>OAMR01000948.1:334895-359044 GCA_900205405.1 Echinochloa crus-galli
TATATATATATATGCGATAAACTAGACTTCATCAGCTGAACTGAAGATGCAAATTATTTAAGTCATCTACACAGGAGCAAAGGTATTTCCCGCACACCAGATTCTTAATTTAATAATGACAAAATAAGGTATTTCTTAATTTATCAACTTGAATAGCCAATGAGATTTTTTTGTTAATATTGCCGTTGTGAGTCATAGTCATCTACGATTTTCTTAACTGTGGAATATACTTCTATATAATCCATAAGCATCCAAACATCCAAAAAACAGAACCTCTACAGGCCTGTAATCTGTTCTATAGCTAGAAAAATACACCTGTGACAGAAATTAAAATTTGTACACAAATATAGACATGTAGAAGCTAATGCAGTAGTGCTCAGTATATTGCAAGTTGATCCCAGATCATATTTGAGAAGATCTCGCCAGGGTAAGATCTCACCAAAGGCACTGTGTCGGGGGAAGCAACTAGAGAATGCCACAAAAAATTGCTTGATACATAAAGGTCAAGGGACATCAATTTCTCAGTGTATAGAAACGTACACAACCTTAAGTAGAGATTTACCAATTGAAGCAGGAGGTCCGAAGTCATGTACTCCCGGAGATGTTTCCACCACTTCCATGGCTGGAGGCATTCAGGCATCAGGCATCGGGTTGGCTGCTGAGGTGTAAGTACATCAAGCTGCACGCACCAGGCAAAATTGAAAATTTTAATTTATTCATTACATGCAGAAAAAAAATCCGCAACCATCTAGCCAATTAACCATCCTGTGTGCTGGTAACATGCTCATATACTGCAAACTGCAAAAGAGCCAAGCATTATCACATTGCAGAAGAGTAAAATCATTACTAAGTAACACTCGTTCTTTTCATGAAAGCTCATGATTTCAGACAAGCTAAATTAACTCATTTACAGGTTATTTTGCTTGTCAACAACAAGCTGTCCTGACCAGAGCTAGTAATAAACTGGCACTTTGCAACAAGCCCTATGCAAGATATTTTCTCTGGAGATTATTTAGCCAATTGAGAATTAAAAAACAGTCAACATTATCTTTGAGCCAAATATAGACTCTTACCTGGAATTTCACCCCTGTCAACCGAGAAGGGATAGGTGAAGCATCATGATTAGGAGAGGATCGTAACTTGCTACCATCAGAGCAGCCTAGTATTACTGACCTCTTTTTCGCAGAGCTCGTCCGAGTACGCCCTTCATACACCCACCATTCAACAACATTCTCATCTCCATGGTCCTGGAACCTGCAGCGGCATCCTGATTGAAAAGAAAAAAAAATCTCTGCACCAATGAGTATTTCGAACATTCAAGAAACAACAGTTATGGCATCGATATGGAGCATTAGCTAAAGACGAGCTGATAATACACTCGCATGATGCATGGCTCTGGAAAATCAGTAGCATTTGTATGAATATAAAGTTACAGCAAGCTAACTTTACTAGGCAGTTAAGATCACCTCAGCATAAGTATTTTTCCACAAAAATGAGTAGTGCAAAGTTCAAGAATAATAAAAATCTCAAAACTGCTTATATCCTAGCACCCAATTTGAATTGGCAAATATGATATGTATCACTTAGTATGAGTGCATATCAGGCAGTAAGATGCGATGGCCCTAGCTCTGATAGTTCTTTTTGGATACCATCGTAATGTTAGGATGAAGGAAAACAAAAGAGAAGCAACCCCTATTGCTGCAAAACTATCATTATTATTCTAATATACAAGAATATTCCACTGCTTCATCCATATTATTGGATAAATTATCACCACCATTATTCTAAAAATATAGCCATCATTAAGCATCAAAAGAATCTGAATAAAAGTATTTTGTCACAAAAGAAACCTTAAGTTATAAAATATAAACATGTTGCATCCATGGAAAAAAAACATGTTACATATCTGAATGCTGAACAGTTACCCCGCGAAAAATGTCATCATTTCTTTTAAAAAAAGGACATGGTTATATGTCCAAACAAATTGATCTGAAATGAAAAGAACAATTTAACTGAACAAATCTAGTACAATGGATGTTACAGGAAACAGAGAAAAAGGAACATGTATACATGTGTAAATCATTTCATGATTCAGGATGGTACAGGTCAGTCCAATCGACATTATCTAACCATACACAATATCGTTCATGGCAGCATCTACATTATAATGAGATCATCAACTTAGTAATCTAATGTTTCATCAGGATTAAAAGACTCACTACAATAGGAATCTAAACTGAATCTCGAACTGATTTCCTGAGGTAGGAGTTTCAGACCAGAAGGGGAGATTGGTGGAGGTTGCTGGGTGAGGGGTGTGATGTGAGACTGAAACAAATGTTATTGAAATCAAACAAAACAAACTCAGAAGCATGTGCCAGTATGCACATACGCTACTTGCATTGCATCAACAGAACAACAATAGGATATGGAGACGGAGCATAGTACAGAGCAGGTTCCCAGTTTTAATAGGCTCGTCCCCACCGGCGAGCAACGCCTCATGGAGTCCAGGCCTCTCAGCTCGTGACGCGCCGCCCGCGGCCCGCACCTATGCCCACGCAAGAGGCAGGTTTCTGACCGAAATCAATTCATCTCCCCGCGGAACTGTAATCTGCCTGTGAAAAAGGATGGGCCTGAAATCAATTAATCCAATGCAAGATCCAAAGAATTGACAGACCTAATGAACTTAATTCTACCGAGAACTCCACTTGATGGATGTAACGACAAGAGTAGAAATATCAGGTAGAGCCTCGCAAGGTTTGCAATGCGCTGGATTAGCTGCGCCGGCGGTGCAGGTAAGGGATGTAGGAAGCGACCGACGCTGAAATTGAAATAAGATTCGATGCTACGCTGGGGTGGCCGCAGCTCACCGCGGGAGAACGGATCCGGCAGGAGGGAGGTAGGGTCCACCACGTCGCTGTCGCTGACTGCTGGCAGTGACTACCTCGCCGCCATCACCGTCATCGTCTCACCAGGAGGGCGCAGGGGAGGCCGAGAGTGGAGGGTAGAGAGCACGGGGAGCCGGCGATGGGAATGGTGGGCGCCCGCTTCTTCCATGTGCTCGTCGATGCGCCGGGGTGACGGACCGTCGGGGCGCCATGGATCGGGAGGAGAGGAGAGCGGCGGTCGCCGGCAGAGGTACGGGAACGAAATAGAGCTGGGCGACAAAATCTGAAGGAACCGCTGATTTTAGGGATAATTAACTATTTGCCATCCTTACGGAAGGCACTATTTGCCATTCTTACGGAAGGCACTCCGACACTTTTAGAATGTCACCTACGTATTTGCCACCGCCCCAACGAGAAGGCAACACATTTGCCACTTTCGCTGACGTGGCACGAGCCAGCGTGGATTAAACATGAAAAATGACTATTATGCTCTTGCCTCTTTTACCGTTAGCCATCCACTTCTCTTTCTTCTGCCACTGACGCGTGAGACCCATATGTAAGGGCCATCTTCAACCTCTCGTTTAGGCTCATGATCATATGACCTTGTCCTATGGAGACATGAGACATGTCTACTGAGCCACGAATGGCGGCGCCCATGCGTCATCCCTGATGACCCACAGGAATGGCTTCCCCGAGGCTTCCAGCCCGAGAGCTAGCTCGAGGAGTTGGGCGTCGGAGACATGGGTCAGGCTGCCGACGCACAGGAACACCACCGATCGAGGCGGCATCCCGTCGAGCCAATCGATGCATGAGGAATGCCCCGTCGTTGTTGCCGGCGGCGGCGGCGATGGCGACAGCGAGAGGGGGCCAACGAAGTAGGTCGGCCTCGTCTTCAGGCCGCTCGCGTAGATCTCGCAGTACCCTTGCTCCAGGTCGGTGAAGGTGTTCACGGCCCGACCGGCGCATCTCTTCGTTAGGCTCGACGTGATCCGATCAAGCACGGAGGCATCGAGTATTCGCTGGCTCCTGATGAACTCCGGCAGCTCCGTGTGCGTGATCAGGATGTCCGGGCCGCCATGAGCGCGAGGTCATATGATCCTGAGCCTGAACGAGAGGTTGAAGATGGCCCTTACATATGGGTCCCACGCGTTAGTGGCAGAAGAAAGAGAAGTGGATGGCTAACGGTAAAAGAGGCAAGGGCATCATGGTCATTTTTCATGTTTAATACACGCTGGCTCATGCCACGTCAGCGAAAGTGGCAAATGTGTTGCCTTCTCGTCGGAGCGGTGGCAAATATGTAGGTGCCATTCTAAAAGTGGCTTTTGAAGGAGTGCCTTCCGTAAGGATGGCAAATAGTTGATTGTCCCCCGATTTTCTCAATCCCACGTTCCAGTTTATTCACACGCGCGGTGAAAAAAAAAACAAATCGTAGAGAAAACGAGACGCCGAGGAGAGGGGTTCGGCGCCGTGGAACCTGGGGTCGGAGACTCGGGGACGGAATATTTATTCCATACACAGGGTAGGTTATAGTATTATCTTACATATATATATATATTTCAATACATATTTATGGTAATTGAGTTACTATAACACACATGGAGATATTTACCATTATATTATAGTAAATTACTTAGTAAGAAGTTACTAAAATCTCGTGAATTACTATAGTAATTATAGTAACTCAAAGTGGCTATAGAATAGTTATTCTATGGCCGGCCATAGACTATAGGTTCTATAAATAAATATATATATATATATATAGGACGAGTTTTATCTACACATGCGTGTAGCTACACTTTTGGGCCAGGATCCCTAGGGCCACTCATCCAAGGAATTAAACTACTCGATATGGAGAGTTTTGATCCGACTGCTTCGATCTAGCCGGTTAGGGTACAGGACGGTGTAGTCGATTAATGAAACTACTCGTATTCGAATATGATACATGATAGATTACCTTACTGTAATAATCCTTGCTGTATACGAGTAGTTTGTGTAACCGACTTGTAACTCTGCTCCCCGGATATATAAGGAGGAGCAGGGACCCCCTCTGAAAGGACCAACACTAGGCCTAGAGGGGGGGTGAATATGCCTGTTTAAAAATTCCTGCAAAAATCCTCCGAAAAATGTCAGAAAGTCGGATGATCCGACACAGTCTCGGATCTTCCGGCCAGGAAGATCCGACACTGTACAGGATCTTCCGACAGAGACAATTTATAGGGAGAGCCAGGTCTGCAAGGAGTGAGCTAGAGATGGCAGGTACCCACTGCCTTTTTATTAGGCCTACTTGTCGGATCACCAGAGGATGCAGTGTTGTTCAGCTCTCCGATCAGTCAAGTCTCAACACGGACCATCCCCCCTCGAATAATTTTCAAAATGGTGTTTCAGGTAGTATAACTATAATCTCTTTCGAACACGTTGTCGGACGCGCATTGGCCGAGGTGTATGAACTCACATGTTTATATTTGCTCTTACTAAGGACAGAAATTCGCGTCATCCCCGTGATTGCAAATAAAACAATGTTATTTGTGTCTGCAGGTAAAATAATTGCGGTTGTAAATTCGCTAGTGTGTATAATATGCTGCAGGATAAAGCGCAACGTCGAGGTCATGACGCTGATATGGGGGTGACGAACAAATTCTAAAATAGGGAGGGGCAGGGAGCTCGATCCCAATGGAGAAATGCTATTGTAGGTTCGGATATTTTGGCATCGACGTCCTCACGCCGGACTTGTATAAGTTGACATCTCGCATATATATTCTGCTCGTACAATACGCGCAACGCAAGCAAAGCCAGCGAGGACAAACCGTACCAAGAATTACAATTGGCCGAGGGGCATTGTCCCTGTCATGGCATTGCCGCCATTCGGAGCTTCCGGTCGGATCTTCCGGCCTAAGTTCCGGCCGAGCAGAAAGGGGTGTTTGTGAAGTGTTTTTGTGTCTCTCAAGAGTTTGTCATCTCAAGTAAAGCACTTTTAGCATCTAGAATTTATCAACTACGTCCCCCTTGATAGTACGGTGGTCCTATACTCAATTTCAAACGGAAAAATAAATTTAAATCCACCAATTGAGTCCTCCACCATATGAATAAGCATTGGGGTCCTTCCTTTAGTATTTTCTCCTATTTATTTCATTTTATTCCTGCACAACTCATGCAAAGCATCATATCCAAATTTCTATTGCTATTAATCACCAAAATAGATTAAATGCCTAGATGCACTTTCAATCTCCCCCTTTTTGGTGATTGATGACAATACAAATTTGGATTCACAGGATGGGAATAAAATTCATGTTTTGCATCCAATATATTTTGGAGAGGCTCCCCCTAACTATGTGCATGTTCAACTTTAATAGCCTCAAATGCTTGTGTACATATTTTGCAAGAACTACCAAAAAAATATTGCATACAAGTGCTTGGTGTGACAAAATCAACGTGATGCATATGACAAGTTATACACAGCAATAAGGTGAGAAATAACATCACATCAACCATAAGCAACTCACAATGAAATAGATAACGAGATCAACATCAGACTAGCAATTACCATAATTAAGTCTTACAAAAAAAGTCTCACTTGGCACATCACACATAACACAAGTTCAAGTTCTCACAAGTTCACAAGCTAAAACATGAATAAAAGATAGATAACGATAGATGAAGAGTGGCCAAATTCACTCCCCCTTTGTCATCAAAGACCAAAAATGGAGCTACTCGTCCTCATCGTCGTCGTCATCATCACCAACATCGTCATCGTCATCATCATCGTCATCGTCATCATCATCATCAGCGCCCTTGCGACGATCGTCATCCGTCTCTGACTCACTCGACGATCCTCATCCGTCTCTGACTCACTATGCTACTCCTCCTCCTGCTCAGTTTCTTCTTCTTCCTCTCCTTCTTCTTCTTCTTCCTCTATCTCCTCGTCACCTTGTCCTTGTTGTTGAGAGGCACCAAAGACATATTCCTGTGAGTAGTCCTCCCAAGGATTTGCAAAGGGAGGTGGAGGAGTGACTTCCCTGAGTTGATGAACAGGAGAATGTGGCATATTTAATTTTTCAAGAAGCTCTTTGTGGCGCTTATCCGCTATGTATCTATCATACTCGGCGCGTTGCTCACGCTCATGAGACTTCTTGACTTGATATTTGCACATGTTGAAGCAAGAGAACATGCCTTGGAGCAGAAAGTCAATCTTACTCATCTTGCCTTTGGGAGTCAAAGAGGGGCCACTAGATGAAGCTGGAGCATGTGATGGAGGAGCTCGGGAAGATGAAGCACCTTGAGAGGATGGGGTTGGAGCACCCTGATATGCCTTGGACTTGATCTTGAGAAGCTGTGTAATCTTGCCCGGAGGAGATTTGTACGGGGGATGAAGCTATGAAAGGAGCATTTGGAGCGACCGGTACTTGGACGCGCAGTCAAAAAGGTGCTCTTCTTCTGTGTGACCTTCTCTTTAACCATCTCAAAGACCTACCAAGAAATTGGCAAGTCCCCGTTGTACTCTTCCGATCTACTTTGCAACCGGCATAATCCGAATCGAAGTAGCCAAGTAGATCATCATACATGAATGCCAACTTGGTGTCATCTATTATTCTCCCAAGGTGAAGATCAACCTTGCTACGATCATTGCTAGTATGAGCATAAGCAGTCTCCTCAGCAAGGTCAAACAGACCGGCAAAATCATGCAAAGAGATGGAAAGACGTTTCCCACACAAAGTCCAGTGCATCTCATACCTTTCCTCATCAACCCATAGAGTAGCATAAAATTGGGCAATGACTTCTTCATTGTATGGACACTCAAATGCCATCACCTTGTCCACATCCATCTCCACACATCGCTTGTATACATCCTCAACAACAGGCTTGAGAGGTGGTGGGAAGTTCCTCAGATATTTCCAGTCAACCCAATACATTGGAGTGCAAATTCGAGTCATCTTCAGGATCACAGACTCATACCAATCTGCCTGGTGTGGAAGCCAAAACCGAGGATCACCCTTGAAGAGTTTGTATTGGATGCTCCTTGGATCCTCATGTTCACTGAACCTTAGAGGCTTCATGCTGTTTTTGGCTAACTTGAAATTGACCAAGGGACTATCTTGTGAGTGACGGAAAGGAATGGCAGTGCTTATGAAATTCTGAGCAAGAAAGGATATGTCAATATCATCATTGTACTGTGTCACTGGTCCTTCTTCTTGGCCATCTCTCTTGACTCTGCGACGAGGAGGAATTTTGCGCCCTTGCACACTTGACTAAGCTCTTCCTCGAACAGAGCGAGAAGTTGTCTGTTTCTCTGAGCGCTTCCCCTTGCCAACATCTCTAATGCCCCCATCTGAGCTGGTGTCCGACTCAGATCTGAGGACGAACCACTGGGTGGGTGAAAGGAGCTTTTGGTGCGACCGGTACTTGGACGCGCAGTCAAAAAGGTGCTCTTCTTCTGTGTGACCTTCTCTTTAACCATCTGACAAGATACGCAAGGATATGTTTAGAGAAAGAATCAAAGATTGGTAACTGAATTGATAGGACAGAGCTCGACTCGGTCGGATCTTCCGGCAATGAGTCGGAAGATCCAGGGGTCCGGATCTTCCGGCCCATAGTCGGATGATCCGACAGAGTCGGGCCAAACCCTAAAAACTTAGGAACCGAAGATTTAGCCCACCAAACGACACGAGATCATAGGGAAGTGTTCTAGGCATGTATATGAGATGATTCACCAAGGGAAAACCACTAGAACTTCCTACATTGACAGATCGGGCGATAGGGATTTTGAATCAATACCGTTGAGATTTCCCGCGAAAACTCCGGAAGATCCGATGGAGATCGAGTCTTGGAGCCTTGGGGAATCAAAAGAAGCCCAAAGATCAACAATCCCACGGACGCACCTTGAAATCGCCGCACGGGGTGAAGGGAGAGAGAGAGAGAGACATCGTCGGTGTGGGGAAAGAAAGAACCGAGGAGGAGTAACGGTTAAGTTCTGGTATATATAGTTCGCGCACAGGCCGGAAGATCCGACAGAGCTCATCATCTTCCTAGTATGAGCACCTATATCTGTCTCTTATACACATCTCGCCAGCTCCCAGGTCCGGAAGATCCGACATGTTGTCGGATGATCCGGCCGGATCGGAAGATCCGGCAAACTCTCAGAGAGAGTGAAGGGAGACAGAGCCGCCCGGAACTTCCAGGGGTAAGTTCCGGGGGTCTGTCGGAAGATCCGGCCCAGAGAAGATATGTCCCGAAGATGATTTTCCACGACGAGATTTGATTGACGATTAAGAGAAAACTAGCTTATGAACATGTAAGGAACTTGTCCCAAAGTTGATCAGCAATAAACAATCAACACATAACCATGATCAACTTGAAACAAGAAAAGATCCAACGATCATAAGATCAAAATTTTGAAAAACTCACACCATAAAAATAAAATAAAATCATTTTTTTTAGTCTAGGCATCACTCAATTGTGTATGCAACAAGTCAAGCCAAGTTACGAGAATCCAAGATATTTAGCTCACTCCTGAAGGAACAAAACCTTTGCTCATCAAGAGGCTTGGTGAAGATATTGGCTAATTGTTTATTGGTTCAAACATGGCTTAGGGCAATATCTCCTTTGGCTTCATGATCTCTAAGAAAGTGATGTCTTATGTCAATGTGCTTGGTTCTTGAGTGTTGAGGACAAGTTTAAAGCTGTCTCTTATACACATCTACATTCCTTAGGATTGGCTTGAAATCTTGCACACATGCACACACTAAGCATAATATCCGGCCTAGATGCACAAAGGTAAAGCAAGGAACCAATCATGGAGCGATATACCTTTTGATCGACCGATTTGCCTTCCTCATTTAGTTCAAGATGGCCATTCACCGGCATAGGGGTCTTGATGGGCTTAGCATTGGCCATGTCAAACTTCTTGTGCATATCACTTGTATATTTGGTTTGACACGCAAGTAAATTTTCATATCATCACTCCATCGGGCATCTTGACCTATGACATCACCATGATTATTGTCACCAAATGTGATCTTTTCAACGGGTGTGTCATAGTCTTGCAACTTGGCAAACATATTCCTTTCTCCGGTCATATGATTTGAGCATCCACTATCCAACAACCACGAAGGTCCACCGGAGGAATATGCCTACAAAACAAGTTTAAGCTTTGAACTTAGGTACCCAAAAGTGGTTGGGTCCTTGAGTGTTAGCATACCATGCTCTAGGTGCTTGCTTAAGCCCATAGAGCGCCTTATGGAGTTTGTAGACGTGGTCGGGGTGCTTGGGGTCTTCAAATCCCGGTGGTTGCTCCATATATATGGTCCCAAGTGACCATATAGTCGATGGAGTAGTTTGGTATCCATTTGATACAACTTGAAGTTGTGATGTGATGCATAGGCCAAAAGAATACGAATTGATTCAAGCCTTGCCACCGGAGCATATGTCTCTCCAAAATCAAGCCCTTCAATTTGAGTGAAGCCTTGAGCAACCAATCTAGCTTTGTTTCTTGTGACAATGCCATTTTCATCTTGTTTGTTCCGGAAAACCCACTTGGTGCCAATCACATTTTGCTTGGGTCTTGGGACCAACTCCCATACTTCATTTTTTGTGAAGTTGTTCAACTCTTCTTGCATTGCAATAACCCAATCCGCATCTCCAAAATCTTCTTCTACCTTGAGAGGTTCCAAAGAGGAGACAAACGAGTAACATCCACAAAAATTTGCTAAACGTGAACGAGTGGTTACCCCTCTTTGGATGCTACCTAGAATGTTGTCAATGGGATGATCCCGTTCTCATCAAGAAACTCTTCAACATTTGTGTTCTTGAACTCCGTCCCATTGTCACTTCTTATATGCTTGATCTTCAACTCAAACTCATTTTGAGCTCTTCTAATGAATCTCTTGATGATTGTTTGAGCTTCACTCTTGTCTTGTAAAAAGAAAACCCATGTGAAGCGAGAAAAGTCATCTACAATGACAAGTCCATACTTGTTCCCGCCAATGCTAACATAAGCAACCGGTCCAAATAAATCCATATGAAGTAGCTTGAGTGGTCTTGAGCTAGTCAAAATATTCTTGGGTGGATGTGGAGCACCAACTTGCTTCCCGGCTTGACAAGCACTACACAATCTATCTTTCTCAAACACGACATTTGTTAGTCCTAGAATGTGTTCATCCTTTTGAAGTTTGGCCAAGTTCCTCATCCCAACATGAGCTAGCCGGCGATGCCAAAGCCAACCCAAGCTAGATTTTGCCACTAAACAAGTCTTCGGTTCCACTTTACTAGTTGTGAAATCAACTAAGTAAAGCTTTCCCTTGAGTCGACCCGTAAAAGCAATAGAGGAATCCTCCCTTCTTAGGACGCTCACACCCTCATTAGTAAAGAGACAATTGTAGCCCTTCTCACAAAGTTGTGAGACCGACAACAAGTTGTATCCCAAAGAATCAACAAGATAAACATTGGAAAGAGATGAGTCTTGTGAGATAGCTACTTCACCTTGACCTATGACATCACCATGATTGTTGTCACCAAATGTGATCTTCTCAACGGGTGAGTTATACTCTTGTAGCTTTGCAAACATATTCCTTTCTCCGGTCATATGATTTGAGCATCCACTATCCAACAACCACGAAGGTCCACCGGAGGAATATGCCTACAAAACAAGTTTAAGCCTTGGACTTAGGTACCCAAAAGTGGTTGGGTCCTTGAGTGTTAGCTTTTGACATTTTAGGCACCCACACACTTCTCATCATCTTCCTAGTATGAGCACCTATATACTTTACCACCATCTTCCCATTTTGGTCCCAAGTGACCATATAGTCGATGGAGTAGTTTGGCGATGGCTTGTGCTCAATGACCTTCTCTTCCTTCTTGGTCTTGATCTTGACATCTTGACTAGATGCTTTTGCCATTGGCAAGGGCTCCATGGACCTTACCACCCCATGAGCCGCATCCATTAGTTCACCTAGATTTGTCCCCTTGGTGAACAATGTCACATCACGACCTCTTATCTTCTTTGTCCCATTGGCCTTTCCACCTCGAGTGTATCCAAGCCCATCCTTGATAGTACCATATCTACCGGCTTTATATGCCGGGTGGGTCTCGAATACACTCTTGCCCTTACCTTGGTCTTGGCCAATGGCTTTGGTCAACTTTTGGATTTGAGCATCTTTAGCCTTGACTTTCTTCTCTAGCTTAGAAATGTTAGTTGCACAAGTATCCACATCAATTTTATAACATCTTGAGCAACCTTCACTAGTAGAGACACTTGAGTCAAGAGTTGTTTTAGAGTTGTTCTTGGTACTTTCCCAAAGTGAGCTAAAATTGGCTTCTAGATCTTTGTATTTGATCTCTAGGCTTGAATGCCTTTCTTGAAGCTCACTTTTAGCATTCTTTAGGTTAGTTAGAGAGTCATTTGTCAAAGACAATTCCTTTGACATCTTCTCCCGTGAGTCATTGGCATGAGATAACTCACAAGCCAACTTCTCAACCTTGAGTTTCTCCTCGACTAGAGCCTCTTCTAGGACAAGGTTTCTCTCCTTCTCAAGGGTGAGCAATTCTTCTTGCCTATCAAGAGACTCCTCTCTTTTCTCAACTTTCTCTATTAGTTTTTTAATAAATTTGTAGTCATCTTTGCCGAACTTCTTTATCATGTTTTTCTCATGTTCGGCTTCTTCATTATCTAGATCATTTTCAATGTTCCTAGATGACAAGAGAGTAGATGGGAGAGGTGATGTGGTGTCCAATACCTTAGTCCCTTGAGCCATGAGGCACATGGGAGCTTCGTCATCACTCTCATCGATGTTGTTGAAGAGTCGTGGAGTTGGTGTAGGAGCTTGGATGGCACAAGTGGTCATTCCTTCATCACCGGAGTCATCACTTGATGAATCCCAACCTTCACCGACGTGGGCGCTTCCAAACTTTTTCTTGTACTCTCGACTCTTCTCCTTGTATTTCTTGTCTTTGTCACCGGTCTTGTCCTTGGACTTCTTGTCATCCTTGTCATTCTTCTTGCGGGGACAATCGGCAATGTAATGCCCTTTCTCCCCACACTCATAGCATCTTCGTTGAGAGAAGCTCTTCTTTTCACCTTTTGTCTTCATGAATCTCTTGAAGTTCCTAACCATCATAGCGGTTTCTTCATCGGTGCTCTCATGATCATTTGAATCTTCACTTTTCTTGGAAGTTGAGGTCTTCTCATTTGACTCAACTTTCTTGCTTGGTTCGGCCTTGAGAGCTATGGTCTTGACTTCGGTTTGTTGGATTGACCTTGTCACATCCAAGCTATTCATCTCATGATATTGCAACTTGTTGAATAGCTCCATGGGCACCATTGTCTTGAACTTGTCACTTTCTCTAATCATTGTGGCAAGCATTGGGTTCTTGGGTGCGTATGCTCTAAGCAATTTCTTTGTGACCTTGCTCTCGCCCCAATCATTGCTTCCAAGCATTCTAATTTCGGTGACAAGGAGCTTCAATCGATCATACATCTCTTGCAATGACTCATCCTTCTTCATGACAAAAGCTTCTAGTTCTCCTTGTAAAAGATCTACCTTGCCTTCCTTGACTTCATCCGATCCTTCATGCGCCATTTGAAGAGTGTCCCATAGCTCCTTGGCACTATCGATTCCTCTAATCTTGTTGTACTCATAAGTGCTTAGAGCACTTCTAAGCACGGTCACGGCTTGAGAGTTGCGGAAGATGTCGTACTCTTGTTCTCGACTTGGCGTTGCACTCTTGTCGACACCTATTTTCACAATAGTCCAAAGAGATGGATGAAGACCATGCAAGTAAATTTTCATATCATCACTCCATCGGGCATAGTCAATCCCATTGAATTTGGGGACTTTGCCCATTGGAACGGATGAGAAATTGAGACTAGAAGGGTCGAAAGATTTGTTAGAAGAAGATGTCTCATATCGATAAGACACCGAGTGAAGTCCGTCGAGAGCGTCTCTTTCTCGTATCTTCTTCTTGAGAAGCTTTTGCGCCTTTCTTTCGGCCTTCTCCTTAATTTTCTTCCTTATCTTCTATCTTCTTTGCTTTTTCTTTTCTTGTTCATCCAAGCTCTCATCAACATCGCTAATGTTGAATTCATCATCGCTTGAGCTTGACTCAACGGGCGTCGGATGTTTATCTTTGTGGGCGGAAGCCATCTCGGATACATCTCCCATACCGGCCATAGTGTTTTCCCTTAGCGGTTAAGCCTAAACAAGGGATTAGGCTCTGATACCAATTGAACGGACCAACACTAGGCCTAGAGGGGGGGTGAATAGGCCTGTTTAAAAATTCCTGCAAAAATCCTCCGAAAAACTGTCAGAAAGTCGGATGATCCGACACAGTCTCGGATCTTCCGGCCAGGAAGATCCGACACTGTACAGGATCTTCCGACTGGGACAGAATACCGGAAGATCCGATGATAAGCTGGATCTTCCGACAGGCAATTCAAGTGTACTTCGAGATTTGAAATCTAATGACCTTTTGACAATTCCACTTGAATACAAAGCTCAAAAATGATGTAAGGAACGTTCTATATATGATCAATATCACAGTATAGCCACAAATAAGTATATCAGGACAAATCAAGATATAGAAACAATATGAACAAGAATGAAAGCGGAGACAAAGGATTTTCTACCGAAGTTCACTCCACAATGGAGCTACGTCTCCGTTGAGATGCTCACAAAGAGCCGGGCTGTCACACTAACCCCAAGTCTCTCCCAATCAACCACAAAGGAGGATTGAGTTACTTACTATGTGCTCCCACGAAGAGAGGGGGTAATACAAACTTCCGGGACTCAAACCACAAGAGAATGGGAGTTCACCGACACCTCTAACCGTCTAGGAGCAAGCTCCAAGAGTAACAAACGTAAATCAGTGAACTCAAGTTGCTCGAAGTGCTTCACGAGATGAACAAGGGGAGTTCTCACTTCTAGTCTTCTCTCTCACTCAAACCCTAGGTGAATCTTGGAAGAATCAAGCCTTGGAAGGGAGTAGAGAGGTGGAGTGAATGCTCAAGAGTGAGTTTGTCTCGAGTTAGGTCAGTGTGGGCAGCAGGAAAGACGTTTCCCACACAAAGTCCAATACCAACCCCCAAAATATGACCGTTATGTGCTCTGCGAAGGGGTACCGGATCTTCCGACACTTAGTCGGATCTTTCGACAACCAACAGATATGTGTTAGGAAAACTCCAGAAAAGTTCCAGGGGCCGGATCTTCCGGCTAAGCTCAGATCTTCCGGCCCGGAAACTTATCAAGACAGAGCCGGCTGGAACATCCGGTCGGATCTTGTATTCTTGGCGCTCAGGAGCTCGAAAAACGGCTAAGTCATGCATCTTCCGATGCCACGGCCGGAACTTCCGGCCAGGAGAAGCTTGAGACCGAGCAGACAGAGGCGGCCGGAACTTCCGGTCGGATCTTCCGGCCTAAGTTCCGGCCGAGCAGAAAAGGTGTTTGTGATGTGTTTTTGTGTCTCTCACGAGTTTGTCATCTCAAGTAAAGCACTTTTAGCATCTAGAATTGATCAACCACGTTCCCCTTGATAGTACGGTGGTCCTATACTCAATTTCAAACGGAAAAATAAATTTAAATCCACCAATTGAGTCCTCCACCATATGAATAAGCGTTGGGGTCCTTCCTTTAGTATTTTCTCCTATTTATTTTATTTTATTCCTGCACAACTCATGCAAAGCATCATATCCAAATTTCTATTGCCATTAATCACCAAAATAGATTGAATGCCTAGATGCACTTTCACCCTCAAAACAACTCAACCACTCATACAATACAATCAAGCACACAGGACGTAGGGTATTACGCTATTCGCGGCCCGAACCTGTCTAAATCTTTGTGTTGTTCGTGTACTGTCGTTCCCAAAACTCGGCGAGACCCACAAATCTACTCTCTGGGGTACCCCCAGGCAGATGTGCTCGACATAAATCGTCGACACTTGGTGCCCACCGTGGGGCTACTCGCTGAAAGCTCACCATAAGAGACGATGGGATCAATCGCCTTCAAGATCGCCGACATTGAGGAAAGAGCCACCTTCGTCTTCGGTGCGTGGACCTTCGTCGCCTTAAGCGATGGCAGGTTCGCGAGCTACCTTGCGAACAACCCCGGCCCCTACTCGACGACTACTCCCAATTCGATCTTGGTCCCAACTCCAAGCTCGATCCTAACTCAAAGTTCGCCCGGGATTCCCCAAGTCGAGTCCGGGTACAACTCGACTCCAAATATGGAAAGAGCAGGGAACTCCAAGTTGGCCACGCCATCGGACAACCCCCTAGATCGACTCCCGCTCGAACTCTCCAACGTGGCGCCTCCATATAAACAGATGCAGACCACGAAAGCAAGAGGAGGGACGAGTCAAGAGCTTCACTCGAAGGTAGATTGTCTTAACAACCTCGAGTTGGCACCAACGCCATCGAGGGACAACGACGATGATTTCACCATCCTACTAAGTGATGCTCCTGATAACGTCGTGCGCCTACGCCATCACGCCCACTTCAACACCAAATTCGTGTTGGAAGAACCAATCGTTCGCCTCCCTGTCTGGACAAGGCGTAACCAGAACACCAGGGGGACTCACCGTTCACTGGCCTGGAGCGATCCCGGCTGACACATGCCGGGACAACAAGTCAAGACTTGCCGCAATCATCCTAGAAGAACAGCCCTACCAAGACGGCAAGACTGCGTCGCTCACCACTTCAACTGAAAGCTCGAGCGACAACTTCTCAGCCACCCAGATCATCCTCTCCCTCAGTGAGCAAGACCCAGGTCGTCAAGTGTTCGTGGCTGGCAACGAGGACCAAGGCACCCAATATGATCGCGAGCTGATTACTGACATATCAGAAGAGGAACACACAGCTGACTGAGAAACAAAGGAGCAAAAGACTTCGCGCCAAGAAAGGAACGCCAAGCGCAAGCAGAGGCACATCAACGCCGCCATACATGCCAACACCATCCGAAACCTTACGCAGGATTTCGACATGGTTGGGGACCAGCTAGTATCTCGGGACGCGCCACTGAACATCTCCATCACGGCGGAACTTGTTAGGGCCATGCCCGACACTCCTGCCCTAAGACAAGTACTCATTCTCCTCGACACAGCTCACAAGGCTACAAACCAAGCAAATCCTAGCCACCACACATCGGGGACCAGGCGCTCCGGTGATGGGAGGCCTCCACCACACGAAGCTTCAACTGCTACTACGGGAGGACACGGACGCGACCGGGGTGTCGATCGCGTCCACCAGCAGGGGAGAGGGCGCGGTCACAACCAAGATGGTGCAAGGCCACAAGATCGAGACCTTCGCAACACCATTAATGACAACCGCGATGCTCGCTCTGTAATCCAGTCGAGCCGACAGCTTCGCGTGGAATCTGAGCTCTATCGTCGCGCAGAATATGACCGCAACTACGGCCCTCTACCCCGTCAAGGCCACAAAACCCGTCCACGCGATCAAGATCGCCCTCGTGACCGTCATCAAGAGCACGGCAATGATCGTCACCATCACCGTCGCCAAGAGTCACCGAATCATGACGATCGACCACGCCAGAACCACAACCGTGGACGACAATACGACTCCGATCACAGCACCTCCATCCACCGGAGCGATCGTTCACCAAGAGACAAGTACGACGGCTTCCCAGCCTTTTCCAAGCGCATAAAGGTAATCCAGTGGCCAAGCAAGTTCAAACCAACTGGAATTGAAAAGTTCACGGGCAAGCAAGACCCTAAACAATGGCTTCGAATCTACTCTACTGACATTCAGATGGCTGGGGGATCCAATGACATAAAAGTCAGTTATTTCCCCATCATGTTAGATACCACGCCCCTGACATGGCTCAAGGGCCTCCGCCCCGGGTCCATCGACTCCTAGGATGACCTCACTAGGAAATTCACTGCCAACTTCCAGGGAACCTGGGCTCGGCGCGGAACCCGCTATGAACTGGCAGCTTGCAAGCAAGAAAAAGGGAAGACTCTGCGCAAGTACATCCAGAGATTCTTCGATAAAAGAGCTACAATCGTGGATATCTCTGACCGGGAAGTAATCGACTGCTTTCACGATGGCCTCTACACCCGGGAATTACACCGCGAGTTCGGCCGACGTCGCTGTCACACCCGGATTTTCACAAAAAACCCGAATGCGGCCATATGTGTGCCGAGGAAGTCATAGTACACATATAGTGAACAAATATGATAAACAGAGAACATATGCTGAAATAAATTATTCATTAAATAAAGTGTTTACATCAGAGTGCTTCAAAAATGATCTAAGCAATAACAACAGAAGACTAATAAACTCTCAAACTAAAGGAGCCGCAATCCATAGGGACTCTGACTGGGAGATCACAACTCAGTAGTACGGTAAATCTTCGGGAAACTCAGCAGCAGACTCATGCCCAGCCCAATCTGTTTACACATCCGGGAATTTGTTGAATAAAATGACAAGTGTAAGTAAACAATTACTTAGCAAGTATAGCATGGGTATGAAGGCTCAAAATAGGTTAGACATGGCTTAACTGCATTAGCATTTTTAGTTGATTCATTTTAACATTAACCAAATTACTAGAAGTGTATGAAACCCGGTTGTAACCCAACTAATAAAGTATAAGTGATATTAAACATAAATAAACATCATCTTCTAATAAAAAAGGATCCAGACCGCTCGAGACCTTGAGCAAGGCTATCATGATAGATTTACACTCTGCAGAGATTTCGCCCTTTACCTACCAGTCGCGTAAAAGCTCAAACAAACTTTAAACCCAACCAAGCAAAGGCAGATCAGACCTCACAAATCACACTACCAAGGTGTGACCGCATAGGGACACTACGAGGTTTTTCACAAGACACCCTAACAAGACAGTGGCCGATTATGGTACAGCACAGGCACCAAAATTGACGTACGCCTATGGAGTCACACCATAGGGGGGTCAATGGTGCCTAGAGCGCGGGCATCACACCCAACAATGCGCAACGTGTGGAGTTCCCCATCGCAGGGACTTCCAGCACGGGACTGTGCCTCATGGGGGCATAGCCGACGGATCACCCATACTCGGTGGATCAAGACATACTCTCACCCATGTTTCCCATAACGCCGTCAGCCACTCCGGTAACCACTGGCAAGCTAGAGACGTACAAGTTACTTGAACAAGACCAGAGCCATAATAGTTCTAGCGGTGGCGACAGGCTCCTGGGTTGCCGCTTTAAGAACCAGACCTTAGGGAGAGACACTGGAGCAAAGCACACAACACATGCCACAGTTCCCTAAACCATGTTGCTAAAAAGCAAGTTTTATCATTAATGTTGAAGTGCACCATTAAGTCAAAATTAACAGTTAAATAATGGTGACAGTAGCTGCGCATAGCAAAATCTACCCATATGCATAAACCCAAGGTAATCAAAGGACAGGAGTAAACAAACTAGGTACAACCTTAATAGGACACCAATTTAGCTAGGTACAATCTTAATGGGACATCAATTTAGACTCATGCATATGAAAGTAAATGTATGTATAAAGTGTGTTTAGGTAGCAAGGATTGTCCGTGCTATAACTTGCCTTCCTCGAAGGGCTGCTGCTGCGGGTCCTGCTCCGGAAAGTCCTCACCGAACTCGAAGTCCAAAGCGTAGGGCTCACCGACTGGACACGAATCACCATACAAGCGAGCACGCAAGCCAATACATGTAAACAAATAATAATCTATTAGAACAGTACACCAAACAATAGAAACAATAAAAATAAAGGTTCTAGAAATATTCTACGCTTTACTATGAACACATGAGCGCGAAAATCACACTAATCGGAGCTAAAACAGAAAAGATATGGGTTTTCTAAGTTCTAGGGACCTGCTGGCAAGTTTTCAAAAGTTCTAGGGGCTTATTTGCGAAAAACCGAGGGCCTAAACATAATTTCATATAAAAACAGAAGGGCCTACGCATAAAACTAACCTAAAAGGACGGCGGGTTCTATAACTTAAAAACTTAGGGGGCTAAACGAAGAAAACATGACCTACTCGTAAATATTTTTGAACTGGGGATGGACTGCGGGTTGATTCAACAGAAACCGAGGGGCTCTTACGCAAAAGTGGCTTGGTTGACCGGTACGCTGGAGTTTCACTCGGGACAGGGGGTTTGCGTGGACCATCGGATTCAGATCCAACGACCCGAAATGGCTGGGGGAGGATGGGCCGAGCGAGCAGTGGCGGCGCTTCACCAGAGTAGGGCCAATCCGGCGCTACAGGGCACCAATTGGCGAGCTGCTTGGCCCTACAGAACCAGTGGGGAACGGTGAGTGCGACAGGGGGGTTCACGACATGGATTGTGCGGCGGTGGCGGCTCGCGACGGTGAACGGCGGTGAACGGCTCGGTTGGATGGGGAACAAGGTGATTAGGGGCGCTAACTGGCCAAATAACGGAGCGGGGAGGATCCTCACCTTGCTGCGAGGTCGCCCGAGGTGTCGAGGGGCTCGGAGCGGCGCCGGAGTGCTGTGTCGACGGTGGCGTCGCTCGGAGAAGGACGGCGGCGCTCGGGGCGAGGTGGAGAGGAGCAGGTGGTGGCTGGTGCTCACTGTGCGGCTTGGTGAGGGTGGGAGAGCGTCGGGCCGCGCTTAAATAGCCCCGGGGGTGGGCTGCCCTAGGCGTGCGTGCCCCAGCCGAGGATCGCGCGCAGGCGAGGGACTTGCCATGTGGGGAGGGGGTTTCCAAGCGGGGAACAGCGCCAAGAAGGAAGGGAAGCGTGCGGGGAAGGCTCGGGGAAGCTTCCAGAGGGCCCACGGCGTGGGGGAGGGGCCGAGTCGGCCAGACGGGGCGGCGCTGATCGCGCCAGGGAGTGAGGAGATCGGGCGGGAGGTAGGGGAAGATGGCTGACAGGTGGGGTCTTGGTGCGGTGAGAGGGAGAGAGAAGGGGGGCGCGCAGGACTGGGCCGACG
The DNA here is from genome assembly GCA_900205405.1 of Echinochloa crus-galli. Classification (NCBI taxonomy): domain Eukaryota; kingdom Viridiplantae; phylum Streptophyta; class Magnoliopsida; order Poales; family Poaceae; genus Echinochloa; species Echinochloa crus-galli. The sequence goes on from OAMR01000948.1 coordinate 355,687, forward strand.
CGAAGCTGTTGCGGGCCGGCTCGGGTTGAGCGGGGCCCAGGTGGAGGCGGTGGCGAGTTGGGCCTGCGGGGGAGGAAAAGAGAGAGCGTGCTGGGCGAGGGAGGATAGTGTGCTGAGCAGGTGGAAAAGAGGGAGGAGCAGAAGTGGACTGAGGAAATTCTTCAGGGGCGAAAACGAGCTGAGGGCCTAATAACATTTCTAGGGATCCAAACAAGGTGATTCAAATTTGAATTTAAATAAATTTAAATTCTTATTTGAATCACAAGCAATACAAAAATAAATACAAAATTAAAATTACAACTTATTTTTGTAACAACCAAAACACAGTGCAGCAGCATGAATGCAACAAAAATATTTCTACAACTTATATTTGATTTTAATTTTCATAAATAATTCATTTAACCTATATTAATCATGAACAATTAAATAAAATTAGTAATTAATTACTAAAAATTTTAAATAGGCAATTTTTGGGTGTTACAAACCTACCCCCTTAAGATGAATCTCGTCCTCGAGATTCGGATGTAGATGCGAAGAGCTGCGGGTACTCGGTCTTGAGATCTTCTTCCCGTTCCCAAGTGGCCTCATCTTCTGAGTGTCGGCTCCACTGTACCTTGCACATCCGTATGACCTTGTTCCTTGTCACCCTCTCAGACACCTCCAGAATCCTGACCGGATACTCCTCATAAGTGAGGTCCTCTTGCACATTCAGCTCATCTATCATGATTTGCTCTTTAGGCACCCGCAAACATTTCTTCAGCTGTGACACATGGAACACATCGTTCACTCCGGCCAATCTCTCGGGTAGTCCCAACTAATATGCCACTTCACATTTCCTTTCAAGTATCTGGAAAGGTCCGATGTATCGAGGTGCTAGCCTGCCCTTGACATTGAACCTCTTCACGCCCCTCATCGGAGACACCTTGAGGTACACAAAATCTCCAACCTCAAAACTGAGATCCCTCCGTCTGACATCAGCATAACTCTTCTGCCTGGACTGTGCCACCTTTAAGTTCTGCCTAATCACTTGCACTTGGCGTTCTGCATCTCTGAGTATCTCAGGCCCAAAGACTTGACTCTCTCCAGTCTGATTCCAGAACAGTGGTGTTCGGCACTTCCTGCCATACAAAGCCTCGAACGGTGCCATCTGCAGACTCTTCTGATAGCTGTTGTTGTACGAGAATTCCGCATAGGGTAAACTCTTGTCCCAGCTAACACCATACTGCAGTGCACATGCCCTTAACATGTCTTCCATAATCTGATTAGTCTGCTGTGTCTGTCCATCTGTATGGGGGTGGTAAGCTGAACTGAAATGCAGCTTAGTGTCCATAGACTCATGTAGATTCTGTCAGAAGTGTGAAGTGAACTGAGTACCACGGTCAGACACTATCCGCTTGGGCACTCCATGCAAGCACACAATCCTCTCCATGTATAGCTCTGCCAGTCTGGCTCCGGTGTAGGTGGTTTTCACAGGAAGAAAATGTGCCACTTTGGTCAAGCGTCCACAATCACCCAAATGGAGTCAAATCCTCGCTGTGTGCGGGTAGACCCGTTATGAAGTCCATACCAACTTCTTCCTACTTCCATTCTGGTATCTTCAAGGGCTGGAGTAATCCGGCTGGCCTCTGATGTTCAGCCTTAACTCTCTGACAAGTGTCACATAGTGCCACATGAGTCGCCACATCATGCTTCAATCCGTACCACCAGAATCTTTCCTTGATATCTTGGTACATCTTGGTGCTTCCTGGATGGATCGAGTATGCCGAATCATGCGCTTCTCTTAGGATCATGTCCTTGATCTGCGCTATATCAGGCACACATATCCTCTTCCCGTGCCACAAGGTTCCCTGTTCATCAACTCGGAAACCAGGGGCTTTTCCTAGGGCAACATTCTCCACAATTTCCTTGATCTTTCCATCACCAAGCTGTCCTTTCTGGATCTCCTGTTCAAGAGTCGGTTCTACCGTCATCTCTGTGATGCTGGTCACGAACCCCAGACTCATCTTCTCAAATTCCCGGCTGAGTTCTTCAGGCAGACAACGGCCGGTGATCGTGTTCACATAGCTTCTCCTACTCAGAGCATCTGCCACCAAGTTAGCCTTGCCAGAGTGGTAATGGATCTCCAGATCATAGTCCTTGATCAACTCCAACCATCGGCGTTGCCTTATATTCAGTTCTGACTGAGTGAATACATACTTCAGGCTCTTGTGATCGGTGTAGATGTCACACTTGTGCCCAATCAAATAATGCCTCCAAATCTTCAGAGCATGCACCACAGCTGCCAGCTCCAAATCATGAGTCGGATAGTTCTGCTCATGCTTCCGCAACTGTCTTGATGCATATGCCACGACTCTCCATTCCTGCATGAGTATACACCCTAGTCCTAGACGGGATGCATCGTAGTAGATGGATAAGCTCTTGGCTATGTCGGGCAATACCAGTACAGGTGCGGTCGTCAGCCTCTTCTTCAACTCTTCGAAGCTGGTTTGGCACTCCTCTGTCCAGAAGAACTTGACATTTTTCTCCAATAACGTCGTCATGGGTTTAGCAATCTTGGAGAATCCTTCGATGAACCGCCGATAATATCCGTCCATCCCAAGGAAACTCCTGATCTCGCTGACATTCCGAGGCGGGTTCCAGCTCAACACATCATTAACCTTCTTCGGGTCAACTGCTACTCCTCCAGTGAACAGCACGTGTCCGAAGAATGCCACTTCCTTCAACCAGAACTCACACTTGCTCAACTTGGCATATAGCTGATGTTCCCGGAGTCTCTGCATCCCCATCCTCAAATGATCTTCATGTTCCTCTTCATTCTTGGAGAAGACCAGAATGTCATCAATGAACACCACCACAAACTTGTCAAGATAGTCCATGAATACACTATTCATCAAGTACATGAAGTATGCAGGAGCATTGTCAGCCCAAAGGACATAACCGTGAACTCGTACAACCCGTACCGAGTAGTGAAAACCATCTTGGGTATGTCCGACGACCGGATCCTCATCTGATGATAACCCGATCGAATGTCTATCTTGGAGAACACACAAGCTCCCTTCAGCTGATCGAACAAATCATCAATCCTTGGCAGCGGGTACTTGTTCTTGACGGTCACTTCGTTGAGGGCTCGATAGCCCACACACATCCTCTGTGTCCCATCCTTCTTATCTACGAACAGCACTGGTGCTCCCCATGGTGAAGCACTAGGACGAATATACCCCTTGGCTAGATTTTGTTTATTGTTTGACATCTGTAAAAGAAACTGCAAACTTTCAGGTGAATTGGCCCAATTTGACTGACTCTTTAGTATAAGCACAAGCTAAGCAGAGTATGCCTAAGCAGGTGGTTCAGGACTCCA
>OAMR01001448.1:0-23579 GCA_900205405.1 Echinochloa crus-galli
TGTACAAGACATGTGATGGTGCAAGATTTAGTTGGGAGGACATTCAAAACTTAAACATTTCTGAGGGATCGTTTTGAAAATTTTAATTTCGCCGGACTGTCCGACGTTCCCTGCGGACCGTCCACCGTTTCCTTGCGGACTGTCCGACCTGTTTTGGCGGACCGTCCGACCCTCTGGAACGCTAGATAACGTCTCTGTAAGATTCTTGACCGAATTTACGGACCGTCCGCTGTTCTCTCGCGGACCGTCCGCCGGTCTTGCACGGACCGTCCGCCGTTATCGCTACCGTCAATATACCTAAATTCGATCCGACCAATCACATTGATCTATATTTCACCATGCCTGGGTTTACGTGTATCACTTAACTCCGGTGGCGGAATTCCGACCGGTAGGAGTAATTCGTTACACTACCATCATAGTGGATCCAGTCAACACTGTCGTATATCGACATGCGACGCGGTCATTGATCTAAGTTCGATTCGACCAATCCAATTCAAATATTCGCCTCCACGATCTGATCGCAAGGCTTTAATTTTCTTACCACGCTGATTTTCAACTTCATTCTGAAACTCTTTGAACTTTTCAAAAGTCTCTGACTTGTGCTTCATTAAGTAGACATAGCCATATCTACTAAAATCATCAGTGAAAGTTATGAAGTACTGAAATCCACCTCGAGCTGTCGTGCTCATTGGTCCACATACATCAGTATGTATGAGTTTTTACAATGAGCTCTTCCTCACCTCCATAGACTAGGAACACATCTTTAGTCCTTCTAAAGTACTTAAGAATGTTTTTCACCGCTGTCCAGTGACTTTCACCTGGATTAGTCTGGTGTCTGCTCGTAACACTTAGAGCATATGAGACATCTGGACGAGTACTTATCATGGCGTACATGATGGATCCAATTGCTGAAGCATAAGGAACCTTACTCATGCGCTCCCGCTCATCAGTCGTCGTAGGACACTGAGTCTTGCTGAGGTGTACGCCATGTGACATAGGCAAGAACCCTTTCTTGGACTGTTCCATGCTGAACCGATTCAGCACCTTGTCAATATAAGTATCTTGACTTAATCCTATAAGCCTCCTTGATCTATCCCTATAGATCCTTATGCCCAGAATGTATGCAGCTTCCCCTAAGTCCTTCATAGAAAAACTATTTTTCAGCGAAGTCTTAACGGATTCTAGCATAGGAATATCATTCCCAATCAACAATATGTCATCCACATACAAGATTAGAAATACAACAGAGCTCCCACTTTCCTTCTTGTAAACACAAGCCTCTTCTTCATTCTGCCGGAAGTCAAACCCTTTGACTACCTCATCAAAACGAAGGTTCCAACTCCGAGATGCTTGCTTTAATCCATAGATTGATTTCTGAAGCTTGCAAATTTTTTCAGCATTAGTTGGATTGACAAAACCTTCTGGTTGTATCATGTATACATCCTCCTCTAGGTTCCCATTGAGGAAAGCTGTTTTGACATCCATTTGCCATATCTCATAATCGAAATACGCAGCTATTGCTAGAATGATCCGGATAGATTTAAGCATCGCTACTGGAGAGAATGTCTCGTCGTAGTCAACTCCTTGAACTTGTCGAAAACCTTTTGCAACAAGTCGTGCTTTATAGACGTTAACATTTCCGTCTACATCTCTCTTTCTCTTAAAGATCCATTTGCACTCGATGGGTCTCACACCATCAGGCGGGTCAACTAAGTTCCAAACTTGATTTTGCCCCATGGAATCTATCTCGGATCTCATGGCACTTTGCCATTTCTCGGAATCTGGGTCCATCATAGCTTCCGCATAGGTCCTAGGCTCATCATTGTCCATCAACAATATGTCGCGCTCTCCCGTAACTAGGAGATTCATTTTCTGTGTAGCGCGACGTGGCCTTTCCGACCTTCGTGGTTGTGGCGGTTCTTCTCTTACCACAGGTGCCTCAACTCGTTCTGCTACATCAGCATCACTCGTAAAGTCTTGCCTCATAGGCTCATCTCGAATTTCTTCAAGATACACCTTCTGTCTACTTTTCTCGCTGTTGAGAAACTCTTTCTCCAAGAAAACACCGTTCCTAGCGACAAACACTTTGCCCTCTGATCGGTTGTAGAAATAATATCCAATTGTTTCCTTTGGATATCCCACGAATATGCACTTGTCCGATTTTGGTGTAAGCTTGTCCGACTGAAGTCGCTTGACATATACCTCACAACCCCAAATTTTCAGAAAAGACAAACTGGGAGTCTTGCCAGTCCATATCTCATATGGTGTCTTCTCCACGGACTTAGATGGTACCCTATTTAGTGTGAAAGCTGCTGTTTCTAGAGCGTAACCCCAAAATGATAACGGTAGATCTGACTGGCTCATCATTGATCGCACCATGTCTAACAAGGTTCGATTACGTCGCTCGGACACACCGTTCCTCTGAGGTGTTCCAGGTGGCGTTAGCTGTGGAACAATTCCGCAACTCTTTAGATGAGTGCTAAACTCGTGGCTCAAATATTCGCCTCCACGATCTGATCGCAAGGCTTTAATTTTCTTACCACGCTGATTTTCAACTTCATTCTGAAACTCTTTGAACTTTTCAAAAGTCTCTGACTTGTGCTTCATTAAGTAGACATAGCCATATCTACTAAAATCATCAGTGAAAGTTATGAAGTACTGAAATCCACCTCGAGCTGTCGTGCTCATTGGTCCACATACATCAGTATGTATGAGTTCCAACAAGTCTTGCGCCCTCTCAGGAAAACCTGTGAAAGGTGCCTTGGTCATCTTGCCTAGCAAACAAGCTTCGCACGTCTCGTATGATTCAAAATCAAACGAAGTTAAAAGTCCATCAGAATGGAGCTTCTTCATGCGCTTCTCACTTATATGACCCAAACGACAATGCCACATATAGGTAGGATTCAAATCATTTAGCCGAGGCCTTTTAGCAATTATATTACATATAGGTGAATCATCAAGATTTAAAATGAACAACCCATTCACAATGGATGCAAGAGCCACAAACATGCCATTCTTTGAGATCACACAACCATTGTCTTTACTCGCGAATGTATAACCATCCTTCATCAAACATGAGGGAGATACAATGTTTCGACTCAAACTAGGAACAAAATAACAATTATTCAATTCCATGATAAATCCTGACGGAAGGTGGAGTTGCATCGTCCCGACGGTCAAAGCAGCAACTCTTGCATTATTGCCCACTCGGAAATCAACTTCGCCTCTTCCCATGCTTCTACTTCTTATTAGTCCCTGCATCGAATTGCAAATATGAGCAACCGATCCGGTATCAAATACCCAGGAATTAATAGAAGATTCAGCGAGAAAAATGTCTGTAATATTAATGTCAAGTGTACCTGATGCGGAAGTACTCTTACTACCGCCATTCTTTAGAAAAGCCAGGTACTTCTTGCAATTCCTCTTCCAGTGACCAATTTCCTTACAATAAAAGCACTCCTTCTTTTCTGCAGCTGGTCCAGACTCAGTCTGGGGCGTAGAGCTTGGCTGAGAGATCATATCTTTAGCCTTGCCCTTCTTTTTCTTCCAAGATTTGCCCTTCTTCTTGAAGTTAGGCCTGTTTTGGATGGCCATCACATGGCTGCTGCTAGCGCTTTTCTTGATGTCAGCCTCTGCTGTCTTGAGCATGCCACACAACTCATTCAATCCCTTCTCCGCCCCATGCATATGGTAGTTCGAAATGAAGTTCCCAAAGCTAGGCGGAAGTGATGCTAGAATAAAATCAGTGGCTAACTCTGGGCCAAGTGGGAAGCCTAGCTTCTCCAACCTCTGTGAGTAACCAACCATCTTGATCACATGTGGCCCTACAGCTGCGCCTTCTGCTAGCTTGGTTTCCACAAAGGCCTTTGAGACATTGAACCTTTCAGTCCTGGCCTGAGTTTGGAACATGTCCTTAAGCGCCTCGATCATATCGTGCGCCTCATGGTTTGTCTCAAACTGCATCTGCAGCTCGGGTTCCATGCAAGCAAGCATAAGGCAGCTCACTTCAAGATTGACATCACATGCCTTCTTGTAAGCATTTTTCTCAGCAAGGGTTGCGTTATCATCAGGCTCAACTGGTAATGGGATGTCTAGAACATCTTCCTTTTTCTCAGCCCTGAGAACAATTCTAAGGTTTCGGATCCAATCCGCATAATTTGTTCCATTCAACTTATCCTTCTCAAGGATCGAACGCAAAGAAAACGGTGTGCTAGGTGCCATTGATCTACAACAGAAAATAATGCAAAAATACTAAGACAATATATCTATGACAGAGCAAAATACATTAAACAATTTAACGGAATTTACTCCCACTAAAATCAATATCCCTCCATTGATACTTAGTGATTCAGGATCCACAACTAACAAGTCGACTAGTGAGCTTTAGCATCACCGCTAGAAGACATGGTAGATCGGTAAGCAACTCTTGCTAATCATATCATATATGACTCCTGTTGTTGGTTGACATCTCTATGTCTCGGCGTCCAACCTTTATGTCCCAAGGTCCTTAACCGTTAAGATGACCTTGTTTAAGTTAACCAACCCTTTATGCGAGTAAGTATCCGATACAAACCCATCTAGTCAAGGAAAACTAGTGGCACCCTAATTTCATAGACCCACCACTAATTGTACAAGACGTGTGATGGTGCAAGATTTAGTTGGGAGGACATTTAGAACTTAAACAATTTTTGAGGGATCGTTTTTCAAAATTTTAATTTCGCCGGACTGTCCGACGTTCCCTGCGGACCGTCCACCGCTTCCTTGCGGACTGTCCGACCTGTTTTGGCGGACCGTCCGACCCTCTGGAACGTTGGAAAAACGCTTCTGTCAAAATTCCGACCGAATTTACGGACCGTCCGCCGCTCTCTCGCGGACCGTCCGCCGTTCCTGAGCGGACCTACGATTTACCTAAATTCTATCTGACCAATCACATTGGTCTATATCTCACCATGCCTGGGTTTACATGTATCACTTAACTCCGATGGCGGAATTCCGACCGGTAGGAGTAATTCGTTACACCACCATCATAGTGAATCCTAGTCAACATCGTCGTATATCGACATGCGACGCGGTCATTGATCTAAGTTCGATTCGACCAATCCAATTGATCTATATCTCACCATGCCTGGGTTTACATGTATCACTTAACTCCGATGGCGGAATTCCGACCGGTAGGAGTAATTCGTTACACCACCATCATAGTGAATCCTAGTCAACATCGTCGTATATCGACATGCGACGCGGTCATTGATCTAAGTTCGATTCGACCAATCCAATTGATCTATATCTCACCATGCCTGGGTTTACATGTATCACTTAACTCCGATGGCGGAATTCCGACCGGTAGGAGTAATTCGTTACACCACCATCATAGTGAATCCTAGTCAACATCGTCGTATATCGACATGCGACGCGGTCATTGATCTAAGTTCGATTCGACCAATCCAATTGATCTATATCTCACCATGCCTGGGTTTACATGTATCACTTAACTCCGATGGCGGAATTCCGACCGGTAGGAGTAATTCGTTACACCACCATCATAGTGAATCCTAGTCAACATCGTCGTATATCGACATGCGACGCGGTCATTGATCTAAGTTCGATTCGACCAATCCAATTGATCTATATCTCACCATGCCTGGGTTTACATGTATCACTTAACTCCGATGGCGGAATTCCGACCGGTAGGAGTAATTCGTTACACTACCATCATAGTGGATCCAGTCAACACTGTCGTATATCGACATGCGACGCGGTCATTGATCTAAGTTCGATTCGACCAATCCAATTGATCTATATCTCACCATGCCTGGGTTTACATGTATCACTTAACTCCGATGGCGGAATTCCGACCGGTAGGAGTAATTCGTTACACCACCATCATAGTGAATCCTAGTCAACATCGTCGTATATCGACATGCGACGCGGTCATTGATCTAAGTTCGATTCGACCAATCCAATTGATCTATATCTCACCATGCCTGGGTTTACATGTATCACTTAACTCCGATGGCGGAATTCCGACCGGTAGGAGTAATTCGTTACACCACCATCATAGTGAATCCTAGTCAACATCGTCGTATATCGACATGCGACGCGGTCATTGATCTAAGTTCGATTCGACCAATCCAATTGATCTATATCTCACCATGCCTGGGTTTACATGTATCACTTAACTCCGATGGCGGAATTCCGACCGGTAGGAGTAATTCGTTACACCACCATCATAGTGAATCCTAGTCAACATCGTCGTATATCGACATGCGACGCGGTCATTGATCTAAGTTCGATTCGACCAATCCAATTGATCTATATCTCACCATGCCTGGGTTTACATGTATCACTTAACTCCGATGGCGGAATTCCGACCGGTAGGAGTAATTCGTTACACCACCATCATAGTGAATCCTAGTCAACATCGTCGTATATCGACATGCGACGCGGTCATTGATCTAAGTTCGATTCGACCAATCCAATTGATCTATATCTCACCATGCCTGGGTTTACATGTATCACTTAACTCCGATGGCGGAATTCCGACCGGTAGGAGTAATTCGTTACACCACCATCATAGTGAATCCTAGTCAACATCGTCGTATATCGACATGCGACGCGGTCATTGATCTAAGTTCGATTCGACCAATCCAATTGATCTATATCTCACCATGCCTGGGTTTACATGTATCACTTAACTCCGATGGCGGAATTCCGACCGGTAGGAGTAATTCGTTACACCACCATCATAGTGAATCCTAGTCAACATCGTCGTATATCGACATGCGACGCGGTCATTGATCTAAGTTCGATTCGACCAATCCAATTGATCTATATCTCACCATGCCTGGGTTTACATGTATCACTTAACTCCGATGGCGGAATTCCGACCGGTAGGAGTAATTCGTTACACTACCATCATAGTGGATCCAGTCAACACTGTCGTATATCGACATGCGACGCGGTCATTGATCTAAGTTCGATTCGACCAATCCAATTGATCTATATCTCACCATGCCTGGGTTTACATGTATCACTTAACTCCGATGGCGGAATTCCGACCGGTAGGAGTAATTCGTTACACTACCATCATAGTGGATCCAGTCAACACTGTCGTATATCGACATGCGACGCGGTCATTGATCTAAGTTCGATTCGACCAATCCAATTGATCTATATCTCACCATGCCTGGGTTTACATGTATCACTTAACTCCGATGGCGGAATTCCGACCGGTAGGAGTAATTCGTTACACTACCATCATAGTGGATCCAGTCAACACTGTCGTATATCGACATGCGACGCGGTCATTGATCTAAGTTCGATTCGACCAATCCAATTGATCTATATCTCACCATGCCTGGGTTTACATGTATCACTTAACTCCGATGGCGGAATTCCGACCGGTAGGAGTAATTCGTTACACAAGAGTTTATACATGTTTACTAAAAACAATAGCTGGCTCTACAAATTTTGTTGTGAAACATATGGAAATTTTTATTAAACATAGGGAAACTTTTGAAGGAAATTTTTTCTCCTCCTATCTAAACACGACCTAGATAGAGCATATACAAGTGACTTTCACTGTCGTTCACAAAAGCAAGTGTTTTTGTTCACTTTCAACCACAAATAAAAAGTTTCTTTGCTCACTTTCATTCACAAAAGAGGACCAAAAGAAAGAGCAAACATTTTGCACATCAAGACTGCGATGCTTCTCCTTTCTTCTTTGTAGTGGTTCAATTCCTTTCTTCTTTGCAGGTGGAGCCTTCCTCTTCCTTGCAGATGCCTTTCCTCCTTTTTGTTGCGGTTGTTAATGTAGCAGGCCTTGCAATTGGTATGTTAGAGCTGATGAACAGAGAGTCTGTAAATGGCCCTGGAGGCTGTCTCTTAAGTATAGATGAGGAGCCCTGCCATGAAAATAGTGTAGATGAGTAAGCACTGAAGCCATGGAAATAAATCAGAAACACCATAAATAGATCACTGAAGCATACCTGTTCCATCATTTGCATAAGCATGGTATGAGAGTGTGCTGGTAGTTTATGATCACCTTGTGACATTATAGGAGTACTTACAATAGGAGCATTTTGAGTGAACCATTGAGAAATTGGTAGTTCCTACCTAGAGATTTATAGTCATGATAGATTGTTGATAATTTGTAAGCAAATTGCATCACACATCAACATTGCTAATTTGGTGTCAGGCAGAAGAGGAAACAAGGGCCGGGGCGTGCGGGGACAACAATATGCGATCAGGTAAAGTAGCTCGATCTCGAAGTGGCTCTAGAAATAGATGAAGAGAGCTAGGAGATAGCAGGTTAATTTTAACTAGTTTTGAGGTGGACATGAAAAGGGACGGATTTTGTTCGTCGTCCTAGATTGCTGGCACAAAGGCATACACACGAACCAAGAGAGAATCGATGAGATGTGTAAACGACACATACTAGAGACCATGGATCGTCGTCAGGAGCAGATTATTGATGGACTTTTGCATACCAGCACAAAAGTCTTGCTTGCTTTCCGACCGGCGGCAAGGTCTCAATCTGCCACCATATATATGCATCTACATATATATCCTCGTGTTTCATGGTTGATCACAGATTGTGTAGTGTAGGATACTCTGGAGATCATCATCCTTCAATTATTACATACTGAATGGACTCGTGATGCACCATCCCCTTATATAGGATAAAGTGATCGTGATTTCTGAAACCAAATTAAAGACTTTTCATTTCCTCTAAATACTGAAGCAAATTCACGTACATACATACATGCATGCCGCGTCGCGTCGCGTCGGTGGCCAAATAAGCTACTAGGCCTGATTGATGTCACTACAACACTACAAGGTATGTAGTAGGTCCCACACTAATCGATGGATCGACGACGACGTACTATGTTATTGGTAAGATGCACGCATGCGTGACTGTTGCTGGTAGCTGGTGCATGTGTTTGTTAAGCGCGCAACGACTGTCGGATCGGACTGGTAAGTGGAGTATAACCTATCGCTACTCTCTACTATACAACAAGCTAAGTACTACTCCACAGTACTCCAATCTATGCTTAACTGTTGTGGGCTGTGGCAGTTCGTGTATTGACACTACGTGCTGCTTCATTCACTGCTACACATACAGGCCGGCCATATATATATATTTGACGGAGTACGTTTCAGTGCGCACGTGCATATACATGCACCCGGCCCGTAGTTGCTAAAAAAAAATCAGCAGAGATAACAATTATGTGGTGCACATGTGTACAGTACACCACACCCTGTAATAATTTGGCAGACAGCAGTGATATATATATATATACATACTGATCGATGATGATCATACGGCCATGAAGCGCTAGATCGACCAAGATTTTCAGGATCAGAATCGTACAGTAGGTAGTAGGATGGATCGTTTTTCTTCCAACAACGGGCCGGAGATCAATCAGGCCGGAACTCTTGAATTGCTACGGCAGGTAGCAGCTAGCTACGGCATATATATACTCCTGTGCGTTGCCTTAGAGCAACTCCAGCAGAGCATCTACGTGCGTCTCTACTCCAAAATTTGGAGGCTTGTAGCAAAAGCACAATTTCAGCAGGACCTTTAAATGGACCTGCATTTTACATGAGACTTCAAATCTCCCCTCCAAGCCTCCATTCCTTGGCCCCTGTTCTCCCCTCAAAACGTAGGTCCCACCAGATTTCCCATCCATCCGACGCCTGCTCGCCGCGCTCGCGCATCCGTCGTCACCGCCGCCGCGCTCGCGCATCCACCGCCGCCGACACCACTGCCCCCGCCGACGGCGCTGGTGGGACACTGGTCTGGGTGCTGTAGAGACAGCCGCAGCTCCGGCGGCGGCGCCGCGGCCGGCTGTACGGAGGTCGAGGGGCCAGCGGCGTCATCGCCGCCGGTCCTCTGCCGTTTCCTCCGCGAGGACGACGGCAGGACCTAGCCGAGGACGACCTCAACCTCCCCGCCCACGATGCCGACGAGTACGTCCTCAAGGGATCCCCGCTCCTACTCCTCCCGCACCCGCCGCCGCCCGCCTCGCTGGCCTCCTCCTCCGGCCACGACAGGATGGCGTCCGACCGCCGCCGCAAGAACTGGAGCTCCTTCGACCTCGGCGAGTACGGTAACAACAAGCTGCGCGCCGCCGACCAGCAGACCGACCGCCGCGGACCGGACCAACAGACCGACCGCCGCGGACCGGACTAACAGGAGTCCACGGAGCTGGCCATCGACGAGATCTCGCCGCCGCGGGCGGATGCGCGCGTCGGCGGTGCTCATGCAGCTCTTCTCCTGCGGGTCCGTGGGCGCCGCCGCCAAGGGGCGCCACGCGCGCCGGCGCTCCGACCTTCTGGCGAGTGCCAGCGGTAGTAGCAACAGGCAGGCGGCGGATAAGGAGGCCGACGACGCAAACGCATTGGCGGCGAGGGCGGGGTGCTCGTCGGGCGGCGAGGGGCGGAGTGCTCGTCGGGCGGTGGGGTCGGCGTCGGTGACGTCAATGCCATGGAGCGGGACTACTTCAGCGGCAGCCTCGTCGAGAGCAGCGGCAGCAGCAAGACCGCCGGCGGCCGCGATGCCGCTCTTCTTCTGAAGAGGTCATCCTCAACAGGTAGGTGCTTTCAGATTGGTACTTGAGGCTGATAGGTGGGCCCACGGGAAAATAGAGACCCGAGTTCATATGCCCACTGGAGTTAAATGTTTATCTTGGGCCTCTATTTTTTTTAGAGATAGGCCTACAAATGAGTTTTAGAGGTCTCAATTTGGAGGGCTTTACTGGAGTTGCTCATATTTATATCCGTTTATGCGCATCATGCATCATATCTCTCTACTACGTCAGCTCATCGATGCGGGCAGATCGAGATGGAGTATGCCGGCCGCGCCCGCGCCCGGCAGCAGCCCTATACTCCCTCCTTCCTCGTTTACAAGGCGCACACGCAAAATGAGATTCAAATTTTACGATCTTTGATCAATAATTTATCCATCAGTTTTTTCATTTTGTCATATAAACTTGACATGGTTGGATTTGTAATCAAACGTACTTTGCAATGAGTATAAATTCATAACCATAACTAATATAATATAAAAGAAATGAGTATGATTTAGGAGACCGTGTCATGTTATCTCATGCCTTATAACACAACAAGTACGGAGGGAGTATGTACGTTTGTACGTGGTGCGGTCTGTCTCGCACATGTCCACACTCTTTTCTCTGCTTGCTGCTCATGAGCTCATCGATCGATATATGTACGTCTACGTGTGTGCATGATCATCACATGCGTCTATATATCTCAGAGTAGGAGAAGATCGATCGATGGGTATGTTTGCTGTGGATATGCTGCAAGGTTAGTTGATTAATTTCAAGCGCACCATATATATCCACGTAGTATATATCCGATCCTTAGCTAATAATTAATACTACCGGTGATGGACACGCTATCGTGTACGCACAGTGGCCACATTTATATGGTAGCCGGCCGCATCTCGAGCATATGCGCGCGGCAACAAATAAAACGCATTCATGGGCTACCTGCTGCTGCTGCTACGGCATATGTGCGCTAGCTGTTGCTATCGACCGACCTGTACAGCTACGTTGCACATACATGCATACTCGATCCGATCCTGTATGTACGTATGTGATGGACGTACACCGCGCACAATCTCCGGTATATATGTTCGTTCAATTATATTCCCTGTCAAATTTTGGGAAGCTATAACGACGTACTACCCACAAATAATATATGTACGCATGCATGTCATCATCATGTACGACGTACGACCTATAATAACAAGCGTTGAAATGGTCATATGGTGGAAAGCAAGCAGATGCACACGTACATATATTATTCTTTTTGATCGATATATATGATGCACACAGAACGATCAACAGCATATATATATATATATATATCGATCAGCACAAGAGCACAGATCAGGCGATCATCAATCAATATAATCGATCGATGATAGACCACGTACGCGTACGTCCGTGAATGAACTTGCAAGGAATAACAATCTTTGAAAATTAGAAACAAGAGGGAATGGTACGTCCGTGTATGCATCAGAGAGGATGGAGAGAGCCCATCACCATATTTATTGCAGCGCATGCAGCAGGACAAGAGGATATTGTAATCCATGCGTGGACCCCCTGCAGCTGCATCGGCATGCATGCTACTTGACCGGGCACCAACATGAATGGTAATTGATGACCTCGGCGGCCGGCCAGTTGCGAGCCAACGATGCATACGAAAGCGCTAAGGTGTTAGTTGCTACGTGCCAGTGCCTGCGCCACAAGGCAGCAGCAGCAACAGCAACATTGCCGGCCTCAAATTGTGGAGCGATCGAGCTGAGCGACCCAAGAGATTAGAGATGGACCACGTGCTTCACCGGATAGCCACAACTTAACATTTCATGGGCGAACCAATTTACATTAGCACCCATGCATCACACCCTCCCTATTATTGGTTTATTGCCAACACAAGCTTAGTGCTACCCGGCCTTACCAGGGGCAATCTCGTCCTTCCAGCTACAGTACCTTCGTTTCGTTTCCACCGTTCGATCTAGCCACCTACCAACAGCTAGAAAGCGCATTAGTTCCCGAATATATATATATATAAGCCGCCTGTGCTTTCCCCATCTATATGCCTGCAGTGAACGACGGATCCCTGGCCCTCAGCTCCTTGAATATTCTCAACTTCCTTCTCACACCACGGCTAGCTTAGTTGTTACCAGTGAGAGAGAGTATCGCTTGGATCGGATTCCTCCTCCTTCGCCCACATACACAGCTAGCACACAATACCAAAGGCCGGGATCTCTCACCTCCATCGTTGCCTTAGAGATCTAGCTGCCTAGGCCACCGACGGACGACGATATGGAGAATAAGCCAACAAGCAGGGGAGAGGAGGCGGCGGCGAACAAGGTGCCTCTGCTGGAGCCAAGGGCGGCTGCAGCAGGCAGCATAGTCAGCAAGGTGCAGCAGGAGGAAGAAGAAGATGATGACTCGTCGCTGGGTCGTCGTGCGTGGGCGGAGAACAAGAAGCTTTGGGTGGTTGCGGGGCCCTCCATCTTCACCCGCTTCTCCTCCTTCGGCGTCACCGTCATCAGCCAGGCCTTCGTCGGACACATCGGCGCCACCGAGCTCGCCGCATACGCCCTCGTCTCCACCGTCCTCATGCGATTCAGCAACGGCATACTGGTAATCTTACATCCATATCATTACTGTAGTATTTGTTAGGAGCCAAGCAATAATACGCGTGCTGCTGCTACTACAAGCCATGCCGCTGCTGCTTCGATCCATCCATATGTGTGTGTGTTGTTATTGCTAACAAGTGATATATTTGTTTCTGCTCTCCATCGATGAGCTAATTAATTACAGTAATACACATTCACGGCATGGAAGAAGAAGCAGCACCCACCACACGACAAAAACTCGACCGCAAAGCGCTGTCCAAATATCAAACCATAATTCACCACACCGAACTAGTGTGCTAATCTCATTTTTACTTTCTACTATCTAGGGGCAGATAGCACTAGTGCTAGGAGAAAACCGGTGCGTTCTGCAAAACAACGAACTCGCTTTGCCTGCAAACAGAGGCAGTCTGTCTTTTTGCCTGCGTTTTCATTCGTAACAGTGAGTCCACGGACAAGGACCAGAGACCGCCGGCCAAGATCAACTTTCCTAACCCCTCATTAGCAAGTTACCTTTACAAATCAGCTGGCCTCATCAAGAGAGTGACGTGAGACACACAAGATCGATAAGGACCATCATGCTCATGTACCTAATAACTTAAATAATAAAGCAAACACCCAATACTGTATTGTGGTCCATAGCATCACGTACTTTTAAGAACTCCCAACTGTTTTTTAGGCCCACGGTTAAATTCAGAGTAAAGTTCGGCACCAATTGGCACAGCATTTTCAAACCTCTAAATTTCTAGCACGTGCAGTGCAAAAAGAAGAGACATCGAATAGGTTCGTGGTCCATTTGCTCTGTTCTTCTCTCGGTCAAGAAAATGCCAACACGTCCAGTCTCCAACCAGTACCTATCATCGATGGCGAAGTCAGTGTCCATTATATCGCGCCCCCAAAGTCATGGAAGAAAATGAATGCACAACTCCAATGGGCTAATTGCTGAACTTCCATTTCTTGGCCGGCACAAACACTTTCTTTTGCCACGCCAGATGAACAACCTCTGCTCTGGAGGGCTGGAGTGAATCGGCTCATCGCCAAACAAAAACAATCTGTAAAAAACATTAACAGCTGAAAACAACATACGTAATAGCCTCAACAAGGATAGTATCTGCATATGCATATGCCAATCAGTGTAATTAACACTATATCTAGAAGCCTAAATTAACTACGCACTTCATGGATGCTACTTACTGTGAACTGCAGCTGGGCATGGCGAGCGCATTGGAGACGCTGTGTGGCCAGTCCTACGGCGCCAAGCAGTACCACATGCTGGGAATCTACCTGCAGCGCTCCTGGATCATCCTCTTCGCCTGCTCTGTCATCCTGCTCCCGGTCTACCTCTTCACCGAGCCCATGCTCGTCGCCTTGGGACAGGACCCCAAGATCTCTGCGGTGGCCGGCACCATAGCTCTCTGGTACATCCCGGTCATGTTCTCCTACGTCTGGTCCTTCACGCTCCAGATGTACCTCCAGGCGCAGAGCAAGAACATGATCATCACCTACCTGGCCATGCTCAACCTCGGACTCCACCTCGTCCTGTCGTGGCTCATGGCAGTCAAGTTCCAGCTTGGCCTTGCTGGGGTCATGGGCTCCATGGTTATTGCTATGTGGATCCCTGTGTTTGGGCAGCTTGCCTTTGTCTTCTTCGGTGGTTGCCCTCTCACATGGACCGGGTTCTCATCTGCTGCGTTGACTGACCTTGGAGCCATTGTCAAGCTCTCGCTATCTTCTGGTGTCATGCTCTGGTAAGCAGCATTTTATGGTTCAGTATGCATAAAACAATTTCAGACAAAAAAAAGTAGCTCAATAGTAGCAGTGCACATGCCTACAAGGTGTTAGTGTCATGGCTAATTATATAACTTCTTTCACTGATTTTATCAAGATTTTGATACACCTCTAATGCATACCCATCACTCTGCTTGGCCTTTTCAGTTTGGAATTGTGGTACAACACCATATTGGTGCTCCTCACAGGGTATATGAAGAATGCAGAGATTGCACTTGACGCCCTTTCAATATGGTAATATACAGAGACTCTACACTTCACCTAGTAGTTGTTATTAATTCACAATTCTTCCATACACTTTCTGGCTCAAAATAGGTGCTAACTACTAGAATAGTAGTTACATGTCATTGTACTGGTCATGATCTTCCTTTTGTGGTAACTAAGCTGTGTGGTATCTATCCGTCAACTGTGCAGCCTTAATATCAACGGTTGGGAGATGATGATTTCTATTGGCTTTTTGGCTGCAACAGGGTAAGTACTCCATCTTTAGATTTTATTAATTATTAATTTATACTTTCCACAATTTTGATATTAATGCAATATATCTTCAGAGTGCGAGTAGCAAATGAGCTTGGAGCTGGAAGTGCAAGAAGGGCCAAGTTTGCGATTTACAATGTGGTCATCACTTCTTTCACGATCGGATTTGTGTTATTTGTGCTCTTCCTTTTCTTCCGTGGAAGCCTTGCCTACATATTTACTGATAGCCGAGCAGTGGCCGACGCGGTTGCTGACCTTTCGCCTCTGCTAGCCTTCTCCATATTGCTAAACAGTGCAACCAGTGCTATCAGGTATGCTTCTCAGTTCTACCGATAGAGATTGATGCAATATACCTATTCTAGTGACACTAAAATAAATTTCCTCATTTATAGGTGTCGCTGTTGGTGCTGGTTGGCAAAGTATAGTTGCCTATGTTAACATTACATCGTACTACTTGATTGGCATTCCTCTTGGAGCAGTCCTAGGCTATGTGGTGGGATTCCATGTAAAGGTGAGATCATACAGTTTGGAACTACCATCGTGTATACTGCGTGTTGGCTGTTAGTTGTGTTCCTCACTCCACTTGGTCGTCTGTTGGTGCAGGGCATTTGGATTGGCATGCTGCTTGGGACACTAGTCCAAACTATAGTGCTTCTGTTCATAACATTAAAGACCGACTGGGAAAAACAGGTCACCTTGGCTCACTGTTGCTTATTGTTGCACTTATGTTATCTGCAATATTCATTGATAATACATGGACTGCTAGAAGGTTACACAATATATTGAATTATTCTTTGTTCCTATTTGCAGGTGGTGATTGCTCAAGAGAGATTGAAGAGATGGTACATGGAAGAGAACAGAAGACTGCTGGGCTCAAGGGGTGATCCTTGAACCATACCTTCAAAGTGGGCGCCTTTGAGGGTCCTCAAAAAGTATTTGCTCGGCATCAGAGACCCTTTGGCAGATGCACATATTTCCTCACCATCGTAAGAACGAAAAGAGGGAAGTTTAACCTATGCATATTATGTGTTCCTCCTCAAGCCAAACAATGAAATCAATTATCAGAAGTAGTGAACCCTCCAGTGGAAAAAAACATTGTGTTATTCGAGAGAGGGCATATATGGGTGAGCCTATGTTGGTTAACTGTGAGTTTGGTGAGACTGTTGTTGCTCTGCATCAATTTTGGGTATGCTAATGTCCCCATCAGAGCAGTGGTTGTGGCCTTTATGGTTTGGGGCATTTGTGCTGATTGCGTGAGTACATTTGCACATATAATTAGTTGGAGATGTCAACCCACTGGGCTCTTGTGTATCTATCTTGTTGACTGTACTACTAATTTGGCAAAATCAAATGGCAATTGGGGTACGCTAGTTACATACACAGGTTGCAGGCGTGGCCTGAATCTGATAGGGTTTTGTTGTTTGCAATCTCGCACTAGAAGTGTTGATTCGATTTTCAGCGACAAATGACTCAAAACTGCACGACACTAATGCAATCCGAGACAGATTGTGAGCAAGCAAAATCGAATGCGAGATCAAAGGAAATGGGAAGAGGGGACGAACCGAGCTGAATGGGCGGGCCGCTTCCATCCTGTCCTACAGGCTCGTGCGTCGTCAGCGCCAGATCGTTGCCTACTCCCCACCTCGATTCAATCCATGGCGGCAGATCGAGACTTGCCCGCCGGCGTCCAGGGCTCATTCGCCGCCGGTGGGCAAGCAATAAGAAAGGAGACCGGTTGGGCCTGGGCCCTGGGCTTCTCAGTCTCTGCAACTGACACCATGGTCCCACGCT
Organism: Echinochloa crus-galli; assembly: GCA_900205405.1. NCBI lineage: Eukaryota > Viridiplantae > Streptophyta > Magnoliopsida > Poales > Poaceae > Echinochloa > Echinochloa crus-galli. Next base: position 17,228 of record OAMR01001448.1, read on the forward strand.
TCTAGTGGTGGCTGAATCGTCACGGCCCACCATTTGGGCCCACGCGCCAGAGAGACGAGCTCCGTGCGTGCGAGTACACCACACGAGCACACATCCCCCCAAATTAAACCTCCCTTTCTCCGTCGACGGCGGCGGAGGAATACCGGCGCCCCTTGGCGGATTCAACGGCCAGTGGAGGTGCGCCGGCCGTGGCCCCAGCAGTTGGTAGCCCCGATTTTCCTCCCGTCGAATCCAAGTTGCGGAAATGCCGGCGCCGGTGAAGTCGGTGCTCCCCGTGGTGCTCCTCGGCGGCGGCGGCGTAGGCCGCTACCTCCTCCGCCACATCGTCTCCTGCCGTCCGCTCCACACCAACCAGGTATCGCTCTTCTTCTTCCTTCGTCCGACTACTTGTACGCCTGATCGATTCGGCGATCACTGATTCGCTGATGGTTTCTGTTGTTTCACTGCCGATAGGGCGTGGCCATCCGGGTGGTGGGCGTCGCCGATAGCAATTCCCTGCTCGTCGCCGACGACGTCCACTCAGGCGGCCTCGATGACGCGCTTCTCACCCACCTCTGCGCCGCCAAGGATGCCGGCTCTCCCCTTTCCTCCCTGCTTGGCCGAGGTAGATAGACATTCCACTTTTTAGTTCTGCTCATCTTCGTTGACATGTAGAATAATATAGTAAATAGATGCTTGGGTGTGCAATTTCAGGCCAGTGTCAGCTGTTCCAGAACCCTGAGGCTAGGAGCAAAGTCATTGACGCTGCTACCTCGCTTGGAAGAACATCTGGTTTGCTATTCTGCGCTCTGTTGCACATACATCTTCCTCTTCCTTTAATGTACTTTGCTTTCTGCTTTTTATGTTCCAATCAGTAGAGCACCAAAAAGCTTAGTACATGCTTACTGTTTTTCATTTGGTAGGTTTGAATCATATTTCTGATTTTGAACCCACATTTCACATTTCGTTGTCATACACCTATTCTCAGGTCTGGTCCTAGTTGATTGTTCTGCAACTTATGACACTGTTAGTCTGCTGAAGGATGCCATGGATCATGGATGCTGCATTGTATTGGCAAACAAGAAGCCTCTTACCGGTGCTTATGTAATGCTATTGGATTTCCTCTTTTCTGCTTAGTATTTCATAATGCTGAAATCACACTACCTTCTGTAATTCAACAAAGGGCACTTATCTGATTAAAATGCGTTTGTTGCTGTCACAGGAGGATTTTCAAAAGTTGGTCTCCAACTTCCGTCGGATAAGATTTGAATCTACTGTATGCTCTTGCTTCTATCAGTGGCTTCAGTTTTTCTTTTCCCGTCTTTCCCATCTTGATGCATGTACATACTACTGCTGTTTGCTATCTATATATGACCAGAGTCTTGCTGCTATTAGTTTATGTCAGAACCTTGCCTGTGATATATTGGATTTTGTGGTATTCTGATGCAATTAACTGTATCATTGCAATTTCACTCTTTAAGTGTACAGTGAATCAGTTATGTATAGGACTGCTGGTTGAGTATTGTTTGCTCGAAATCCAAAGATAATGAAGATATATACATGATAAGAGTCAGGGCATACATATAACATAGTTCTTAGCACTTTTCTCGCGTTTATGGTGTTTTCTCTTCTGCTAAGGATCCTTTGTGATTTATACGTGCAAATGTGCAATTGTTAATTTCAGGTTGGAGCAGGTTTGCCTGTGATAGCTTCGGTAACCCGTATTATTGCATCAGGGGATCCTGTTTCTCGTATAGTTGGCAGTCTAAGTGGTATGCAGTCATTCGTCTATTACATAAAAAAGTGGCCTGTTTTTTTTTAAAAAAAAAGTAATACAAGTTTTCCTTCATATGGGCTTGTAGGTACACTTGGATATGTGATGAGTGAGCTGGAGGATGGAAAGAGATTTAGTGAAGTTGTAAAAACAGCCGAGTCTCTTGGCTATACAGAACCAGGTCTTACAATATCTTGTTGAAATATTACTTTCATTACAATTTTCATGTTTTATTTGTAGTTAGATCTTGTTTGTGATGTGGGGCTGAAACAAAAGTCACTACTAATATAAGTAATCTAAGCATAAGGAACACAACTTTAAGTATTTATTATTTCACCAGCTTGAAATGTGCATGCATTTACTGATGTGTTTATTTTTACCAGATCCACGTGATGATCTTGGTGGAATGGATGTGGCTAGAAAGGTAAGATACCTCACAATTTCCCATGCAATAAGTGGTGTTCTGTTTGTTGCTTGTTTTCCATTTCCCAAGTGAACTATTATGTGTTGCATGAACTGCTGCTATGCTGAGTTTATTTGTGTCCTACTAGCATTTGATGTGGAAAATCTTATGAACATAAGTGTTATCACAAAATGTTCCTCCTGTTCCAGTAGGCCATGTTATCCACTTGTTCATATTTGTGTTTCATACTTACAAGCTTTCAACTCTCATATAGCCATCTGCATATGGTTAAGATCACAATATAAAGTTTACCTTTTTGTGAAAGGGGTAGCTGAGGTTTGGTTCAAACTTCAAACTCCCCTGTTTATTTTTGCTAACAGGCAGTCAGCTCTAAGAACTTAGTGTTTGGATGCAGGCGTTGATCCTGGCTAGGCTTCTGGGGCAACAAATCAGCATGGAGAATATCAATGTACATCTATCTATACTATTTCTCAAGATTTATAACTTTAGCTTTGATATAGAGTTGTACACTGGGTGATATTTTCAGTTTTTCTAGTGTTTATAGCTGAAACTTATAGGGTGTGCTACTTCATTGTTACTTTGGCTGTTCAACATTAACATAGGTCTGGGCAGTGTTACTTCCTGTTTCACATTCTCTACTTGTGGATAGTCTGCCTCATATTCATTTAAATGGTTACATGGAGCCATCTTTAGGCTTGTGTCCTGTTTTGCAGGAGCACATATATACTTGTCTGAATTTTTACACCAATCGTATGCAGATATGCTAAGTCTGAAAGAGTATGCTAACCAGCCTCCGAACTTGTAAAGTTGTTTATATTTCCGATTGATTGCACCATTTATTTCTTGTAGCACAGTTTGATTCGTTTATACGACACAAGAGCTTTCTCTAGATTTTGTATGCTATGATATCTATTAATTTGAATGTTTTTAACACAAAAAATCATTCCTGACTTTAGATTCCTTTCTTTTATACAAAGCTACATCCTTAATATAATTCCCACAGTTAAGTGAATCACTGAATTGTAATCAATCAGGCACTATGTTTTTGACAATGTTTGCGTGAGCCAATTCTGTGTTTCTCTTCACTCTCAGGTTGAGAGCTTATATCCTAGCGAATTAGGACCTGATGCAGTATCCACAAAGGACTTTCTTGAAAGTGGTTTAGTACAACTTGACAAGAGCATGGAAGAAAGAGTTAAAGCAGCATCTTCAAGAGGAAATGTTCTTCGCTATGTCTGTGAGATTGAAAGCACAGGGTATGCCTCCATCCCAGTGTGATAGTACTGTCAAACATCCACTTGCATCATAAACCAGGCTCCAATATGTTTTCTGAATTCACAACATGGTTTATTCTTATTGTCATCGTTGTTCCAAAATCTTGTTTTGGAACTTCCTTCCGGTCTTGTTTCTTGCTGGCTGGCTGCCAATCTTTCTGTGGTCTAACACCCCAGTTTGCAGGTGCCAGGTAGGCCTTAAAGAGCTCCCAAAAGATTCTGCGCTGGGTAGATTGAGGGGAAGTGACAATGTGGTATGTTACCCTTCTCTTACCTTTTCCACTTTTGTTTGAGCACCTGTCACCAGTGTCTGTCTCCCAAAACGTCCGTATCGTGTTTGTTTCACTCTTTCTAGAGTAATGCTCTTATTTTATACAGCATCATAAAGAATTACACAGCTATCATTTGGCAGTCCCTGGTTAGAGAATTCACAATTGCGTTTCTTTGCGGTTGTCAGGTGGAGATATACAGCCGATGCTATGAGAGCTCACCTCTGGTGATCCAGGGCGCAGGAGCCGGCAACGACACCACAGCTGCAGGGGTTCTTGCTGATATAGTCGACCTCCAAGACCTGTTCCAGAAGACGGCATGAACATGAAGGCATGATTCGCATCTAGCTTGTTAGCACCAGAGCGTTTTGTTTTGTTTTGTTTTGTTTTTGTGTTCATGCACTGCTGTACTGTGCGATCAAATTGGCAAACTGAGACGTGCGACATCGGAATATACAAATTTTGAGACGGGCATGGCGAGTTTCCTTGGAGGAAGAAATCTTTATATATCCTGCTGACTGTTTGGAGCCACGCTTTGGGGCTTTGGGCCTTCCCAGTGCTGCTGTGTGAATCAGCAGCGGCCCATGGCACGCTTTGGGCCCACACGCCAGTGAGGCGAGCTCTGTGTGATCCAAAACTTCACTCCCCCATCCAAAATCGAGCGAGCGAGCAATGCTGCGGCGCAACCCCACCCGCATCGAGCTCCGGTCTTCCGACCGCGACGAGCTCGAAGACCACCTCCGCGCCGCCGCCGGCACCACCCCGACAGCCTCCACCCGCTGCCCGGCGCCGCGCCTTCCAAGGCCCAACGTGTAACGTCCCGCCTCTCCGAGGCCGGGCATGCCTACACTGACAGCTCTCTAGGATCTCTTCCAAGGCCCAACGTGTAACGTACCGCCTCCCCGAGGCCGGGCACGCCTACACTGACAGCTCTCTAGGATCTCTTCCAAGGCCCAACGTGTAACGTACCGCCTCCCCGAGGCCGGGCACGCCTACACTGACAGCTCTCTAGGATCTCTTCCAAGGCCCAACGTGTAACGTACCGCCTCCCCGAGGCCGGGCACGCCTACACTGACAGCTCTCTAGGATCTCTTCCAAGGCCCAACGTGTAACGTACCGCCTCCCCGAGGCCGGGCACGCCTACACTGACAGCTCTCTAGGATCTCTTCCACCTCCCCGAGGTCGGGCACGCCTACACTAACAGCTCTCTAGGATCTCAAGACTGTCCTCACAGACCAACACACTGTCTTTTCTGCGCACTTTGTCCTCACTCATGCGCACCCGGGAACGACTTCCCGGTCGGTCACCCATCCTGAAATTGCTCCGGGCCAAGCACGCTTAACCCCGGAGTTCTTTCGAGATGGGCTTCCGGAAAAGAAGTTGCTTGTTGGTACGAGTATTCTTATCAATCCTATTAAGCCCTGGGCTGTGACAATCTCACCCCCTTAGATGACCGACGCCCTCGTCGGTCAACCCCAGGCCAGGAACTTCCCCTCCGGCCACGTCCACGAGCCCAGTGCCAGCGCATGTGCCATGCTGTGTGACCACTCCGGGCCCACACCAGCCATGTGCACCATGCCTGCGCAACTGCAACCCATGCGCCCGTGAAACCGCGAGAGTCGGCTCTAATACCAACTGTAACGTCCCGCCTCCTCGAGGCCGGGCACGCCTACACTGACAGCTCTCTAGGATCTCAAGACTGTCCTCACAGACCAACACACTGTCTTTTCTGCGCACTTTGTCCTCACTCATGCGCACCCGAGAACGAGTTCTTTCGAGATGGGCTTCCGGAAAAGAAGTTGCAACTTGTTGGTACGAGTATTCTTATCAATCCTATTAAGCCCTGGGCTGTGACAATCTCACCCCCTTAGATGACCGACGAGCGTCGGTCAACCCCAGGCCAGGAACTTCCCCTCCGGCCACGTCCATGAGCCCAGTGCCAGCGCATGTGTCATGTCTAGTGCCAACGCATGTCTCATGCTATGTGACCACTCCGGGCCCACACCAGCCATGCGCACCATGCCTGCGCAACTGCGACCCATGCGCCCGTGAAACCGCGAGAGTCGGCTCTAATACCAACTGTAACGTCCCGCCTCCCCGAGGCCGGGCACGCCTACACTGACAGCTCTCTAGGATCTCAAGACTGTCCTCACAGACCAACACACTGTCTTTTCTGCGCACTTTGTCCTCACTCATGCGCACCCGGGAACGACTTCCATGCGCACCATGCCTGCGCAACTGCGACCCATGCGCCCGTGAAACCGCGAGAGTCGGCTCTAATACCAAGTGTAACGTCCCGCCTCCCCGAGGCCGGGCATGCCTACACTGACAGCTCTTTAGGATCTCAAGACTGTCCTCACAGACCAACACACTGTCTTTTCTGCACACTTTGTCCTCACTCATGCGCACCCGGGAACGACTTCCATGCGCACCATGCCTGCGCAACTGCGACCCATGCGCCCGTGAAACCGCGAGAGTCGGCTCTAATACCAAATGTAACGTCCCGCCTCCCCGAGGCCGGGCACGCCTACACTGACAGCTCTCTAGGATCTCTTCCACCTCCCCGAGGCCGGGCACGCCTACACTAACAGCTCTCTAGGATCTCTTCCATGTCCTCACAGACCAACACACT
>OAMR01001179.1:35860-50630 GCA_900205405.1 Echinochloa crus-galli
TTCGCATCGTATATGGCTAAGGGGGGTAACCGACAGAATCGTGTCGTTCGGCCGAATCGGTCAATTCCGACACCAATAGCACGTATTTCTTGTTATTGTACCTGCACAAGTGAAACACACCAAAACTCGTGGAACTTTATTAGAAATAAACCTAAGTGCATGGAATGTCACATATAGCCTCATTTATTCCCGACTATTGGTGGTCGAAAACGTGCCGTAACGACCGCCAACAATCATCACAAGTTGGCACGCAGGCCATTACATCAAATCGATAATACATATGGCTCCAGCCGTATTGCCCTACTCACAACATGCAAGTCATGATTAATTACATACATGCATCATATACATATAATGCCATACCGATCACATGAATCTGCAAAAACAAGTTAGCTGATTCCGACGTCCAAACTTAAATTGCCGAAAACTCTATCTTCCCGTACTTTTTCGCAAAAAAAATTCAGCAAGACCGCCTTTGGCTGTCGAAATCACGTGTAAAATTTTCTGTAGATGAATTTTCATATAAAAATCGTCTCAATCCGAGGTCATATGCAAAAATTATGGATGTTTTACGAACAATGTGTTTTTTGCGCAAAACCCGGCCCGGTAGCATATCCAATCTACACCGCCGCGCATCACCGTGCGCTTGGCCATTGACCTAAGTTCCATTCAGCCAATCCAATTGATCTACATCTTACCATGACTAAGTTTACGTGTATCACTTAGCTCCGATGGCGGAACTCTGAACGGTAGGAGCAATTCGTTACACGACCATCATAGCAAAGATCATGAACCGATCAGAGACTTATCTACAACCACACATATCTCCATATGCACACATCCGAACCTATAACGAGAAAGCTATGGCTCTGATACCACTGTTGGGGAACAGGGAGGCTACACTAGCACAATATAAAAAATGTTTCCCTAGAGAACAGGAACAACATCAATTATAGATCACAGATCATTACCACTAGACGCGCAGATGCAGCGGAAGCCGTCTCGATGTAGACAAACGCGTCGAAGTGGCAGTGTCGTGCAGTTGCTCACGTCTGTCTGGTCCTATACGTGCGGTTCGTCCTTGTGCTCCAAGCGCAGCCCCTCCGAGGTATCCACACGTACGAGGTTGGAACGCCGAACGTAGGTGCACTAGCACCTCACGAATGGCTACGATCTGAAGGATATAGATGGAGGAGGAACTGCAGAAAACACAGTTCATCGGAGGCACTCTTCACCTCGCGGCTACCGTAGCATGTGGGCAATGTAGCGGCGTCGGCACTGTAGCACCTATTAGGGTTTGAGGCGTCGGCAACAGGTGTTCTCGACCCTAGCTCCCTCCCACATATATATATATGTATATATATAGGCCGTACTAATGGGCTGCCATCTCGTGGGCCCCATCAGTTAAACTAATCCTTCATGGATCAAGCCCATAAGCGAGTCCAATCCAATTATCTCTCGGGCATATATCCAACATAGAAGCACCTCCTCAAGTTTGGTTTGTATTAGAACTCGTAGAGGGGGGTTTTCCACTTTGTTGGTTTTCTGTGTGCGGTTTGACTGGTTTGGGAAATAGGTCTGTCTAGTTTTGCAAATGACAGTGGAATTGGTTTTGTTAAATTTGTAGAATCACCTATTCCCTCGCCCTCTAGGTGACATCAAGGTCCTTTCAATTTCAATAGATGAAATTTTTTGGTTCCACGGTAGAAGTTCACTACTGAAGAAACAACTTTTAGTATCGGTCGGGACACCCCCTTTAGTACCGGTTCCCTTACCGGTACTGCATCGTCCATACTAAATGCGAGCAGTTTAGTAACGATTAGCTCAACCGGTATTACATGCAACATTTAGTTACATAAGTGCTCGCAATGTTTTGCTATTGTTTTCCCAATGTTTCTTTTATTTTTCTCTTGTTTGAATTTATATTAAAATCATAGAGAAAATACAGTTCTCATTGGATATGAAGGTGTACCTCAAATGATATAAAAATAGAAAAAACAACAACAAGCATGAGAGAGGGCTTTCTCATGATCACACCCTCAAGCTCATGATCAAGGTGAGAATCTTACAAAGGAGATTAGGAAAGATATAAACTCAACTCGAAGAGTCACCTCCTTCAAAGAAATCAAGAACAAAAATCCCCCCCTTGTATTTCTCCGTTTTCCACTCGCCATGAGCTCCCCTCAAGCAAGAATGGAGGAATGACTGCACGAGTGGGATGGCTCGGCCATATATAATGTGGTGGTGATTTATGCTAGCAGATCATATGTACCAGGGGCCAGGGCCGTGAAAAATGTTCAACCCTGTGAAAGCAGCACGTCAATGTAGTGTTGTTTACTGTATGATTTGCATTTCAGCTATCCATTCACAGACCAAGCAGAACCAACTACACGTCATCTAGTGGCCCAGTGCATGCGACCCAGCTGCCAGCTAGCTAGCTACTCCTTCAAAACATAGAACAAGAAATTATTGAACCGACATTATGGGCCATTGAGAATAATCGGAATTGAAGCTGCTTGCGAATGCACGACACTTCTTCCTTCACAGAACGTGGGAAGTTACATAGCGAGCTCTCTAGAGCGTTTAGCCCTTGGCAAGCAGGCAGTGCACATATGCTTCATTTACACAAATATTATTTAACAAGAAGAAAGAATGGCAACACATTAGCTAATGGCATGTGTGTGCTCTTAGTGTGTTGGAGAAATAGGCAATATAATGATTAAATTCCGAACAGTATTAATCATGACAAGAAATAAACCTAGCATGCAAATCTCTAACACTACTAAAGAGTTCAGCATCACAAACGGTTTTGGGAGATGCTTGTGCTATGGCGGCTGTGATACCTCCAGGGCACCAAGCTTGTGATGCCAAGTACACCTAAAAACCTCAAAAAATAGCAAAAAAAAATTAATGCGGTAAAAATCAGCACGTCAATGTAGCGTTGTTTACTGTACGTTTTGCATTTCAGCTATCCATTCACAGACCAAGCAGAACCAACTACACGTCATCTAGTGGCCCAGTGCATGCGACCCAGCTGCCAGCTAGCTAGCTACTTCCTTCAAAACATAGAACAAGAAATTATCGACCCGACATTAGAGCAACTTCAACAAATCCCTTTTTCTCTTTTTCTTTATTTTTTGCTATAGAGTAATCCCCTTTCAAATTTTCAGGATATTGGGGAGATGATTTACAGCAGATTCCCTTTTCACTTTCTCCTTTCATCTCCCCTTACATGTGGGTCCCATCCGTAAGAGACTCAATCTTTTTCTCTTCTTCCCTCTTTCCTCTTCATGCGCCATGGCCGATGCGCAGGGGCAGGCCGGTGGCCGGCGTGCCCAGGCTCGATACAACAATGGCCCGACCATGCGGCGCAGGCTCACCGGTTCCTGGCCGGTCGGGGCGGGGGCGAGCGGCGGCCTATGGCGAGGGGCGCGGCTGGGCGGCCTACGCGCGGGTGAATGCCGGCCTGCGGCGTCAGCATATGGCCGGGTGTAGCGCGCCGGCGTGAGGGCAGGAGGCGGCGAGGGCACAGACGTGTGCAGCGGGCCGGCGTGTGGCGTCCTGTGGCGCGGCTGGGCACGGATAGACGGCGCGTGGCGGCTTGCGACGATGGGCAGTCGACAGCGAGGGTAGCGAGAGCGGCGCGATGTGGGCAGCCTTGGCGAATGGCGCGGCGCGACGGTGGGTGCACGAGCGTCTCGGCACGCTTGTGGCCGGCGTGGGTAGCACGTGCGGCGGCGAGCGGCTCGCCGGTGGGCTGGCACGTGGGTGGGTGTAGCTTGTCGGCATGAGGCCAGCCGGCGGCAAGGGGCAGTATGCTGCCAGTGTGGAGAGAGGGAGGAGAAAGAGGAAAGGGGATTGAGGAAAAGATGGAGTTGATTGAGAAAAAGAAAGGTGAGAGGGAGGGTGATAAAGAGGATTGAGAAAAAATAAAGAAAAAGGGAATTATGAAAGGGATATGTTGGAGCTGGTTTTTTTATCTCAATCCCCTTTAACTAGCAATATAGGGAAAATGGATTCATATTCTCGATCTGTTGGAGTTGCTCTTATGGGCCATTGAGAATAATCGGAATTGAAGCTGCTCATGAATGCACGACAGTTCTTCCTTCGCAGAACGTGGGAAGTTACATAGCGATCTTTCTAGCGCGTTTAGCCCTTGGCAAGCAGGGACTGCACATATGCTTCATTTACACAAATATTATTTAACAAGAAGAAAGAATGGCAACACATTAGCTAATGGCATGTGTGTGCTCTTAGTGTGTTGGAGAAATAGGCAATATAATGATTAAATTCCGAACAGTATTAATCATGATAAAAAATAAACCTAGCATGCAAATCTCTAACACTACTAAAGAGTTCAGCATCACAGAGGGTTTTGAAGGGTCATCACAAATGGTTTTCGGAGACGCTTATGATATGGCGGTTGTGATACCTCCAGGCCACCAAGCTTGTGATGCGAAGTGCTCTGAAAAACTTCAAAAAATAGCAAAAAAAATTTAATGCGGTGAAAAAAGCATGTCAATGTAGTGTTGTTTATTGTCAACTATAAAGGTTCATAACTTTTTGAAATCTACAAGTATTATTTTGGTAGTTTCTCCATGCGACGTCGTTTATAAAATTTGTTTTTCAAATTTGAGAACATTCAAACTTAGTTTTCGTTGACTAGATGATTTTGACTGTTTATTCATCTGAGGTCGTTTAGAAAAACTCAAATTTCAAATTTTGAGAATTACAAACGTACTTTTCGTTAGTAAAACAAATTCAAATTACAAAGTTTTAAACTACAAAGTTGATCTACAACTTTTCTATATGTCATTTCTTCATTCGCTTTAGTGAGAGTAACATTGTTCACAAATCTTATAGATCTCTCTTATAGTTTCAGGAAACCCTACGAGAGATATAGATTTTATGAACAATATTCATATGAATTTGTTGAATGAAGAAATTACCAAACTAAAATTTATACATCTTGAGAAGTTATACAACTTTGTAGTTCAATATTTTTTTATTTGAATTAATTTACTACTTGAAAATGTGGTTTTAATGTGTATTGTACACACATCACAAAGGGTTTTTCCTACAAACCCTTTGTGATGGTGCTCGGGGGCATCACAAATAGTTTTTGCTACAAAACATTTTTGATGCCCCACATCACAACTAGGGATGCAAGTGCATTTGTTTTTGGGTCATTGGGTCGACCCAAAACTTACAAAAATGAACTAAAATGGTATGACATGTAAATAATTTAGAAGGTGAAATGAACTAGAGTGGCTGACCCAAAATACACTATTGGGTACCCACTTGCATCCCTAATCACAACTGGTTTTTCCTACAAACCCTTTGTGATGGTGCTCGGGGGCATCAGAAATGGTTTTTGCTACAAACCGTTTGTGATGCCCCACATCACAACCGGTTGCATTGGTAACAAGGATTGTCGGAGCGATGTCGATGTTGCCGACGGCGTGCAGCAACCGGCGTCGTAGACGATGGGCTCTCACAGTGCCGAACTTTGACGGAAGACGAGTCGTGGTGAAAACCTCGAGCAGTCGCGTGGAGCACTTCCCAAAAACCTTACTCGCCCTCTCCCGGTGCAAGATCACAAGGGCGAGTGGTTTCGGAGACTCGCTCTCCCATTCGCCGGTGCACGCCTACGATTGGGATGGAGTGGACTACAGAGGCAGCGCATCATCGAGAAGAGGCAAAAACCCTAACTCTAATAGATGTGTTTTTTTGGTAGAGGCCGATAGGTCGCATATATAGGGAAGCCCACGATCTTGCGTCGCGATCGTGATCTAAACCGATAAGAACTCTGCATATCTCGCAGACTTGAAGGCCAAGTAACCAAAAAATAAAATGGCAAAAGGAAGTCGTGCCCCTGCAAGGCGAGCGGCCGGATTTCGGCGGACCATTCACACAGACGTCGCGCGCCCGCGCCCTTCACCCCGGTGAGGCGAGCGAGCGCACGTGTGTGGAGCTCTCTTTCTTTCCCTACACATATAGCTTGGAGGAGTGGAGACAACCTCCATATTTATGTTGCTCATTGTGAGATATGGGACTAAAGGTTTGCACCACTTCCACCACTTCCTCATGCACACATGGGCCTTTAAGAATTATTAGGAATTTTGGAATTTATTCATGGGCTTCATGGGCCAAGCCCCTCAAATTCCAGCAATCCCCCACCAGATCTCAAATGCCTATCAGATATTTTTCCTGTTATACCAGTGTTTCAGCAACGACAGTTAAGTTGAACTCTCGCCTAGAGCTTCAAGCTACACTCATCCACAACTTGACAATGGACTAGGCCTTAAATTGCATGTTTTGTGTGAACAAGTTTCCCCACGGGTGGAGCATATACATCGTACTCCCAGGTCTATTCATGAGTTTACTAGAGATAACCCAAATCTCATAAACCGCGACGTTATACAGTCACGCTCATATAGGTGTGTTCTTTCAAGAATGCCTTGTAGGACAGCACCTTCGCTTAACCAAGCCAACAGAAACACATTTGTCGGTGTTTGGAAATCGTAGTCCCAACACCAACCAAAAGTGCGCTGTGTTCCCACCCCTGATGGTTGATGCAGAAGGTAATGCAATGACACGAAATTATCCTGGTTCCGGTCGCAAGACCATACGTCTAGCAAAGATGGTGCGTGCAATGTATTATCCTGCACCGGACTGCAAGTAGTAGGGATACAAGCAGGTTGGGAGAAGAGGCCAGGCCTCCAAGTCCCAGATGATGATTGAGGCAGAGTGCCAATATCATGGAGTGCGGAGTGCGTGGGTTGTTTCTTGTTCTGTATTCGATTGATTGGTTGTCCCCCCTCTCTTCTCTCATGAGCGTGCCCTCTCCTTTTATAGACCAAGGAGGAGGGGTTACAGGCGGGTGTCAATATGCAGATATAGTTGTTGCACAGTCGTTGGCATGGCTCCTTGTCATTGGCCACTGTTGTGCGGTGTTGCCGTCCCTGTGATGGATTTTTTGTACTGGAGATGACACCACAGAATGGTTTCGAGGGTCTGAGCTGACCAGCGTGTCGTAGTGACTCGTCGGTACGCCAATTCGAGGGCCCCCATGCCTGTGCACAGCCTTTTCCGTGGAAAATTACTGCGGGAGTCGGCAGTACAAGGGCTAGGAATGACCCGGCCCTGTTCGCGTAGTGGCGGCGTGTTCGCACAGCGTCGGGGATGGTCGCACAGTACGTCGCACAGTACTCGAAATGGCCCGCCATGCTTCCGCCGTCCTTCCTCCTTATCCTGCTACATGCTCGAGGGTCTGTCCTGCCCGATCGAGGACTTCGGGTCGCCGAAGTTGGTAGCACAGGAGCTCAGAGTGACGTGCTCTATTCGCACAGCGCCGACATGTCCGCACAGAGCCTCGGTTGGCAGCATAGTGACGGGAGTTGGCAGATGCGATAGGGGGTCGTGGCTGTCAGAGCGGCATGGCGAGAGATTTGCCTTTTTGACTTTGGACGCTAGGCGGCGATGAGCGCCATTAACTGCGTGTCTGGGCGGAGTCCTTGACCGAGGCGGGGCTTTTCCCATTCATGGGTTGCTCGTGGCTCGACCCTCAAGCCTCGATCGAGACGGAGTTTTCCGATTCGCTCGAGGGGACGCTTCCCTCGAGCGAAGTGGAGATTTGAGGTGCGCGTTGAGGCGCCCAGGGAGGTGCCTCGACTGGGCCTTTGACTGTTGCTGGGTCGTGGGCCTTAATTTGCTTTCCTCTTTTCTGATATGTGCATGAGTTTGGCAATAGTTAGCGTTTTAACAAGGGTGATTATCCCATAGGTTTGGGTACCCCTAATGATCGCCCAGCCACATTAAAGCATATAGCTAACCTGCCTTACAACATTTAAGAGTATTGCATCTTCACTTAGATTGGTGTTGGACTCCTTACGATCCACTATCAGGATTGTGAATCCCAGTACTAGTGCAAGGAGTGTTTCGGTGGTTTTTCTTTTGGCTCAGTAAAATATATGAATATTCTACAAGCGCACAGAATTACCGTTGTTGCACTTCACTAGGAAGTAATCTAAGGTATCGTAGTTTATATTTCTACAGGGAAGCTTATGGCAAGAGTACTAGCAAACAAGTATTCGAGACTACTAGAGAAGGGTGCACTATTCTCAAGACAGGGGACAACGGTATTGGATAAGAGTGGATATACCATGACACACAACTCAAGGATGCTCGAAAGGAAAGAGAAGGATTAGCTAGCTGGGAGGACAACGAGAAGAGAAAAGGTTTCTTGGGTACTTGTCTATCTGGTTACTCGGGTAAAGAGATACAGAAGCTGAAAGACAACTCTTACAGGTCAAGGTTAACTCTAATGTCTTAACTCGGGGACACAGAAGCAATGGCACATAGAAAGGGATGAGAAGGGGCACCACCAACTCGGCACCAGGGTGTCCTACGGGCCAAACCAAGCGTGATGGACTACGTAAGCCGTATAGGGCTGTCACCACCTAACGGCTACCACCTTCGTGCTAGCAAGGAAGCACTCCGAGGTCACTACCTAGTCTAGGTACCTCACCTACACTAGACAATGACTACTTACTCCGCTAGCAAGAGAAAGCAATCCTATCAATACCCCAGTGACAATTCACCGCAAGTATTGAGAAGAAATGAACAACAGGCTAAGGTAAAAGACTTAAACAAGAACTGAGTGAACTAGAACTACAACAACTATAGTCTAAACATGAAATACTTACAACTAGAATAAGTAGAAGTAGAGTATAAATAACTTAGACAAGATGATAAAAGTAAACTATATTGATAACTCAGAGTCTACAGAAAGAAATGGAAAAGATACAAGAGCTAATACCAGAGCTTCTGAAGACGACTCCGGAACTTGAGCAAGATCGAAGATCCACCCAGCCAAGACAAAGACTTAGACAAGACTACAAGCACTAGAACTATAACTGACTATAGTCTAAACAAGATATATGCTGCAACTAGGATAAAGTAGAAGCAAGCTATAAATGACAAGGGCAAAGTGATAAAGATAACTATATTGATAACTCAAAGTCTTACAAAAGGAAAAGGAAAAGGAAAAGATACAAGAGCTTATACCAGAACTTCTGAAGACGACTCCGGAACCTCTGAGGCACAGTCGACTCAACTCTAACTCCCAACTAAACTATCCTAACTCTACTAGAAAGAAGTGGAATGAGAGCTCCTTGGCTTGAGTGTGTGTGTTACAAGTGAATGGACACCTCTATTTATAGTGGCTAATGACGGTTGAGGAGGAGTACCGGCCAAGGGAGCCAGGGGGTCAGTTCCCCCTGATTTGGGCGAATTCTAGGGTTCGGGCGAATCCAAGGATTTGGCCGAACCCTTGGATGCACCGTCCTTGCTCCCTGTGGCCTGGATTTGCTCCCTGGTGGCGGTTCCTGGTGTGGGGGCGGTTCGGGCAAATTGGGCATTCGGCCGAACCGGGCCGGAGGCCCAGGCCTGCCCCCCTACAACGCCTTTATTTCCTGGGCTTCATGGATGACTTGATCCAGGTGGTCTTCGTGTTGGTTCAGCCCAGAAGTGAGGTGGCGGTCGTCCACGTGTCATGCACGGTTGTCGCTTGGTCATCGTTGACGTGGATGACTTTCGGTTGTCGTGTTCGGCTAAGGGGGGTAACCGGCCGAATCGTGTCGTTCGGCTGAATCGGTCAATTCCGACCCCTATAGCTCATATTTCTTATTATTGTACCTGCACAAGTGGAACACACAAAAACTTGTGAAACTTTATTAGAAATAAACCTAAGTGCATGGAATGTTGCATATATCCTCTTTTATTCCTGAGTATTGGTGGTCGAAAACGAGCCGTAACGACCGCCAACAGTCGTAACGACCGCTAACAACAGGGTTTCAAAAATTTACTCTCCTCAGTCAACCGACAGCTTGTTCTTCCCAAGTCCTAATTCACAGGATTTCCGATCACATAGGATGGGTTACCACTTTGGCAACTTAAACAAGTCTCACACCCATCCCCCTCGATGCACTCTCTATCACGTTCGTGATAGCCCTTTGGTAAAGGGTAAAGGGATTATCAGGTTTTTGTTTGTTTGAATATAAGTCACACTTATTACTCCGGAGTTTCTCAACTTCCTAACAGACTTCAGTCGTCTCTTGACATGTCTTGATGACTTCGTATTATCCTTAGCACTGTTCACTTTAACTTTCACCGTTTGATTGTCACAGTTCATAAGGATAGCTGGCACTGGTTTCTCAACCACCGGCAAGTCCATCAAGAGCTCACGCAGCCACTCTGCCTCAACAGTGGCTTTGTCCAAAGCAGTAAGTTATGCTTCCATGGTTGTAGGATCTAGGATTACCGACTAGAGGGGGTGAATAGGCGGTTTAAACTTCAATCACAACACTAGAGAAATTTAATTAGAATCACACGGGAAATTAAATCTCTAGCTATTCTAAGCCTATGTTGAGGGGTTTGCAACCTAGGATGACAAGATACAATTCAGGTTCTAGATAGATAACTTGCTCAAATTAAATTGCTCAAAGTAAACAATAATGGACAACTCACAAACAAGAGACAAGAATTTATCCCTATCGATGACTTGCCGGTCACCCCTAATCCACGTTGAGATGGATTCAATGTTCAACTGCTTCTCTATCAAGACTCCTCTTGACCTCTAAGCCGGTTAGAACCAAAGAACCGCTCCAAATCTCAATTTCACAAAAGTTGCTCTTCACCATTCCAGCGAGGTGAGCACAAGAACCTCTCACACTAATTGTTGGCGGTCATTACAGCCCAAATCCGACCACCAATACTCGGGAATAAATGAGGTTATATGCAACATTTCATGCACTTAGGTTTTATTTCTAATAAAGTTCCACGAGTTTTGGTGAGTGTCACTTGTGCAGGTACAACTACGACAAATATGCGGGCCGGAAATGACCAAATCGGCCGAACGACACCGTTCGGCCGGTTACCCCCCTTAGCCAAGCAGACCACCGGGAGTTGTCCACGTCAACAATGACCAAGCGAACACATCACATGACACATGGGCGACCAACAACTCATCCCGGAGCACCAACACGTCATCCTGGGCCAAATCAACATGCGAAGCCAACCACCAGGAGGCAGCCCAGAAGGTCCAGGCAGCAGAGGCGGTGCTGGGGAGGCCGGCCACGGGCCAGGCCCAGTTCGACCGAACTGGGCCCTTCGGCCGAACCGCCCCCAGCTGGAAACCGACACCTGGGAGCCAATCCTGGCCGTAGGAAGCAAGGTCGGCAGATCCTCTGGTTCGGGCGAACTGGGGAGTTCGGCCGAACCGACCTGTTCGGCCGAACCGCCTCCCCTCGCCCGAAATCCCAGGGGGTACCCCCCTGGCTTCCTTGGACGCTACCCTGCCTCAACCGCCTCGGACTCCTATAAATAGAGGGTAACATTCACTTGTAAACACACACCAAGCCAAGGAGCTCATTTCCACTTTCATTCTAGTAGAGTTAGGATAGTTTAGTTGGGAGTTAGAGTTGAGTCGAGCTGTGCCTAGGTAGGCCTCCTTCAATGCTGTCTCTTATACACATCTTATAAGCTCTTGTATCTTTTACTTTTTCTTTTGTAAGACTTTGAGTTATCAATATAGTTATCTTTATCACTTTGCCTTTGTCATTTATATCTTGCTTCTACTTTATCCTAGTTGCAGCATATATCTTGTTTAGACTATAGTCAGTTATAGTTCTAGTGCTTGTAGTCTTGTTTAAGTCTTTGTCTTGGTTGGTTCTTCGATCTTGCTTGATACTAGAGGTGAATTGTCACCAAGAGTATTGACAAGGTTGCTTGCTCTTGCTAGCAGAGTAAGTTGTCATTGCCTAGTGTAGGAGTGGTTCCTAGACTAGTCGGCGGCCTTAGTTTATTCCCGTCGCAACGGAGGTGGTAGCCGGGAGGTGGTGACAGCCCTTTCGGTCTTCGTAGCCCATCACGTTAGTTCCGGTCCGTAGGATTCCCCAGTTGGGAAATAGTGGCACCCCTTCTCATCCCTTTCTGTGTGTTCACCGGTTCCCTTGTCCCGAAGCTAAGACATTAGAGTTATCCCAGATCTCCTAGTGCTGGCTCTGTAGCCGCTGTATCTCTAAGCTAGAGTGACATAGGTAGATAAAGAATCCAGGAGTCCTCTATCTCAAACATGGCAGCATGGGGGTGACTCCACTAAAATCCACTTTGGTCATGTCAATTTTGCATCTCACCTACCACTAACTCCACTCACATGACTTAAAAAATTTGTGGCCACACATTTGCATGACTGGTTTCCAACTACCGTCAAACTTCCAAGAAAATCCGGAGTCACTTGTGAGGAAAGTACGACCCCGTGTTGTACCTCCTCAGAAGCAACTCCTTCCGTCGAACCCAGTCCTTCCCGTCGTTGACCAGGCTACATCGAGGATGGCAACCAAACTACATCGTCCTAGGATGGCAAGTTTTAAAAGTTTCCAGGGGCTTATTTGTGAAAAATCAAGGACCTAAACATAATTATATGATAAAACAGGAGGACCTAAACATAATTATATGACCGTGGGTTCTATTCTTTAAAAGTACAGGGGGGTTTTCGCTAAAAACAGGACCTAGGTGTAATTACTTTTGAAGTACGGTGGACCGGGGGTTCTATTTTGAATCTTGGAGGGGCTCATTTAGAAAGTGGCCAAGGCTGACCGGTATAAGGGGGTGTTGACTCGGGACAGGGGCGCGGGCAGCCGTCGGATTACAATCTGACAGTCCGGATCAGATCGGGCGGGGAGGTCGTCGGTGAGGGAGGCTTTAGCGGCGGCGCGGTTCGGGAGGCGGCGGCGCTTCGCAAGAGGAAATGCGATCTAGCGCCTCCGGCCACTATTTGCGATGGAAAAAGGTCGGGGAGAGAGCTCGGGCCATGCCGAGTTCACCCAGGGGTTCTTCGAGGGGAGAGGGACGGCGTCGTGGCCGGTCGATGGCACACCGTGGCCGAGGGACTCCGGGGAGTTGGTGTGGCGCACTAGGGGCGAGAGAGAGAGAGAGAGAGCGGGAGGTGGCCCGGAGCGGAGCTTACCACAGTGTGGAGCTAGTAGAGGTGTCCGAGGGGCCGGAGCGGCGTCAGCACGGCGGATGGACGACGGCCAGCGGAGCTCCGAGCTATGGCGGCGGCGCTAGCGAGGTGGGGGCGCTAGAGGGCTCGGGCTCTGTGGGGGAGGGCTTGGTGAGGGCTGGGCGGGTCCGGTGGATGGCTTAAATAGCCCAGGGGGCTGCATTGGCGTGCGTGCCATGAATCGCGCGGCGGCCGGTGGATCGGGGATCTTCGATCGGGGATGGGGGGGTTTCCATGCGGAGCAGGGCTAGAGATGGAAGGGGATCGCGGGGAAGGATAGGGGAGGCGGCGGGGAAGCTTCTTGGGGCTCACAGGGGCCCACAGGCACGCGGGGATCGCGGGCAGCGATCGGCCGGCGCTCACGGGCGCGGGAGGGGGAAGAAAGGAAGGGAGGAAGAAGAAGCTGACGCGTGGGGCCGTGGTGTCAGCGAGAGAGGGAGAGAGGGAGGGAGTGCGGGCTGGCGGGGTGCGCTGCTGGGCCGGCTTGCTGTTGTGCCGAGCGGGGAGGCGGGCCGAGGTGGAGAGGGGGAAGGTGAGTTGGGCTGGGGGGAAAAGGGAGAGGGGGCTGGGCCGGACTAGGGAGGAAGTAGAGGGAGTTAAAGCGAACTAGGAGAGAAGTCCAGGGAGCAAAAGCGAACTCGAATGATTTAACTTTTCTAAGGACTCAAACAAATGCAATTTAAATAGAATTTAAATTCCAACTTAACTTGCTATCAAACAAAACTCAGTGCAGCAGCATGAATGCAACAAAAATATTTCTACAACTTATATTTGATTTTAATATTCATAAATAATTCAATTAACCTATATTAATTTTGAACAATTTAAATAAAGGCCAATAAATTACTAAAATTTTTAAATGGGCTACTTTTGGGTGTTACAGCACATGGGCCCACAGTCAACACAAGTCTTCGGACAGTCTGACCTACACCCTCGGACTGTCCGACGGACTATCGGATAAGTCCGAACACAATTTTCCAAAGTTTTTGCAAATTAATATTATTCAGATTTCTCGGATTGTCCGAGCCAGAGTCGCGGATAGTCCGACCAGTCTTGACAGAACTGGATTTTCACTGGATTTTCAACAACGCATTTTCCATGAAGGTTACCGCTCATCTAGATGCACAACATGCAAATCAATGATCAATGTGGCACTATTGACACGTCAAGCCAATGATGTTGATCCCTCTTGATAGTACGGCTAACTAGCCTACCAACCCGGTCATATTACATCCTCTAATCTTCTCATGACCGGTCAAATATAAAAACCCTATCTTATACCTTTGCCTTGAGCTTCTCATGATCCAAAGCATTCATGCAACTCACACATCATATCTTGAAGCTCATTCCAACTCTTAGGACTAACCTATTCTCATTATCTCAAATGAAATTGTTAGTCCACAACGGTTGTCATTAATTACCAAAACTAAAATAGGGGCCTAGATGCCTTCAATCTCCCCTTTTTTGGTAATTGATGACAACCATATCAATGGAGTGATAGAGTTGGGGGTGAAACTTGAAGTCACTTACATATTTCATAGAATTCCCAATAAGAGATAGAGTACTTGACTTCAAATTTGAATAAGAGAGAATAACTCCCGCTACATGTGTGCAAGAATCTCATATTTCAATTTTCACACATGCATAGATATAACATTTTGGTGAAGCATTCCCTACAACATAAAGATCAAGGCAACAATATGC
>OAMR01001179.1:74688-84979 GCA_900205405.1 Echinochloa crus-galli
TAGAAATAGTCAAGTTTTGACCCAGGGGTTTCTTGTGCAAGCAGCAGCAATAACCCAAATTCTTCTCATCACCAACTCCTGCTCACACACACACATCCACTTCCCAAAACCAACCATCAGCCTCACATTTTTCCCCATCGGGCTCGTCCTGCCACGGCAGGTTCCCGCAAATCATTATTCACCAACACCTTTCACTCACTAGTCGACTCGGTGTGCTCCCTCCCCACCTTGTCTCAACAGCCTCAGCTGGACCAATCTCTCGTAACCCAAATCAAGGATGAGGTAAGAAAGCAGTTTCCCATGCTAGCCGGGGCTTCTCAGAAATGGGTCGTCCGTAACCGTGGACACGGCTATACGTATAGTTTACACTCTGCAGAGGTGGCATTCAGGTAGGATTAGTACATCTAAGCGGATGCTACATCGTGGCTGAGCCAAAAGGTGGTCATGATCTACTAAGTCTAAACATCTACTCATGAAGATAGATACAAGTCTCATCACTACTGCTGACATCTGCTGATACTGCCTACTGCATCTGTCTCATATTGCTGAAAGTGCCTTTGAGGCGCGCTGCCAACCTCACAGCCTCAGTCTCTGTCTGCTGCTTGATCACTGCCTGTCGTCGTGGAGAGTGTCCGTGAGGCGCCCTGCCAACCTCACTGTGTCCACATCAGGTCTTGCCAACTGCCTCTCTAGGGGTGCCAGTTCTTGTCTCAGTCTTGTCATCTCGGGGGTAAGGGTTCGAGCCTCAGGTAGTGGTATCGGCTCAACCCGGCTTGGTGAGACCCTGTAGTGCTCTGTTCTGGGTTCAACTCTGTGTTCCTCTGGAAGTCCTTGGTTAACTGTGATCACCTCTGCTACCCTCTTCCTGTCTGACCTTACCCAACTACTAAGGGTCCTTCGAGCTTCATCCTTTGCCATAATCTGTTGAAGACTCAAGTACTTCATCAGCTGGTGGTTTCGCCCACTCTTCTCCTTGTAGCTATCCACCTCTTCCTGAAGTTCCGAGTTGTGACTGTCCAACCAGTATACTTCTTCCTTCAGTTCTTCTATCTCTTCTTCCTTGGCTGCCAGTGCTTTGTCTTTTTCTGTGAGTTGATCTTCTAGACGGATATCTCGAGCATGGTGAGTTGCTCGGATCAGCCCTGCCAACTGCCTGTTGCTGCAAGATTCGTACTCCAGGGCTCTGACTTCCCTCCAAGTAAGGCGATCCTGTGGTCCTTCTCTAGCAGCTGGGTGTCTTGCTTCCATACCTTCTCTCTTAGCTTGGCAACTTTCTCTTCTAGGCCAATGTTTAAGTACTCCTGCTCGATCATGCACTGAACTGAGGTCCGCAGGGTCACGTTCCGCTCTCGGTCAGCTGCGTGAGCCTGCAAGCTGACGGCGTCTCTGTCAGTTGGATCCTCAAGAGCCCGCGGTAGGTACCGGAAACGGGTGTGGCTGAGCTGGTTCTTGTACACAAGTGTGGCAAGTCGGAGTATCCTCATGGCTATAGTCTGCACTGCCCGACTGAAGGTGCTCTCGCTGGTAGCTGCCTGTAGCATCAGTGACCTTGGCCGTCCAGGGATATTGGGTACTTCCATCTGCAACCAGGTGTGCACTCCCTCGCCGGGGCCGTAGGTCCAGCCCTCGTAGAAGACGTTGTCCACGTCTATCCCCACTGCACGCAGCACCTCACTCAGTAGCACTGCCAAACCTCCACAGTCTGCACCGGTGGTCCTGATCTCCCGTCGTTCATCTGCTGGTCCTCTTGCTTCCATCTGCCAGACAGTTAGTGGGTTGTTAGTAAGTTAGCAAGTTAGTAAGGTAAGGTAAGAGAAAGGTTATGAAGTCCACTTTCCAACCAATAAACGGCTATCATTTGGACTTCCTAATAAGGAGTAATGATCATTTTGTGATCACTGCCAGAAGGTGGGAATACCCGCGAGAATTGAAGACCACTTCGGTAATGCTTCTACACTTGGCCTTCTGAAACGAACCGGATTCTCAACGACGAGAATCCGACTCCCTGTACCCTCGAGATAGTCCTTCCCAGGAATAGCAGCTATCTCATACAGAACTCATCTCAGTCGAATATCACATCCATACAATGATAAAAGATCCAATACATGACATATATAAAATATAGCGTCTGGTACAAGCCCTCCGGGCTAAATCGACAATAAGAAACAGCTGCGTAGCGGTAGCTAGATCATCAGGGACCACTCCTCCATAGGCATCCTTGAGCATAGCGCGTACCCTTCAATCGTACCACCCGTCCTGGTTGAACTCGTGGTCGGGGTCTCCACCTGAGAACCAAAGTCTGTCCCCAAGGAAATGGGACAGGTTCACGTCACCAACCATAATATGAAGCAAGCTTTAAAGTGGCCTATTCTAGGGTATAGAAATAATCAAGGTTTGAGACAGGGTTTTCTTATGCGAGCAGCAGCAATAACCCAAATTCATCTCATCACCAACTCCTTTCCTCACACGCACACCCACTCCCCAAATCCAACCATCAGCCTCACATTCCCATCGGGCTCGTCCTGCCACAGCAGGTTCCCGCAAACATCATCCACCAACGCCTTTCGCTCACTAGTCGACACGGTGAGCTCCCTCCCCACCTTTTCTCATCAGCATCGCTGGACCAATCTCTCATAACCCAAATCAAAGGATGAGGTAAGAAAGCAGATTCCCATGCTAGTCGGAACTTATCAGAAGCGGGTCGTCCGTAACCGTGGACACGGCTATACGTATAGTTTACACTCTGCAGAGGTGGCACTCCAGGAATCCATCCGGGCTGCAAGGCTAGTCCGCAACCAACCTGAGACATAGCCCACAGCAAAGACCCTAAACAGTAATGGCGCCAATCCTATCTCCCTGGGCTTAGGAAACATCTGATCTAACATCTGCCCCAGGGATGTGAAACCTTTCCACTGAGAATTGTTCTCCTGATTTCCTTGTCCTGCGGTACACAAATACGGTCTTTCAGCCATACTGTCCCTGCTTCATCTCCTCGGAAGTCAAGTGCCACTCCTCGCTGGATATCCTCTTTTACTTCTTGGATTTCTGGACACTTTCCTTGGGCTTCTTTGATTCGGTCTTCTAGGTTGTACTTCACCCTCATTTCCTTGGGTTTTCCTTCTTCTACAAGCTCGAGTTTCAGCATGTACAATTCCTTTGCTAGTTCTGGCTGACTTTCTTCTTTTCGGCCCAACAGGGTTTGGTTTAGGTTTGAATTGCATCTGCCACTACGTTGGCTTTGCCAGGATGGTAGTGTATCTCCAAGTCGTAATCTTTGATCAGTTCTAACCACCTTCTCTGCCTCATGTTTAGTTCGGATTGGGTAAAGAAATACTTCAAGCTTTTGTGATCCGTGTAGATATCTCACTTGTTGCCAATCAGGTAGTGCCTCCAGATCTTCAATGCATGTTCCTTAATTGTCGGTAAAGCGAGTATCAGCGTCATAAGCGATCCGCCGCAACGGTCCACAATCGGCACCCATAACAAGTATTGCCGCCCAAACTCCTCAAATAATCCAGTATCCAAAACCATGTACCCGCAACAGGTACCCCATAGGGTCTGCCCGAGTGCAGTCCCCAAGCACCCCGATCAATCGATCGAGTTATTATTACTCGCTTACACCGCCTAGCTGCACTACTCCTCCTGTACCACCCACAACTCACGCCAGGAGGTTCAAATCACAACCAACCCAACACATGCATAGCATAGCATAATTCATAAAGTGAGTAGTAGGTAGCAAGGTAGCAGGATATTAACAAAGGCAGTGCAGGTTTATCATGCGAGTAAAGTAAAGCGCTAGCATACTAGTTGCATGTCTAATAGGTATTTCAGAGAATGGCTGGGCGTGAACCTGGGCAAAAGTCTCCGTCTTCGTCAAAGCAGTTGTTGTAGTGGTCAAAGCAGTCCTGCTCTTCCGGCTCCTCCAGGGCTCCTAGAGTCGCGGAGAAATAAAATAAGACGCGACTACTAGCAAAGAAACACTAAGACAGCGATGAAAGAAGACCCAAATAACACCAAATTCTACACTAACGTGTAGGTCATGATTTTAGAAAAATATAGAAACTGGTTTCATATTTTTCTGAGCTACGGTTGATTTATTATTAATTTTACAAGTTTAAATCATTTTCTGAAAATATTAAATAATTTCCGAAAAAGAAAACAGACAGAAATTAGCATGATGACGACAGCATGACGTCAGCAGTGGGGTCCGCCTAGGATGACGTCAGTAGTGGGCCCTGCTGACGTCAACGATCAACGGTCAACGGTTAGCTCTGGTCAGTGGGCCCCAGCGGTCAGTGACACACAGTTTACAAGTTTAGCGCGAACTGGACTTTAGCGCGAACTTTAGGCCCACGAAGGGGGGGTGCTGTTGGATCTGCTCTGGTGGACTCGGTCCACCGTGAGCCGTGTGTGCGGTGTACGTGAGCCAGGTGCACGGGATCAAGTTGTGGCCGCCACGGGATCTTCTGCGGGTGCTCGTGTGGCGTGCTAGTGTGGTCCAGCGTGTGGCTTGGCCACGACGCGATGCGACACGCGCGCGGCGCGCGCCAGAGCACGGCGGCGGCGCTGGTCGACGGCGAAACTTGCCGGGAATGGCTCGGCGCTGGCCTAGAACGACACGGCCTCGGCGTGCGCGCGCGGCGAGCGGAGCTCGGCCGCGGCGGCCTTGGCTGCTGCTCGGTCGACGGCGGGTTGCGGGTGCGACAGCGGCACGACGGGGTCCTGCACAAGATCGTCGGCCTCGGCTCGAAGACCGGGTCCCAGAGGGCTAGCATCGGCGGTGCGGCGGCGCTCGGCCGGAGACAGGGGAGAAAGGGGGAGGTCACGGCGGCGGCTCACCTAGGGGCAAGTAGGCGATCGCTGTAGCTCGGGGTAGTGCTCGCGGTGCTCCTCCGGTGGTCGTGCTTCTCTTCTTGTCCTTGAACTCTACGTCTCGGTCAGGTGGTAGCCCTGGTAGTTCTTCGGGAAACACGTCAGGGTACTCACATACTACATGCACTTCTTTGATCGTCTTTTTCTTGATAGAGTATACCAACTGTCTCAGAATACATGTTTTGGGCGGGCGGCGGCGACGGCGGCTTCGGCTTGGCGACGAGGACGGCGATTGGCTTCACCACCGTCCGCTCCTGTTCCTCTTCTCCCTTCCCCAACACCCGGGACACCTCCCACTCCTCTCACTCTCTCGAATTGGCGACTGGGAAAACCCCAAAGGGGCGGCGGCGGCTTGGGGAAGAAGAAGGTCGGGCGGCGGCTGCTAGGGTTCGGGCACGGACGGCGAGATGGGCCGGACAGGAGCTCGCGGACACGCGGCGCGCATCTGACGGGCCGCACAAGGGCCGATGGGACCGGCTCCGCGGTCACGATACTGTTACTTTGACTCCGCTAGGGTGTGTCAACTCAACTGTTCTGGGCGAGCAACTGATTACCCCTTTATGCTCTGTAAGCCAATCCATTCCCAGTATTACGTCAATTCCGTCATACTTCAGGACTGTCAAGTCTCCTACGAACTCCTGCCCACCTATCATCAGACTAACTGCTGGGCACTCTAAGGTGCTCCTAAGCTCTCCTAAGGGAGAAGCAGCCTCCCTCACAAGAATCTCGTCCTCGAGATTTGTGGTTACCTATGGTTTAAACAAGTGGGGGTATCTCTCTTTTAGTATTGACTCTTTCTCCCATGTAGCCTCCCTTTCTGAATGGTTGCTCCACTGCACTTTACAAAATGGCTCCAGTTGCTCCAGAGTCAAACAGTATCAAAGCTGGAATGCCATTTACTAAAAACTCACCGAGCACAACGTCGGGAACGTCTTCGGCTTCTTCCTCTGTCAGCTGGTTGAGGCGTCCCCTCTGCGCTGTTGTTCTTTGACTGCTCTGTCTAGTATCCTCTCTGGGTACTCCAGGTACTCCAGGGTGTCTTGTAGGTCTAATGCCTCTGCCCTGGCCTCATGTTCTGGTACTCTTAGACACTTCCTCAGCTGAGATACATGGAACACTAGGTGTACTCCAGCTAGGTCCTCTGGTAGGTCTAGCTTGTAGGCTAGCTTTCCTATTCTCTCCAGTATCTGATACGGTCCCACAAAACGGGGTGCTAGCTTCCCTTTCACTTGGAATCTCCTATGCCCTCTGAGGAGTGACACTTTTAGGTAGACGAAGTCCCCTACTTCGAACTCTAGATCTCGTCTCCTTTTATCCGCATAGCTCTTTTGTCGGCTCTGAGCTGCCTTCAGGTGCTCTCGGATCTTGGCCACATTTTCTTTTGCCTCTACAATCATGTTAGGTCCAAAGAATGTTCGTTCTCCGACCTCTGACCACATTAGAGGCGTTCTGCATTTTCTGTCGTATAGTGCCTCAAAGGGGGACATCTGCAGGCTGGCCTAGTAGCTGTTGTTGTAGGAAAATTCTGCATAAGATAGACTCTTCTCCCAGTCTGTGCTGTAAGCTAGGACACATGCCCTCAATAAGTCTTCAAGAATTTGGTTCACTCTTTCGGTCTGCCCATCTGTTTGAGGGTGGTAGGCTGTGCTATACTCCAAGGTTGTCCCAATGGCTTGATGTAGGCTTTTCCTGAACTCAGCTGTGAATTGTGGTCCTCTGTCTGACACTATACTTCTTGGTGCCCCATGCAGCTTAAGAACGTTGTCTATATATAGTTCTGCTAGTTTGCTTACTGGGTATGTGCTTTTGACTGGTATGAAGTGGGCTACCTTTGTCAGCCGATCAACTATGACCCAAATGGCATCATTCCCTTTCTGAGTGCGAGATAGGCCAACCACGAAATCCATGCTGATGTCTTCCCACTTCCACATTGGAATTTCCAGTGATTGCTCTGGCCACTCCTCGTGATGCCAGTACTAAATCATGTGTGGGGTAGTTTTCCTCATGTTTCCTCAGCTGCCTTGATGCATAAGCAACAACCTTGTCTTCTTGCATTAGAACACATCTCAAACCTTGTCTCGAAGCATCGCAATAGACTACGAAATCCTTGCGAATATCTGGCAGGGTCAATACTGGCGTTGTAGTGAGTTTGTGCTTGAGCTCTTGGAAACTTCCTTCACACTTGTCCGTCCACTCGAACGGGACATTGTTCTTGGTACTCAGCTACAGACAAACCACCTTGGGTCATTGTCCTGAACTCCATTGCCTGAACCTTCTGTAGTAACCTGCCAAACCCAGAAAGCTTCGGATTTCCGTGACACTCTTCGGCTGCTTCCATTCTGCTACTGCCTCAATCTTTTCTGGGTCTACTGCTACACCCTCAGCTGTCAACATGTGACCCAAAAAGGCTACTTTCTCCAGCCAAAATTCACATTTGCTGAACTTCCCGTAGAGTTGATGCTGCCTCAGCTTCTCTAGTACAATCCTTAAATGCTTCTCATGTTCTTCAGCCGTTTCTGAGTAGACTAGTATGTCGTCAATAAACACCACCACGAACTTGTCTAGTTCCTCCATGAATACCTTGTTCATCATGTTCATGAAGTAAGCGGGTGCGTTGGTCAAACCGAAGGACACAACGGTGAACTCATACTGCCCGTACCGAGTCACAAAGGCTGTCTTGGGAATGTCGCCTTCTCTAATCTTCATCTGGTGGTATCCCGATCTCAGATCAATCTTACTGAAATACTTGGCTTTCTTCAACTGATCTAGCAAGTCATCAATCCACGGTAATGGGTACTTGTACTGCTGAAAGTGCCTGTGAGGCGCGCTGCCAACCTCACAGCCTCAATCTCTATCTGCTGCTTGATCACTGTCTGTCACCATTCCTAGTATCACGTCAATTCCATCCGATTTCAGGACTGTCAAGTTTCCTTCGAATTCCTGGTCTCCTATCATCAGTCTAACTGCGGGGCACTCTAAAGTGCACCTAAGCTCTCCTAAGGGAGAAGTAGTGACTATAGGTCTAGCCTTAGGTATTGTCGGGGGTGACTGCTCTTTCACAAACTTTGTCGAGATATAAGATCCAGTTGCTCCAGAGTCAAACAATATCAAAGCTGGAATGCCATTTACTAAAAACTCACCGAGCATGACGTCGGGAGCGTCCTCGGCTTCTTCCTCTGTCAAGTGGTTGAGGCGTCCCCTCTGCACTGAAGTTGGCTGCCTGTCTTGTCCTCCGGGTGCCGGTGCCTTGGCTGGGGTTTGTTTGTTCTTCTTCTCCGGACAGTCAAAGGACTTGTGACCGGGCTTCCCACAAGCAAAACAGACCACTGAGGTTCCTCCACCAACTCTGGGTGTGTTGTTTGGCTTCCAGTTGGGGTTTCCCTGACTTGAGTAGCTGTTGTTTCTGTTACCAAAGCTGTTGTAGTTGTTACCTCTGCTGCCAAAACTGTTGCTGTTACTGCCTCTGTTACCTTGGTAGCTGTTTCTGTTGAACCCTGAGCTTGCTTGGCTGTTGCTCTGCTGATAGCTTCTCCTGAGCATGTTGCTCTGGCCACTCCTCGGCCTCTGACTTAGTCTGTGGTTGTGCAACTGTTCAGCCTTTCTTTTCTTCTCTCGCCAAGTATCTTCAAGACCCACTCTTTCCTTCTCAACTGCGATAGCCCTGTCAATCAGCTCTCTGAGTGACCTGTGTGAACTCGCTGCGAGTGCTGTCCTCGGACCTCTGTGCAAGCCACGCTGGAACCAAAACTGCTTCTTCTTTTCAGTGTTAACGTCTTTAGGAGCATACCTCGACATCTTAGCAAAGTGTCGAGCGTACTCAGCTACAGACAAACCACCTTGGGTCATTGTCCTGAACTCCATTGCCTTGTGCACCATAACTTGTTCTGGGATGTGGTACTCTTTGAAAGCTTCACAAAACTATAGCCAGGTGATCTGTGCAGGGTTCGCATGAGAGTCACAGTAGCTCTCCCACCACGCTTTCGCTGCGCCTTCAAGCTGGTGCGCCGCTAGGGCCACACATTCCTCTTCAGTGTAGTCTGTCAGGTCTAGCTTCGTCTCGATGGTACGCAGCCAGTCGTGCGCGTCGAGTGGCTCGTCCGAGTAGTCGAAGGGGGGGGCTTTCAGCCTGACGAACCTTTCAATCTTCCTTTGTAGGTCTTCCTCACGGTGTCCCTGTCGGTTCTGGTTCTGGTTTCCCTGTATCTGTTGCATAGCTTTCATCATCTGAGTGTTGGCCTGTGCCATCTGTTGCATCAGCTGTGTTTGAGTAGTCATTACTTCTACCAAGTTAAGCGGTGGCGGTGGTTGCTGGTCGTTCTGCTAGTTCTGCTGAGGCTCCACTGCTGGTTCTTCCATCTCCACTTCCTGTTCCCCACCTGGTAAGTTGCCCTCGGGCTGGAGCACACCTACTGCGCGTCCACGGCCCCTGCCTCCAACTGCAGCCGCTGTTCTTCCGCGACCGCGACCTCTGCCACGTCCTCTGCCCCTAGCTGCCACTGCTGCCTCTTCTTGCTCAGCTTCCTCAAAACGTGCAAGCAGTCGGTTGGATCTTTGGATCGACATCTTGCTGTAATTTTCATAGAGCAGATATAGTGGCGGTCAGGTAATGGTTAGGTTAGCGAAAACTAGAGTAGGAGCTGCACACATGAAATAGACTCAACACTAAAGTACACTCAAGATGAACATCAACAAAACTGCAAGAACAGCCAAAAGATCGATCATTCATTACAGCATTACACCCTAGACATGAGTACTATCCCGAGGCCAGCTCCTGGAACCTTGAGGATTAGTACATCTAAGCGGATGCTACATCGCGGCTGAGCCAAAAGGTGGTCATGATCTACCAAGTCTAAACATCTACTCATGAAGATAGATACAAGTCTCATCACTACTGCTGACATCTACTGATACTGCCCACTGCGTCCATCTCATGCTGCTTAAATGTCTGTGAGGCGCGCTGCCAACCTCGCAGCCTCAGTCTCTGTCTGCTGCTTGATCACTGCCTGTCGTCGTAGAGAGTGTCCGTGAGGCGCGCTGCCAACCTCACTGTGTCCACCTCAGGTCTTGCCAACTGCTTCTCTAGAGGTGCCAGTTCTTGTCTCAGTCTTGTCATCTCGGGAGTAAGGGTTCGAGCCTCAGGTAGTGGTATCGGCTCAACCCGGCTTGGTGAGACCCTGTAGTGCTCTGTTCTGGGTTCAACTCTGCGTTCCTCTGGAAGTCCTTGGTTCACTGTGATCACCTCTGCCACCCTCTTCCTGTCTGACCTCACCCAACTACTAAGGGTCCTTCGAGCTTCATCCTTTGCCATAATCTGTTGAAGACTCAAGTGCTTCATCAGCTAGTAGTTTCGCCCACTCTTCTCCTTGTAGCTATCCACCTCTTCCCGAAGTTCTGAGTCTGTCTCGTCCAACCAATATAC
>OAMR01001179.1:86871-113958 GCA_900205405.1 Echinochloa crus-galli
GCCTCACGTTTTCCCATCGGGCTCGTCCTGCCACAGCAGGTTCCCGTAACATTATCCACCAATCACCTTTCACTCACTAGTCGACTCGGTGAGCTCCCTCCCCACCTTGTCTCATCAGCAACGCTGGACCAATCTCTCATAACCCAAATCAAGGATGAGGTAAGAAAGCAGATTCCCATGCTAGCCGGGGCTTCTCAGAAATGGGTCGTCCGTAACCGTGGACACGGCTATACGTATAGTTTACACTCTGCAGAGGTGGCACTCCAGGAATCCATCCGGGCTGCAAGGCTAGTCCGCAACCAACCTGAGACACAGCCCACAGCAAAGACCCTAAACAGTAACAGCGCCAATCCTGTCTCCCTGGGCTCGGGAAACATCTGATCTAACATCTGCCCCAGGGATGTGAAACCTTCCCACCGGGGCCAGTCGGGGCCGTGGTAAATCAGGGAGATTACGCCACAACGAATCCCCCCTACACATATCAAGCTCGATTCTCCTACAGTCTCGGCGCCGCACTAGAGTAGGCTTGCTGGAACCCTCCCCATTCTGGGTAGATGGTGAGCACGGTATTCCCACGTCCAAAGGTGGAACTCGACTCGGTCCTTAATTGTCGGTAAAGCGAGTATCAGCGTCATAAGCGATCCGCCGCAACGGTCCGCAATCGGCACCCATAACAGGTATTGCCGCCCAAACTCCTCAAATAACCCAGTATCCAAAACCATGTACCCGCAACAGGTACCCCATATGGTCTGCCCGAGTGCAGTCCCCAATCACCCCGATCAATCGATCGAGTTATTATTACTCGCTTACACCGCCTAGCTGCACTACTCCTCCCGTACCACCCACAACTCATGCCAGGAGGTTCAAATCACAACCAACCCAACACATGCATAGCATAGCATAATTCATAAAGTGAGTAGTAGGTAGCAAGGTAACAGGATATTAACAAAGGCAGTGCAGGTTTATCATGCGAGTAAAGTAAAGCGCTAGCATACTAGTTGCATGTCTAATAGGTATTTTAGAGAATGGATGGGCGTGAACCTGGGAAAAAGTCTTCGTCTTCATCAAAGCAGTTGTCGTAGTGGTCAGGCACCTCCTAGCTCTCCGGAACTCCTAGGGTTGCGGAAAATAAAATAAGACGCGACTACTAGCAAGGAAACACCAAAATGGCGATGAAAGAAGTCCCAATTAACACCAAACTCTATACTAACGCGTAGGTCATGATTTTAGAAAAATATAGAAACTGGTTTCATATTTTTCTGAGCTACGGTTGATTTATGATTAATTTTCTGAAAATATTAAATAATTTCCGAAAAAGAAAATAGACAGAATTAGCCTGCTGACGTCAGCATGAGGTCATGCTGACGTCAGCAGTGGGGTCCGCCTAGGATGACGTCAGCAGTGGGCCCTGCTGACGTCAGCGTTGATTGGTCAACGGGTCAACGGTCAGCTCTGGTCAGTGGGCCCCAGCGGTCAGTGACACACAGTGTATGACATGTGGGCCCCATACGTCAGCGCAGTTATTCGGAAAAAGAAAAAGAAGAAAGCGCTGCTGGGCCGGAATTGGGCTGGAAGGAAAGTCCAGGGGGGTAAACTGGACTTTAGCGCGAACTTTAGGCCCACGAAGGGGGGGTGCTGTTGGATCTACTCTGGTGGACTCGGTCCACCGTGATCCGTGTGTGCGGTGTACATGAGCCAGGTGCACGGGATCAAGTTGTGGCCACCACGGGATCTTCTGCGGGTGCTCGTGTGGCGTGCTGGTGTGGTCCAGCGTGTGGCTTGGCCACGACGCGACGCGACGCTCGTGCGGTGCGCGCCAGAGCACGGCGGCGGCGCTGGTCGACGGCGAAACTTGCCGGGAATGGCTCGACGCTGGCCTAGAAGCGGTGCTAGGGTTCGGCTAGGTGCTCGCGGATCACAACCGGCGAAAAAAAGGTGGGGCTTGGCTGCGGCTTGGGCTCCCCGACGCGAGCGGCGGCGGCGCGGCTATGGCGCCACCGGAAGCGGCTTGGCTGCGAGGGCTCGGTCGACGGCGGGTTGCGTCGCTGCAGCTCGGGGTAGTGCTCGCGGTGCTCCTCCGGTGCTCGTGCTCCTCTTCTCGTCCCGGGTCCGGCTCCTCTTCGGCGTTCCCACGGGCGGCGGCGACGGCGGCTTCGGCTTGGCGATGAGGATGGCGATTGGCTTCATCACCGTCCGCTCCTGTTCCTCTTCTCCCTTCCCCAACACCCGGGACGCCTCCCACTCCTCTCACCCTCTCGAATTGGCGACTGGGAAAACCCCAAAGGGACGGCGGCGGCTTGGGGAAGAAGAAGGTCGGGCGGCGGCTTTATAGGGCGGCGACTGCTAGGGTTCGGGCACGGACGGCGAGATGGGGCAGACAGGAGCCCGCGGACACGCGGCGCGCATCTGATGGGCCGCACAAGGGCCGATGGGACTTGGGTGCGGGTTTAGGCCCACGAGCAGTTAGAAAGGGTTTGAATTAGTTTAGGGGGTTTGAATTAGTTTAGGTTAGGATTTGTTTGAATTCAAATCTAGAATTTGAATTCAAACACAACCAAAAATCCAATAAAACCAAATTAACTCCAAATCACATCTATTTGGTCCTTAGCACTTCAAATTATTTTTAATTTGAATTTAAATTGCCTAGGAATTTAGGGAGCAATTAGAAGACACTCTTATATCTTTGTTGACTTGCACAAAATTCACCAAAAATTTTTAAATTCACATTTTTGCACTCAACAAATCCTAAGGGGATTTTTAGGGTTGTTACTCCTTCCATCGTCCCAACGTGGAGACTTCAGTTCACATCTATCTTAGAGACTTGTTATTAGTATAAAACCCCTTATCTACTACTGTAAAAGACAATCTTTGATCATTTGAATGAATTGATAACCTATATGGTTTTCAGCCACGCTGCTGAGTGCTTTGCATACCCTTGTTCTTCCTTGTTCTTCTTGGACTTGTGAATAGATCCCTCTGGGGTCCGCTACTTCGTGCTCTATGGTTGCCAGTTCGGCTGCGCCGTTTTGTGTGGATTAGTCCCGATTTGTGGTTCTACGGTCGTTCGGAGATCGAGTCAAAGTCTTTGTGGTTTCGGTGCCTCTCTCCCCGTCGCTTGGTCGCAACCAACCTTGGCAGGTTAAAGCTAATTTTCCCGCTGTTCGCAGCAAGTTATCTGGTGATTATTATCCTACTGACGTGAAGATCGGGCCATTCCAAGGAGGTTTCCATCAGTATCATACTTTTGGTGATCTCCGACCTATCATGTGGTAATCAAAGCTATCGTTGTCACGGTAGTTTTTGTTATCACCCACCCATCTATCATTTTCATTCATCATTTGTTACTGTTTTCACCCATCATATATATTTGTTTTGCCATATCCTACAGTCCACTAAAAAGCCACACACAAAAAAAATCCTATAGCCATTTCGTGGTAATGTTACTTTGTGCTCGTTGCGTTCATCATGTTGCTAGTGACCATCGTTGTTCTTGTGCCGTACTCTTATAAATTTTTTTATCCGCACCCCTCATATGTTATATTTTGTTTGTTGTTAGTGTCAAAAAAAATCAGAGAAAAAAGTGTGAAAGAAAGAATAAAAGAACAGAAGAGAAAAGACAAGTGCAAGGGCCTGTTTTTGCGGATTGTGTATCTCTAAGTTTCATATCTTTAATTTCTTCAAGTTGGTGGTGAACTTGCAGCAACGTTTACACATTATTTGAGCGGTTTACGTCACTTGGTACAGTACCATACCCTCCCTTGATAACCCACGCATATCCCCACAAAAATCCGTAAACTGGGCTTCTGATTCGTAATCCTTTCGACCGCTTAATCACAACTGTGTGACGCCACTTTGAGCACCTTCACGGTCGTTGAGAACGAGCAAGAACTTGGGTAAGCAAGAGTTGAGATTGTGTGATTCCACAAATTTTTCCTATTCCACTTTTCTTGCAACCTTTCTAACATGGCAGGATCTGATTCAAGTGTTCATTGTGGACATCGTGGAGAAGAACTCCCCGTTGCACG
This sequence comes from Echinochloa crus-galli, assembly GCA_900205405.1. Taxonomy (NCBI): domain Eukaryota; kingdom Viridiplantae; phylum Streptophyta; class Magnoliopsida; order Poales; family Poaceae; genus Echinochloa; species Echinochloa crus-galli. The sequence continues at coordinate 90,897 of OAMR01001179.1, forward strand.
GGCTGAGTTACGTGACATGGCAAATTCGCTCTTGGAAGCGATGGAGAGGATGTTCAATGAACGCCTTCCCGCAGTGGGTGGTCGAGGTCCACGTGAAGAATTGGGTGACAAAAATTTTGGTTTTGGTAATGGTTTTAACCGCTTTGACAGCAATGGTCGAGGTGGTCGTGATGGTGGACGATGTGCTGAGTTTGATGATCAGCGAGGAGGAGGACGTCGACGTGATCGTGGCATACACTTTGATGATGACGATGATGCCCATGATGATTATGACGAGGGCTTCGATGATAATGAAAATCCTTTTGCACGTCATGGCCGTTTTGAACAGCCATATGGACACCGTTGTGGTGCTGGTCATGATAGGAACAATCATCATGGTCATCGCCATAGGGATGATCCGGATGGCATTGCTCGTGTGAAATTAAGTGTCCCAAAATTTTCAGGAAGAGAGGATGCTGATGCTTATCTTGAGTAGGAGGAGCAATGTGATCAAATATTTAGAGTGCATAATCTTTCTGATCAGAGGCATGTAAACCTTGCTTCCGTTGAGTTTTCAGGTTACGCTCTCACTTGGTGGAATCAAATACAAGAGAATAAGCTTGTGTTGGGACGGAATCATATCAACACATGGGCTGAGATGAAGAGAGTAATGAGAAGACGCTTCATGCCATCAAGCTTTCAATGTGACCTTCGCAATAGATTACAAGCATTGAAACAAGGTTCTAAATCTGTTGATGATTATTTCAAGGAGATGGAATTACTATTGGTGAGGTCTGAAACTAGAGAAGATGAAGAGTAAAAAATGGCAAGATTTTTGAATGGTCTCAATGAAGAAATTTCAGGTTTCGTTGGGATGTTTCCATATCATAATTTGCAAGACCTTGTTGATCAAGCCAAGCACACTGAGAGGAAAATTCAGCAAGAAGGACGTGGAAGGTCATATGGGAGTCGATCCATTTCAACTCCATGGCGTAGGCAGCAGCCCGGGACGTCTATTGTTGGAGGAAGATCACAAGGAGTTGCTTCTAGGCCTTCTCCCTCCATTGGTGCATAAAAGACCACGGTTTCTAGTGCTTCTTCACCTACAATTCAGCAAGAACATCGGCGTCCGAGTGCAAGTACAGCAGCCCCTTCAGTTGTATCAGCTGCTGCATCTTCTTCCCATAGACGAGGCATTGTTTGTCACAGGTGCCAGGGTAGAGGACACGTTGCTGCGGAATGTCCTAGTCAAAGGACCATGATTGTGAATGAGCAAGGTGAATGGGAATCTGAAAGTGAGCCTGAGGACAGTGCTCCAATATATGATTAGAAATTGTGCAAGATCAAAGTGAGGAGATTCAACCCGATGATAGAGATAATAATTGCTTCATTTCTCGCCGAGTACTTAGTGTTACTGCTGTACAAGAAGAACAAAATCAGCGGCACAATCTTTTCCACACCCGAGGTATGATCAAGGATAAGTTATGTAGAATTATTGTTGATAATGGCAGCTGCAATAATATTGCAAGTCAAGAATTGGTTGAGAGAATGGGGTTAAAACAACGGTGCCATCCTTCTCCATACAAGATGCAATGGTTAAATGATAGTGGTGCACTGCGTGTAACCAACATTGTGACCGTTCCTTTCTCCATTGGGCGATAAAATGATCATGTTGAGTGTGATGTGGTGCCAATGCAAGCATGCCAACTATTGTTTGGCAGACCATGGTTATATGATCGTGATGTTCAGATTTGTGGTCGTGCCAAAAAGGTTGTTCTTATGTATAAAGGAGAGTGAATCACTTTGCTTCCTTTGTCACCGGAGGAAATTTTAAAGGATGATTTGAAAAGAAAACAGCGAGAGAGCGAGAACCACTTGCGAGTGACCCACAAACATAGTGAGGGAGTGTCTCCAAAGCCAAATAAAATCCACAGCTACAAAGAACCAAGCCAAAGGGACAAGAGGGTTTAGTAATGATGGCTAGGAAAGAGGATTTGAAAGAATTGAGTGAACCCAATGCCGTGTTCTATGTACTCGTGTACAAGGACAATTTTCTTGTTACTAACGACTTACCCTCTACTTTGCCTAGTGATGTTTTGATGTGTTACAGGAATATGAAGATGTGTTTCCGGAGGAAGTACCGCAGGGCTGCCACCAAAGAGAGGAATTGAACACCAAACCGTGCACCATACTGCACCAACACAGAGGAGACAAAAGAAACTCAGTGTCAAGTGCAAGAACTCATCAACAAAGGTTATGTAAAGGAAAGTCTCTCACCTTGTGCTGTTCTTGTTATTTTAGTGCCTAAGAAAGATGGTTCATGGAGGATGTGTGTTGATTGTCGAGCCATTAATAACATCACCATTAGGTATAGACATCCCATACCTCGACTTGATGACATGCTTGATGAACTTTGTGGTGCTATAATTTTTACAAAAATTGATTTGTGAAGTGACTATCACCAAATTCGAATGAGAGAATGAGATGAATGGAAAACATCCTTCAAAACCAAGTTTGGGTTGTATTAATGGTTGGTGATGCCTTTTGGATTGACCAATGCACCTAGCACCTTTATGCGGTTGATGAATCATGTGCTTAGGGCCTTCATTGGCAAGTTTGTTCTTGTTTACTTCGATGATATATTAATTTACAGCAAGTCTATTGATGAACATGTTGAACATATAGAATGTGTGCTTGCTGTTTTGAGGAAGGAATGCTTGTATGCTAACCTTGCCAAGTGCACCTTTTGCACTGACAAGGTTGTGTTTCTTGGTTTTGTTGTTTCAGCTCATGGCGTGGACGCGGATGAAGAAAAGATCAAAGCTGTTCGAGAGTGGCTGCACCGACAACATATGAGCCAAGTGCGAAGCTTCCTTGGACTTGCCGGCTTCTACCATCGGTTTGTAAATTATTTTAGTTCCATTGCTGCTCCAATCAACGAGTTGACAAAGAAGGATGTACAATTTCAATGGGGTGATGCACAAGAGAAGGCATTTGAAGAGTTGTAGATGAAATTGACATCAGCTCCACTTCTTGCACTTCCAGATTTTGGTAAGACCTTTGAAATTGTATGCGATACAAGTGGTGTAGGGATTGGAGGCGTGCTCATGCAAGTAGGAAGACCCATTGCATATTTCAGTGAAAAGCTAAGTGGTCCAACTCTAAATTATTCAGTTTATGCTCTTGTGAGGAGTTTGGAAACTTGGCAACACTACCTTTTGCCCAAAGAATTTGTGATACATTTTAGATCATGAATCATTGAAACATTTAAATGGTCAATTAAAACTGAAAAAAAGACATGCCAAATTGAGTGAATTAATTGATTTTTTCCTTACATTATCAAGTACAAGAAAGGGAAGAAAAATGTTGTTGCGGATGCTTTGTCTAGACGACATGCCTTGTTGTCCCAACTTAATGCAAAAATTCCTGGTTTGGAAAACATAAAAGATTTGTATGCTACTGATTCAACCTTTGCTGAACCATTTACTAAATGTTTTCATGGCAAGGGCTAGAAAAAATTCCATTTGCATAATGGATTTTTGTTTAGACCTAACAAACTTTGTATTCCAGATTGCTCTGTTCGTCTAATGCTTTTGCAGGAAGCTCATGCCGGTGGACTTATGGGCCAACTTGGTGCCAAGAAAATGGAGCAAGTTTTGGCTGATCATTTCTTTTGGCCAAAGACGCGACGAGATGTGGAGAGACATGTTCTTCGCTGCATCACATGTCACAAAGCTAAGTCACGTTTGAACCCTCATGGGTTATACACCCCTTTGCCTATTCCTAGTGTTCCACAGGAAGACATTTCTATGGACTTTGTTCTTGGTTTACCTCGAACCAAGAGGGGGAGAGATTCATTCTTTGTTGTGGTTGATCGATTTAGTAAAATGGCACACTTTATTCCCTATCATAAGAGCGATGATGTTTCACACATTACTGAATTGTTTTTCAGGGAAATTGTGCGTCTACCATTATGTCAGATCATGACACCAAGTTTTTGAGCTATTTTTGGAAGACCTTGTGGGGTAATCTTGGAACAAAATTGTTGTTCTCCACAACGTGTCATCCTCAAACCGATGGACAAACTGAAGTTGTGAATCACACATTATCAACCTTGTTGCGAGCTATCCTAAAGAAGAATCTAAAATTGTGGGAAGAAACTCATGTGGAGTTTGCATACAACAGGGCGGTACAGTCGACCACAAAATTTTGTCCATTCAAAATTGTATATGGTTTCAAACCTACTGCTCCCATCGGTCTTTTGCCTTTGCCTATGCAGGAATGTGTGAACTTTGATGCAAGCAAACGAGCTGAATTCGTCAAAAATCTCCATGATCGAGCCAAAGAAAACATCGAAAAGATGACCAAGCAGTATGAGAAGCGTGCCAACAAAGGGCGCAAGAAGATGTTGTTTGAACCAGGAGACTTGGTTTGGGTGCACCTAAGGAAGGAGTGCTTTCCTGAACAACGCAAGAGGAAGTTGCAGCCCCGAACTTATGGTCCATTCAAAGTGCTTCGCAAGATCAATGACAATGCATATGAAATTGATTTTCAAGTACCTATGGTATGAGCCTCACCTTCAATGTTGTCGATCTGTCCCCATTCTTTGGGTTAGAAGAGTCGAGGATGACTCATTTTAAAGAGGGGGGATGATGAGGACATCACAACCATAGATAAGCAAGATGCATCAATTATGCCTGCAGATACACGCACTACAGTGTATAAAGGTCCAATTACATGAAGTCATGCAAAGAAGCTACAACAAGAGGTCAACTCATTCCTTACTGAATTAATTTCAACGTATTTGAGGATGGACCTAAATGTCCTATATTGGTTGTGCTTAGGTTCACGCATGAAGGGGAGGATTCTACTTTACATAGAGATGAACCTGACCACAAGGAATGGACTAATAAGGAGCAAAAGTTCTCTTTGGAAAGTTCGGACAACCAGTTCATACCACATCCTGATGAGTTCGGATCAGCAGATTGAATTGACCATAACTCTTGATTCCCATAGGCTTTGGAGGTCCCCATGGACTTGATGGAACACTTATCAAGTCTACTTTCTAATTCAATAGAGCTCATGTCTATTTGACATCCCAATAAAACGTTATGACAAAAATAGTCGAGACTGTACAACACCCCAACAGTCATGCGAGGCCTGACAAGTGCTTCCAATTCTCGTACAATTCTGCATGAACCTATACAGTTTCATGGTACATATTATACATGGTTGGAAAGCTTATGAAGTCCACTTTCCAACCCAATAAACGGCTTATCATTTGGACCTCCCAATAAGGAGTAATGATCATTTTAGTGATCACTGCCAGAAGGTGGGAATACCCGCGAGAATTGAAGACCACTTCGGGAATGCTTCTACACTTGGCCTTCCATCTTCCCAACGTGGAGACTTCAGTTCACATCTATCTTAGAGACTTGTTATTAGTATATAACCCCCTATCTACTACTGTAAAAGACAATCTTTGATCATTTGAATGAATTGATAACCTATATGGTTTTCAGCCACGCTGCTGAGTGCTTTGCATACCCTTGTTCTTCCTTGTTCGTCTTGCACTTGTGAATAGATCCCTCCGGGGTCCGCTACTTCGTGCTCTACGGTTGCCAGTTCGGCTACGCCGTTTTGTGTGGATTAGTCCCGGTTTGTGGTTCTGCGGTCGTTCGGAGATCGAGTCGAAGTCTTTGTGGTTTCAGTGCCTCTCTCCCCGTCGCTTGGTCGCAACCAACCTTGGCACGTTAAAGCTAATTATCCTGATGTTCACAGCAAGTTATCTGGTGATTATTATCCTACTGACGTGAAGATCGGGCTATTCCAAGGAGGTTTCCGTCAGTATCATACTTTTGGTGATCACCGACCTATCAGTTCCTCACAGAATTCATCAAATATTTTAGAAAAATACTCGCCACCGCGATCAGACCTTAGGCACTTGATCTTTCTCTCAAGTTGGTTCTCAACTTCAGCCTTATAAATTTTGAAGTAGTCTAACGCTTCATCCTTAGTTTGCAACAGATAAACATAGCAAAATCTAGTCGCATCATCAATTAATGTCATGAAGTATCTCTTTCCACCTTTTGTCAACACATAATTCATCTCGCAAAGATCAGAATGTATGAGTTCTAGAGGTGCCAAGTGTCTCTCCTCGGCAGCCTTGTGAGGCTTTCGAGGTTGCTTCGATTGCACACAGCTATGGCACTTAGAACCTTTGGCAATGGTGAAGTTCGGAATTAAACACAAGCTGGAAAGTCGAGACATCAAACCAAAATTAATATGACACAAACGTGAATGCCAAACACTTGCATCATCACTAACGTTGCCACAAATATGGTTCACCGACTTATTACAAAACTCTGAAAGGGAAAAGCGGAACAAGCCTCCGCAATCATAACATTTACCAATGAATTGTCCATGTCTCGACACAACTAATTTATTGGACTCTAAGACTACCTTAAACCCGTCCTTGCAAAGGACCGACCCGCTCACAAGATTCTTGTTGATAGTAGGGGCATGCTGCACGTTCCTCAGTTGCACGATCTTCCCCGAAGTAAAGTTCAGATCCACCGTACCAATGCCATGAATAGCAGCATGTGACCCATTCCCCATCAGCACGGAGGAACCTTGGACATCCTGGTAAGAAGAAAACAAGGAGATATCACCACACACATGAACATTAGCACCCATATCAAGCCACCAACTTGTGGAAAGAAAGACTGAAAGAACAGTAGGTAAATTATCGTACCTGTCTCCAGTGTTACCAATGGTCACCATGTTGACATCCTTTGAACCGCCAGACTGCTTGCCCTTGCGGTCTGCACACTGTGGACAATCCTTGGAGAAGTGCCCGAGCTCACGACAAGTGTAGGAGTTCATCTTAGCCTTGTTAACCTTCTTCTTCTTAAAGGTAGTGGTCTTGAGGACCTTCTTCTTCTTGTTGTTGTTCCCTTTGTTCTTGCCATAGTTCTTTCGTGGGAACTTACTCTGAACCATATTGGTGCTTGACTGACCTTGATCTCCTTTCTCAGTAGTGTCCTTCTTCCGACAACATCAACGGATGCTATCGGGTTTTCAACTGGTGTTTCCTGTCTCTAGTGTTTCAGAACAGTGGTGAAGTTCCTCAACGATGAGGGCAACTTTGCAATAATGCACCCAGCCACAAACTTGTTTGGAAGAACACACTTAACGAGTTCAAGTTCCCTCACAATGCACTAAACCTCATGCGCCTGCTCTACCACAGAACGGTGTTCACCATCCTGTAGTCATGGAAACTCTCCATGAGGTAAAGTTCACTGCCTGCATCTGATGCATCATATCTCGCAGACAAAGCATCCCACAACGCCTTCGCATCTGTCATGTCTATGTAGATATTGACCAGACGGTTAGCGATAACACTTATGAGACATCCCACGAAAAGGTTGTTGGCATCGGTGAGCTTTTTCTGCTCTTAAGCAGTTAGTTCACCCTCAGGTTTGCCCAACCTCATGCCCCAGATGTTCTTAGCGTTAAACCAGAGATGAACCTTTGCTGACCACCTCTTAAAGTTCACACCAGTAAACTTCTCAGGCCTCATTGAATCAACAAAACCAGTCATACTGACATCAATAGATTGCCTATAATAAGGTTTTTGGATTGTCGGAGAAATAGGCAATATAATGAATCGAACAGTATTAATCATGGCAAGAAATAAACCTAGCATGCAAATCTCTAACATACTAGTAATCATCAAGCACATCATGATGAACTCAGAAAACATGATGTAAAACTAGATCTGATCACGGCGTACATACTCAGGCGCAGCCGTGGTAACGAGGACTGTTGGAGCGATGTCGATGTTACGGACGGTGCGGAGCAACCAGCCTCGAGGTCTTCGCCATGTGTTTTTTGGTAGAGGCCGATAGGCCGCATATATATGGAAGCCCACGGTCTCATGTCGCGATCGTGATCTAAACCGATAAGGACTAGTAACAAAAAATAAAACGGTAAAAGGAAGTCGTGCCCCCACGGGTGGGGGGGGGGGGGGGGGGGATTTCGGCGGACCATTCACGCAGATGTCACGCGCTCTTCGCCCTGGCGAGGCGAGTCGAGTCGAGCGAAGGCGTGTGGAGCTCTCCTTCTTTCCCTACACGCATAGCCATGGGGAGTGGAGACAACCTTCATATTTACGTTGGTCATCCTCCCTCTCAACTAGCAATATGGGACTAAAGGTTTGCACCACTTCCTCATGCACACATGAGCCTTTGAGATTTATTAGGAATTTTGGAATTTCTTCATGGGCCAGGCCCCTCCAATTCCAGCAGAAAGAACAATGAAGGGGGGGTACCTATGTCTAAATGAAAATTTCATTTCCACTAACTTTTTTGCCTATCACAAAATCATTATTTTTTGCTTATATATAAGCACTGAAAAATGGAGACACGTATATAAGTAGATGTTGATATGTTTTGGTGTAAAATGATGATGTACAGATCATGTTTGGCTGGCACCATGGAGCACCATTTGGCTAGGCACAAGTTTAAGTGGCTCGCCAGCACAAATAGATCAATGGTGACCGGCTACAAGCGGCTGCCCCCTAACAATTTATGCTAGTGGTGGCCAATTACTGTGTCGGCGCCAGCACAAATAGTTTGTGTCCTAGTGATCAATCAGGTCCTATAAAAAATCAGAATCAGCGAATCTCTACCAAACAAACTCTAAAACGATATATTCGCATGGTTGCGTTTTATTAATGGTCTCATGTCCCGACTGGTGGTGGCCTAGCATGAGCTATATATTAGGCTCGGGCCAGGCAAATGATCTCAAACTATCAAGTCTCAAGTTGGTTTCGAGACCAAGTCAACTGACTACTTAGGGCAAAATAGTTTGCGAAGGCCCAGCTTATCTTCATCTACGTACTTGCTGAGCTTGTTGTCCCGCCAAGCAGGCCCACAAGTTAGGTGGGGAGTTCATCCTTTTTGTTCTCCTCTTTGGTCATCATGATTAGGTAATGAAAAATGCGCATGACAAAAGCTTCCGAGTGGAGTAACGGAAGATTTACATGGTTTCCACATTTCGCAATAACAAACGGGCAGTATCAATGGACAAGCTAGCTCGCAGCATTTTGTGGAACTCCCCACGCGAGGATCACTCAAATTCTTTGCAATGATAAAGGTAGCGTCGTTAAATTCGGGGCATAAATTCTCCATTATTGCGGACAAGCATCTTTCTCATGCTTCTGATACGGTGGACCAATGCTAATCGTCCATGAGGTTCTTGTTAGCTTAAGTCGTACGAAACTCTGCTAGTCTTCTTACTGGTGCTCCGATCCCACATGTGCTCTGATATATTCTCCTGCCCAACCACTTCTCTAAGCACTACTCCAAGCCAGCAGTAGCTACCTCGCGCACTAGTTTCAGTCCAAAAGCTACTACTGCTTCGGCGTCGGCGATGTGTCTGCCGTTCATCTGCGGCGGCGGTGACCGCGATCATGGATCACCCCAGCATCATTCTCAACCGCTGCCGCGGCCTCCTTCGTCACCACCACCACCGCCGAGGTATGTTCCATCGTATCAAGAGAATGACCAACAACCTGATTACAAGTCCCCCGTGAAAGAATTAGCATATGGTGGCCACCGCACACCCGGCGGCATGGCTGCCGGTGACGAGGCCAAGAACGGAGGAGCTGATGCGGCGCCATGGCATGCGCCGGGAGTCTACAAGAATGGAGAGCGCATGACGGCCTTGGAAAACTCCGATGCCGATGTTGGTGGCGTTGTTCGGGGTCGAAAGAGTGCCGCCGAGAAGAACGTGGCTCCCATATCGCAAGCTCCTCGTCAGCGTAAGGATGTCTCTGCTAGTCGTCCTCCGCTACATGATGGGTCGTCGGAGATGATGATCAGGGCACCTCCAGTGGTACAGATGGCCCGTCGTGGTGGTCAAGACGGCTACCCTGCTGCTGATGCTACCACAACACCGACGCCGGCGGCTAAACAACTTCCGTGGTGATCATCTCACTACGATGATGATGATCGTCGTGCATATGGCTGGAACGTCACTAGATCTGGATAACAGCTATGACGATCTCTTCATTATCATCTCCTGTAATACAGTGAGGACGGCATGCTACCCTCCCCCACACGGCGACGTGCTCCTAGGCTCGCGTTGTGTTCTGGAAAATGCCACCCTATGATATGATAACCAGTTTATTTTTTCCCCTGTTATTGTAAATATAATGTGGAAGCTGAAAGTTGATACCATTTTCGTCGTAAATTAATTTTGTAATGTCATTTTAGTTAAAATTGGGACGGCGTTGACAATAACTGCCTGGATGGGGTCGATATGAACAAATAACTATGATAACCCAAGCCACTATATATGAATCATACTCTAGGTTTGTGCTTTTTGGGTCTCCCTAAAATCAATTATGTTATTAGTCTCAGACTACTAGTAGCATATTTGTGTTGGTGATATGCCCAAGAGCCATCATCACAATACGGTTTAAAGGCCCAAGAGGATATTGATCCAAGAGGGATTAGGGTTACTAATGGGCCTATGAGATAGAAGCCCATTAGTACGCCCTATATATACGAGGGAGGGGATAGGGGGGCAAGATGACCTAATAGTCGCGCCCCCCCTAGCCGCCGCCTCCTCTCTCTCTCTCGGCCGCCGCCCTTGCCGTGCGTGCGGTGCTAGCACACCGACGCCCGGTGTTCCATCCCCGTACGTGTGGACTCCGTGGAGGCGATGATGCGACTGCTGCGCTGATCGACTGCTGGGATCAAGGACGAGGAGCTCGGTTCGTGGGACGTGATCGACTACTTCCTCTACATCGACGCGCGACTTCTTCCGCTGCGCTGCGTGTCTAGTGGTAACGATCTATGATCTTCTACTCGCTTGTGTATGCGGTAGTGATGCTAGCGTAGCCTACCTGTTTCCCAACAGTGGTACCAGAGCCATATTGCGTAGTTTTTGGTCTGGATCATTAGCATATAGGTGATATGTTGTTGTATTGATGGTTTTAAGATTGTAATAGAGAACAAACGTTGTTCTATTTTTTGCAATGGTATTTTTCTATGCTCATTGTCCATTAGTGAATGGATTGTGACCAAAAAGATTAGTTCGTGTTCTTTCTCTGTTGTGCATACGACATGTCCCTACCGGCTGGAATCACCATCAGGGACTGACTGTGTGCATAGTCAGCTGATTGAACCAACAGATTGAGGTCATGTGTAGATGCAGTCTTCTCAAGTGCAAAGGTTGCACGGTCAATGTGATTGACCTAGTGAAAATTGAGGCATTATGAATGACTCGGATTTGTGGTGATGCGATCACTCCGATGAGATTTTCTCGCTATAGCGGCTTCCTAAGCGCTATAACTCCGCCGCCCTTTGTGGGACCGCCGTTGCTTTCTCTCTATAGAGGGATGGCAATGGAGGTCACATTGGAGCCATGGTGATGGAGCCCATTGTGATGCAAGATGCCATACTATTCACAATATAATATGATTATATGCCTGTGATGTTTATTTTCCTGTCATATTATTCTTTCATGCTTTTACATATGGTGGATGTTTTAATCATGATAGAATAGCTTCCCTCGGAAAAAGTTGAGTTTTTTTATGCCTTTTACCAATAGCTGCACCTATAAACTTTGATCGTTGTTTGTTATGTTTACCAAAGTAGAGTACCCTCAGCTATGTCTTTTGTATAGGGTGGATGTCAGACATTCACAAGCGTAGTATTGGTTTACTCAGCAAAGCTATCAAAACAGTTTTGGGCTTTAAGGCATAGGGTTGGGGCCGGGGCATTGGGTGCCACCCAACAAACAAGAGTCGTATAGAGATATGATTAGCAATTTGTTGCTTACCTGTATCACTACTTTTCTAGCGGTGATGCTAAAGCTCACTAGGATTTTAGTGATTATGGATCTTGAACCACTATATGTCATTAAAGGGAAGATGACTTAGATATAGTCGGTTGTCTTTTGTTACATCAGTTAATGAAAGTCTTTACATAAACTTAGTGATGAAATCTTGCCTTACTTTAATGTTGTAGATCATGTCTGCCAGTAACAATTCCGTTTTCAACTTGCGTTCTGTTCTTGAGAAAGAAAAGTGAAATGGAACAAACTTTATTGATTGGTACCGCAACCTGAGAATGTTCTTAGGCAAGAGAAAAAGGAGTATGTTCTTGAGCAGCCATATCCTGATGATCTCCCTGACAATGCAAATGCTGCTGATCGCAGAGCTTATGAGAAGCACTGCAATGACTCACTTGATGCCAGCTGTCTGATGCTCGCCACCATGTCCCCTGATCTGCAGAAGCAGTATGAGCATACTGATGCTCACACCATGATCGAGGGGTTGCGTGGGTTTTTTCAGAACCAAGCCAGGACTGAGAGGTTCAATATCTCAAAGTCCTTGTTTGCGTGCAAGCTGCCAGAAGGTAGCCCGGTCAGTCCTCATGTAATCAAAATGATTAGTTACATTGAGACTTTGGATAGACTTAGTTCTAAACTTGACCATGGCTTGGCTACTGATGTTATTCTCCAGTCGCTCCCGCCGAGCTACGAGCCTTTTATCTTGAACTTTCAGATGAATGGCTTGGATAAAACACTAAGTGAGTTGCGTGGGATGCTAAAGACAGCAGAGGAGAGCATTAAGAAAAATCCCAATCATGTGATGATGATTCAGAAGGGGAACAAAAAGAGGAAGCGTTGGACGCCTCCTAAAGGTAAAGGCAAGGAAAAGAGTTTCAGTGGTGAGTCCTCGGGCTCTAAGCTAAAGCCAGCACCTAAGGCCAAATCTGGCCCTACTTCTGAGGATGAATGCTTCCACTGTCATGTAAAGGGACATTGGTCTAGGAACTGCAAGAAGTACTTGGAAGAGAAGAAGAAGAAGGGAAGTGAGACTTCCATTTCAGGTATAAATGTTATAGAAATAAATATTGCATTATCTTCTGGTGAATCATGGGTATTTGATACTGGATCAATTATTCACACTTGCAAATCGATGCAGGGCCTAGGTGAGACTAGAAGATTTGCAAGAGGCGAGTTGGACGTTCGTGTCGGCAATGGCGCAAAGGTTGCGGTGTTGGAGGTCGGCACCTACCAACTTTAGAAGAACTAAGAATATGTTCCTAATATTTGGAGGCGAAGATGAGCTCGTTGTAAAGGGTTACACCGATGCTAGTTTTCAAACAGACAAAGATGACTCCAAATCGCAATCCGGTTTTGTTTTCTGCCTCAATGGTGGGGCAGTGAGCTGGAAGAGTTCCAAGCAAGATACGGTGGCTGATTGTGAGCTGGAAGAGTTCCAAGCAAGATACGGTGTAACATTAATACTAAGAGGCTTAGACCAAATGATTTGAATCCCACCTTTATTTGGTATTGTCGCTTAGGTCATATAAATGAGAAGCGCATTGAACAACTCCATAAAGATGGATTGTTAAGCTCGTTTGATTTTGAATCATTCAACACATGTGAGTCTTGTTTGCTAGGAAAGATGACCAAAGCACCTTTCACTGGTCATAGTGAAAGGGCGAGTGACTTGTTGGGACTTGTACATACCGATGTATGTGGACCAAAGAGCTCAATAGCGAGAGGAGGTTTTCAGTACTTCATTACTTTCACTGATGACTTTAGTAGATATGGCTATATCTAATTTATGAGGCACAAGTCTGAATCGTTTGAAAAGTTCAAAGAATTTCAGAATGAAGTACAAAATCAATTAGGCAAAACAATTAAATTTCTGCGATCTGATCGTGGAGGAGAATATTTGAGCCTTGAATTTCGTGATCATTTGAAGCAACGTGGAATTGTTCCGTAGCTAACTCCACCCGGAATGCCTCAATGGAATGGGGTATCCGAACGGAGGAACCGAACCTTGTTGGACATGGTTAGGTCCATGATGAGCCAAGCTGATATTCCATTATCATTTTGGGGTTATGCTCTTGAAACTGTTGCGTTCACACTGAATAGGGTTCCAAGTAGGTCTGTTGAGAAGACACCATATGAGATATGGACTAGGAAGTGTCCCGGATTATCTTTTCTCAAAGTTTGGGGATGTGAGGCTTATGTCAAACGTTTTATGTCAGATAAGCTCACTCCAAAGTTAGACAAATGCTTCTTTGTGGGATATCCTAGGGAAACCAAAGGATATTATTTTTACAATAAGGCGGAAGGCAAAGTGTTTGTCGCTCGCAATGGTGTTTTCTTAGAAAAGGAGTTTCTCTCAAAAGGATTCAGTGGGAGCAAGGTGCAACTTGAAGAAATTCAGGAAACGCCCGAAACTGTTTCAGCACCAACTGAAGATCCACGGGATGCACAAGATGTTGCACAACCCGTAGTTGAGGCACCAGCCCCACGAAGGTCTATAAGGGCACGTCGCGCTACTGACAAGCTCAACTTCCTCATTACGGAGGAGCGCCACGTATTATTGATGGAAAATGATGAGCCCTTGACCTAAACGGAAGCAATGATGGGGCCCGACTCCGATAAATGGGTTGAAGCCATGGAATCCGAGTTAAAATCCATGCATGATAATCAAGTTTGGAACTTGGTCGATCAAATTGACGATGTTAGACCTGTCGACTGTAAGTGGATTTTTAAGAAAAAATTAGACATGGATGGAAATGTTCACATCTATAAGGCACGATTGGTGGCGAAAGGTTTCCGACAAATTCAAGGTGTTGACTATGAAGAAACCTTTTCGCCCGTCGCAATGCTAAAGTCTGTTCGGATTCTCCTAGCAATTGCCGCATATTATGACTATGAGATACAGCAAATGGATGTCAAAACTGCTTTCCTTAATGGACATCTAAGTGAGGATGTGTATATGACACAGCCTGAAGGTTTTGTCGATCCTAAAAATGCTGGGAAAATATGTAAGCTTCAGAGGTCCATCTATGGATTGAAGCAAGCATCTCGGAGTTGGAATATTCGTTTTGATGAAGTAGTCAAAGGGTTTGGCTTCATCAAGAATGAAGATGAGCCTTGTGTTTACAAAAAGGCTAGTGGGAGTGCACTTGTGTTTCTGGTCCTATATGTGGATGACATATTACTGATCGGAAATGATATTCCAATGCTTGAAGCCGTTAAAACCTCATTGAAAAAGAGTTTTTCGATGAAGGATTTAGGAGATGCGGCTTACATTCTGGGTGTTAGGATCTATAGAGATAGATCAAAAAGGCTAATTGGATTAAGTCAAGATACGTACATTGACAAGATATTGAATCGGTTCAATATGCAAGATTCCAAGAAAGGTTTCTTGCCAATGTCACATGGCATTGCTCTGAGCAAGAGTCAGTGTGCTATGACACCTGATGAGCAAAAGAGGATGAGTACGATTCCTTATGCTTCAGCCATAGGGTCGATCATGTATGCTATGCTTTGCACGCGCCCGGATGTTTCTTTTGCTCTAAGTGTCACGAGCAGGTATCAGTCAGACTTCGGTGAAGCTCACTGGACAATTGTAAAGAGTATTCTTAAGTACTTTAGAAGAACTAAGAATATGTTCCTAATATTTGGAGGCGAAGATGAGCTCGTTGTAAAGGATTACACCGATGCTAGTTTTCAAACACACAAAGATGACTCCAAATCGCAATCCGGTTTTGTTTTCTGCCTCAATGGTGGGGCAGTGAGCTGGAAGAGTTCCAAGCAAGATACGGTGGCTGATTCGATGACAGAGGCCAAGTATATTGCAGCTTCCGAAGCTGCAAAAGAAGCTGTTTGGATTAGAAAAAAAACAGCAGAGGAGAGCATTAAGAAAAATCCCAATCATGTGATGATGATTCAGAAGGGGAACAAAAGTGGTGCTGTTGCACTAGCAAAGGAGCCTAGAACAACTAATAAGTCCAGACATATACTGCGGAAGTATCACCTCATCCGTAACTTTGTTGAGAGAGGTGATGTGAAGGTTTGCAAGGCGCACATGGATTCAAACGTTGCTGATCCGTTGACGAAGCCTCTCCCACAACCAAAGCATGAGGCGCACATGAGATCTATGGGTATTAGATACTTACATCAGTGATTTCAGTGTGCGTGGAAGATTTTGTGTCATAAGTATGTTTATGTAATAATGAATAATTGTTATTTGTTTCATGGATGATTATCTTTTACATTAATTATCAAGTATGTGACTTGATTTGTGAAACTTTTTGTTGACAAGGATATGATTCTAAATTATCCCTAGTTTATGTCGTTATGTTGGACAACAACGACGTTGAGACTAGCACATGCATTAATTGATGATCATGTTTCACGGATCATGGATACGGAGATATCGGATTAATGATGTGGACACATGTTGGTGAACATGGTGTTGGATTGACCCACTCCAAGACAATGTTGAGGTTGTTATCTTGTATGTGCCATCAGTTGTTCTTGAGTGTTGTACCTACTGGATCCTCAGACCTGAGATCGCCATTGTTTCTCACTATGTGTAGTGGTGCATCTTGGGGCTGCTAAACGCTACTCCATAAGTGGGTAGTTACAAAAGTAGCTTACAGGTGTGTCATGAAACATGGAATGGGATGTGAGCGGATCAAGATGGAATTTGCCCCCCCCCCCCTAGATAACGGGAGAGATATCTCTAGGCCCCTCGAAATAGTTGGATTGAAAAGTGCATGGCCATGCCAAAATGATTAAAGATTTAATCATGATGACTAAATGTTAGTTATTAATAGAATCCACTATTAGATCGAGAGAATGGTCGAGCTATCACAAAGGAGGCACGCATCTCGCCTTGAGCTTGACGGGTATCGTGTGGCAAAGGGATTCGGTGTATGAGTATATCTAAGGTTCGGCCAATATAATCTTCATGTGTATATGTGAGTCACTATGCCCTTCTAGGTGCCGCTATTCCTACCTGTTTCCCTTGAGTCGACGTCATCCACCGGAAGCTCGTTTAGATCAAAGGATGGGGGTCACACACTTAAGGGGTTTGGAATGTTGAAAAGCTTGTGTGTATGATTGTCTCTAGTGCAAGTGGGAGATTGTTGGTGATATGCCCAAGAGCCCATCATCACAATACGGTTTAAAGGCCCAAGAGGATATTGATCCAAGAGGGATTAGGGTTACTAATGGGCCTATGAAATAGAAGCCCATTACTACGCCCTATATATACGAGGGAGGGGCTAGGGGGGCAAGATGACCTAATAGTCGAGCCCACCCTAGCCGCCGCCTCCTCTCTCTCGGCCGCCGCCCTTGCCGTGTGTGCGGTGCTAGCACACCGCCGCCCGGCGTTCGATCCCCGTACGTGTGGACTCCGTGGAGGCGCTGCTGCGACTGCTGCGCTGATCGGCTGCTGGGATCAAGGATGAGGAGCTCGGTTCGTGTGACGTGATCGACTACTTCCTCTACATCGACGCGCGACTTCTTCCGCTGCGCTGCGCGTCTAGTGGTAACGATCTATGATCTTCTACTCGCAAGTATCTTGGGTGTATGCGGTAGTGATGCTAGCGTAGCCTACCTGTTTCCCAACAATTTGCAGTGTCCAGCCAGATTCAAACGGGCATTGGTCAAGTCCAGACTCTCTTTTCCTTTTTTTAATGGCAAAGAAAAAGGAAGTACGTCTACTCTTTGAAAACAATCACCAGTAGAGAACCGGCTTTAGTCTCGGTCCTCAACTCCCTTTAGTCCCGGGACTAAAGGGTCCTGATGCTAAAAAATATTTTCCACCTAGTGGGATTCAAACCAACAACCTCTTGCATAGTGTCACACAAAGCCACTTAGCCACTCCACCTCTGTAGTACATGTGATGGAAGGTGGGATACTTTCTCTATATCGTAACCCATGAACCACCTTCACCCGGGACTAAAGACCCTTTAGTCCCAGTTGGAGTCACCCTTTTACTTTAGTCTCGGGACTAAAGGGTTCTGATGCTAAAAAATATTTGCCACCTAGTGGGATTCAAACCAACAACCTCTTGCATAGTATCACACAAAGCCACCAAGTCACTCCACTTATGTAGTACATGTGATAGAAGGTGGGATGCTTTCTATTTATCGTAACTCGTGAAACACCTTCACCCGGGACTAAAGACCCTTTTAGTCCCGGTTGGAGTCACCCTTTTAGTCCCGGGTGAAACCACCATCCGGGACTAAAGGTTGAGACCTTTTAGTCTCGGTTGGAGGCTCCAACCGGGACTAAAAGTTTATTTGTCTAAGGGCAAAACTTAACTGGGACTAAAGGGGTGGATGGAAAGTCATTTCTCTACTAGTGAATGTTGTTTGTGCTGACATTTCCTTGTTTGCTTCTTACCAGGCAAGCGGGTCTTCCTCCGTGTTGATGGGGAACGGATCACATGCGCATGTTCTTAGTGCTGGTTCGGTCGATCTGAAGCTTACTTCGGGAAAGACCGTTCGACTGAAGAACGTAAAGCATGTCCCCACCATCAAAAAGAACTTAGTCAGCGGGTCTCTTTTGTGTAGAGATGGCTTTAAATTAGTCTTTGAATCCAATAAATGTGTACTCTCTAAATTTGGAAGTTTTATTGGAAAAGGTTATGATAGCGGAGGCTTGTTCCGCTTTTCTTTGTCAGACAATTGTAATAAAGTTGTGAACCATGCTACAAACGTTAATAATGAATCTAATGTTTGGCATTCGCGACTCTGTCATGTTAATTTTGGTTGTATGATGCGTCTTGCAAACCTGAGCTTAATTCCGACATTCATCTTAGTCAAAAATTTTCAAGTGACATGTGTGTGTTGAATCAAAACAACCTCGCAAGCCTCATTTCGCGGCTGATGCGAGGAACTTGGCACCTCTAGACTTAATTCATTCCGATCTGTGCGAGATGAATGGTGTGTTGAAAAAAGGTGGTAAAAAGCATTTCATGACTTTAATAGATGATTCTACTAGATTTTGCTACATTTATTTGTTGAAGTCTAAAGATGAAGCATTACAGTATTTTAAAATCTATAAAGCTGAGGTAGAAAATCAACTAGAGAGAAAAGTCAAAAGAGTTAGGTCTGATCACGGTGGAGAGTATTTTTCTAATATATTCACTGCGTTCTGTGAGGAACATGGAATAATTCATGAGAGGACACCTCCCTACTCACCTCAGTCAAATGGGGTAGCAGAAAGAAAGAACCGCACTCTGACTGACTTGGTTAATGCCATGTTGGATACAGCGGGACTTTCCAAGGAATGATGGGGTGAGGCTATATTGAATGCATGTCATGTCCTGAATCATGTTCCTATGAAGAACAAAGAGATAACCCCATTCGAAGAATGGGAAAAGAAAAGGCTAACCCTTTCATACTTAAGGACTTGGGGATGTTTGGACAAAGTGAATGTGCACATAACCAAGAAACATAAATTGGGACCTAAGAAACCCATAACTAAGCTTTGCGCGCACTCTGCTTGCGTGAGCAGTTGCCTCCGAACCTCCCTGTCTAGTGATCCTGCTCGGGATAGGCGGGCGATAAGGTTTTTGGGGAGCGTACGAGTACGCGCCTGCTCGCTGCTGTGAACGACTACTTCCTGGCGGGTAACTTCATCATCCGTACGACTACTTCCTGGTGGTCAACTTCGTCAACCCGAACATCTACTTCCTGGTGGCCAACTTCGTCAACCCGTACGACTACTTCCTGGTGGTCGTCTTCCTCGTGTGAACAACTACGTCCCGGTGACCGTTCGAGGGACTCCACTGCATCGACTCGCCACTGCACCGAATTAGATCGACTACTTCGAGCAAGGCCAGTCGAGGATGGTTAACACTATTCCTCCAGCTGGTGACGTCGCATCCGGTGCCTCCGATACCGGCCCCGCCTCTGGGTACATCCTGAACATCATTTTGCTCTTGTTTTGGTTTCTCATGTTGTTCATGTTATTTAGAAGAATTAACTTGAACACTGGCACATGTTATGTTACCACTGGATCACTCACTGTTGTCATGAATTTGTTGCTAATTTCTGGAATTAAAATATACCGAATGATGCCTAAATTTCTAACAAGAACAAGCGGCCTTAGAGAATCTCCAAGAGACTCTTTATATCTTTTCTAACTTATAGAAATAGAGATTTTGATGAAAAATACCCTCCAACATCCTCTTCAATTGGATATCCAAATATAGATATCCTCTATTCTGGATTTCTCGCTTGCCAAAGATGGAGAGCGAGATGACTCTCTCAACCGCGCACAAGATATAGAAAAATTGTTGAAAAGTATTAAAAATATAGAAAATAATTTTTACTCAAATCGCTCTCTAAATGATGATTTAGATAGTATATTTTAGATAGGCTCTTGGAGATGCTCTTATAAGCAAACATATATTAGATATTTGGAGGTGCACTGAATTTGTCTGGCAATGCAAATTGCATGTGCTAACATGATGATTCAAACAAATAAGAAAGCCAGGTAATTTGCTACGGAAACATAAGATGTTTCTCGTTCTCCAAATGCTCCGATAGAGAGCAGAGATGCCCCTCCAAATCTCACACAGAACAAAACATACATTTATAATCTTCCTTCCAGAGTATTTTCTTAAGATTGATGAGGATGCTGTAATACACGTTTGAAATTTTCCCTATAATTAATACATCAACATTCCAAATGAGTTTCTGGGAATTGTGTTTGATGAGCTTTTTGAGCCTGATAGAAATTTCCCCACTACTTGTTATAGCTTCTACAAACTCCTTATGGAAAATTCAAGAAAGAAGGACAGTGAATCTTTGTAACGAAAGCTATATAGGCTGTGTTTCGATCCGTGAAAAGGGGTGAAAATGGTCGCATCGGACATTGTCGCGTACTGTAGCACTTTTCGTTTGTTTGTGGTAATTGTTGTCCTACCATGACCTAACTAGGCTCAAAAGATTCGTCTTGTTGTGTACATGAAAACTATACAATTAGTTTTTTTATTTACCTACATTTAATGCTCCATGCATGCGATATTTGTTATATTTAATGTTTCGATGTGACGTTGATGTGATGGAAAGTTTGGAAAGTTGGAAGGAATTGAACTAAATAGAGCCATAGGATCAAGTGCAGAGCAGAAATTCAAACAAAGAACAAAGTGCCACCTGGCAGGAACAGATATGGGAGCAGGGAGTTCCCTGACAAAATATTCCGAACTGAGGTCGATCGAGAACATTTTACATGGTCGTCACATCTGGCAATTAACAAAGAGGTAGTATATATCAAAGAAAAAGGCAAGCTAGCATCACTCTGTCCCTCTCCCTTTCTCTTTTGAAACATGAAGCATCTCACTATCTATTCTTATTTTGTGTTCAGATAACCGAAACAAGGACCCCAGCAATGTCATACTGTGTCATTTTAATGGACGAGGGCAGGTAGGGCTTGCTAAAGCCTTGGGCACAAATTCTCCATCGTTGAGGACGAGCATCATCATCTTTCTGTGTTGATTCATACGAAGTGGACGTATCTTCATTGATGTTAACGACTTAACGTTAAGTTAGCTTAAGTCTTACGAACTCGCCTTACTGGAGCCCCAGCCCCATATCTGCTTCGATATATTCTCCCGCCTAACCACACTCATGAGCACACTTCTTACCTACAGTGAGCCTAATCGCTCACTCAAACAATCCCTAGCAGCGGACAGCCATTGCACATTTACACCACCACTCAGCCCCCCGTGCCGGCGTCGGCTATGTGCCTCCCGTTCTGCTGCGGAGACGATAACGGATCGTCTCCAGCTCAGGGTGGTGCTGGTACAGCGACCCATGATTCGTTCGGATCAACGGGACGACCAGTCTAAGGGGACCACAACTAATACGGGCAGCAACGGGGCAGCCCTTGGAGACACCAAGAACGGTGATCCAAAGGTGCCTAGGGGGAATAAACCGGCGCCTACCTCTCCTCCTCCTGAGGACGGGGATGATCCGGATGTCACCTCGCCTACTCCGGCTCCGGCGAAGCAGTCTCCAAATCAGTGCCGGCCCTGAGTTTTTGGAGGCCCGGGGCGAAACAAAAATCTGAGGCCCTCTTGCGGTTTCGCCGTTGGGCCCGTCGTCGCGCTCGATACTCACAGCCTCGCGCGTCTCGCGTCCAGCCGGCGGCCGCCGATCCGCGACTCCGCGTCGCCGCCGCCGCAGACGAGGACTCGTGGACGCGGAGTCAAGTCAAGCTAGTTTGTGTGTGCGTGTAGCTTCTCGTGGTCGTGGACGCTAGTACTTTCTCCATTTTTTTTAATATGGTCTCGATCCTTCTCACAGAAGCCAGCCAGAAAATCCAGACCGGTAACTTCACGTCTTCGATACTGGGCCAAATATTAATACTACTAGGGGCAATTGGTTCGCTGCCCAGGGCAGCCTGCATCGCATCCACCAGCCAGGCTCAGCTGGGACAGGCCGGATGCATGCACGGTCCTTTTGTTTGGTTGCGCGAATGTGCAGACACAGGATAAAAGCATCGAATGATTGGTTGTCCACAGCTGATATACGCGCTCACCTTCCGCATGCCGCCTCGCGTCCCGCGCGAGCCAAGCTGCCGAAAAACGCATTTCAATTTCATTTCTTGGGAACCAGGCTCGTCGGAGCCTTTTGCACCAGGAGGGTCAGGCCAGCTAGATGTACAGGCAACCGAACATTTGCTTCTTGTATCTCACGGGCCAGGCCAAGCTAGATGCAGCAAACCAATCAACAATCATACCCCTAGTCTTTGCATACATGGGATGAGGCCCTGCCAAATCGGAGGCCCGGGGCGGCCGCCCCGCTTGCCCGCCTCCAGGGCCGGCACTGCTCCAAATCATTGGGTAACCAAGACCAGCCCGTCTCCTCCTCCGGCACTGCAACCTCCTGATCAAAGTAGGAATCAAAACAACATTGCGTCGCCTCCTCCAGCTCCTGACCGTAGGGGTCAGAAGTTCGTGTCCCCTGCTTCACCAGCTAAACTCCCTGAGCGTAAGGGCCAGACTTTCGCGGCGCCTACTCCGGCCCTGAATGCAGATGATCAGCTCATGGAGCATGCCGCTTCCGGTCCTAACCACCATGGACCAGTGGTTGCATCGAAGCCAAAAGAGACCACCGATACCATAAGGATACCTCCCATGCAGCAGGTGGCTCATCGCGCTGATCAAGACGACGACAACGGCTACCCTGCTACTGCGCCAGTGCCGGCAGCCAACAACCGTGGTGAT
>OAMR01001179.1:116862-133545 GCA_900205405.1 Echinochloa crus-galli
CAAGCTGCCGAAAAACGCATTTCAATTTCATTTCTTGGGAACCAGGCTCGTCGGAGCCTTTTGCACCAGGAGGGTCAGGCCCAGCTAGATGTACAGGCAACCGAACATTTGCTTCTTGTATCTCACGGGCCAGGCCAAGCTAGATGCAGCAAACCAATCAACAATCATACCCCTAGTCTTTGCATACATGGGATGAGGCCCTGCCAAATCGGAGGCCCGGGGCGGCCGCCCCGCTTGCCCGCCTCCAGGGCCGGCACTGCTCCAAATCATTGGGTAACCAAGACCAGCCCGTCTCCTCCTCCGGCACTGCAACCTCCTGATCAAAGTAGGAATCAAAACAACATTGCGTCGCCTCCTCCAGCTCCTGACCGTAGGGGTCAGAAGTTCGTGTCCCCTGCTTCACCAGCTAAACTCCCTGAGCGTAAGGGCCAGACTTTCGCGGCGCCTACTCCGGCCCTGAATGCAGATGATCAGCTCATGGAGCATGCCGCTTCCGGTCCTAACCACCATGGACCAGCGGTTGCATCGAAGCCAAAAGAGGCCACCGATACCATAAGGATACCGCCCGTGCAGCAGGTGGCTCGTCGCGTCGAAGAAGACGGCGACGGCTACGATGCTACAACTGCACCAGTGCCGGCAGCCAACAACCGTGGTGATCGTGGGCATGGTGATGGTCACGGGTATGGCGGCAAGGATGATCGCAAGACGCCGGCCAGGCAAATCACAGAGGTGAGGTGAGCATTGGAGCCTGCGCTGTGATTATTTGGCCCCTGCTTGTTGATCGGCGCATCTCTGTTCTATCTACAGGCTCGGACAAAAATAACAAAGATGTTATTATTCTTGTGGTTGCATGCGGACTATACAATTAGGCTTGCTAATTACATTTGTTGCCGTGTGATTGATTTGTGTGATTATTTCAGGTCGATTGTGAATTGAATTCGTATATATACCATATGTGGTTTCTGTTTTTATTGTTGATCATCTCCAAGAGACTAGCTAAATCGTTTTCTAAAGTTAAATTTAGCTATTATCAGAGAAAAAACGTTTCCAACAGACTTTGTAAATGACCATTCAAATTTAGTGGCTCTCCATCCCACCTCATTCGCTAGCTATTTTTAGCTAGCCTACCTCACTAGCCATTTTTAAAGAATCTGTTGGATTACTCTGTTATTTGTTAGTCAAATCTATTTTTAAGAGTAGCTAAATTAATAAATTTGACTAGTCTTTTTAGCTAATCTCTTGGAGATGCTAAGAACTTCAAATTAGTTCTGTTCCTTTTGCTTGTATTTTTTCTCTCCCAGTTTTTCTCCCGGTCAGGTTGCCAACAAATTTCACCACTGCACGCGTCTCAAAATTAAATTGCGCACATGGAGATCATCTAGACTAGACATAGCTACTCCGTCCTCATCTTTGTGCTATATATGCTATCCGGCATTTTTGCACGCATGGATGACCCACAGAATTATGCTCGTCGAATGAAGATGCCACTTGTACACATGCTACACGGTCAGTCATGGATGAGAAAGAATCAGATAACCTCTTCTTCCCATTTTCCTTTCTCCCAGGATGGTGCCTAGCTCGCCTCACCTTCTTTAGTCAATTCTTATGCGTTTAGGAATGGATAGTAATCTGTAGACTATTTTTTCTGCATGTAAATTTATGCAAACTTCTGAAGTACTCTTTGACGCTCTTCTGTACAGTTTCTAGAAATTTTACTTTTTTTCAAAAGGGAAGCTTTGAGATACATATGAACCTCTGCTAGCACACCAAACATTAAAAGAAAACATATAGAAGACTCGACAATGATTATGAATCCGAATACTATATATACTGCCATCTATATGACTGGATAAAAACTTCATTGCCCACGTATGCCAAGCACTGAGATGCTACTGTAACCAGTGGCGAAGCTACATATAACTTGGTAGATGCATATGCACCCACGCCAAATATAAAATCAATGTATAGAAATATTTTTTCACCATGTATAATGATCAAATTCATATACCCATAAGGCAGATGCACCCCCCTCCAATCTACTCTAGCTTCGCCACTAACTGTAACCAATCTTGAGAGGTAGACTTCTAGAGAACGGTCCACGTACGAAGCAAGCGGGGAAATGTATGGCCAAATATATAACTTGGAGAGAAGAGTTTTTCTTTTGTTTTAAAATACCGTAGAATTCCTACATAGCCATATGGTCCAGTATCGGTAAATTATAGATCCAAGTGCCAAATATATGTGTCACACTATAGGGTTATGGAGCCCAGAATCAGCATGAATGGCTGACCAGAGCTCACGGGCAAAACAAGAGCTCAAAATAGATGTCTTATTGTCTCATTATTACGATAAAAGCAACATTTTTTTACTGCCTCGTCAATATCGTTTTCTGAAGGTGTGTTTTTGTTAAAGTTACTTCTTTACATAGTTATAAAAAAGATCTTATCTTTTAAAGTCACTTTTATAGGGTGCGGGAGTCATGGTGGGATGAGACGGAGTCATTTCTTGTTTTAGGATGAAATAGTCCCTCGCATTGTTTGGTCGAAGGATAAACGATTCTAGTTTAACGTTCGCTTCGAGTGATGCGAGGATGGATGAAATGAACGACGTTTACGTCGGTCAGCTGTGGGCCCACTCGCTGTGGGGCCTCATCGTCCGCACTCTGTTGCGCGGCCCGCCACCTCCCCACGCCACGTGTCCGGCCGCCTCCCCTACGTGCCTCGTCGTCCGAGGTTCGAACGGGGCCGCTCGCGACCAGCCACGCGTGCCGCACCGTGGGGCCGCTCGCGATGGGCTGCGCGCGCTGCTCCGTCGGTTTCGCTCGGGACGATCCACCCCCCGGCGCTCCGCCATGACCACTCGCGATGAGCCGCCACCTGCGTGCCACTCCGTCGGGCCGCTCCGAACGAGCCCCAACCACTGCCAGCAGTCTGCGCAGCCTCCGCTTGAGCAGCCGCCGCTCCAGCCATGCTCGCTGCCGCACTCACTGCGCGCCCACCCACACGGCCGTCCAGCTCGCCGGCCTGCTGGTGCGGACCCCGCGTAAAAGTTGAGAGGGGGCACTCCTCAAGAACTGCTGGATCGAGCAAGCATGAATATGGTGAAATTCTATTCCTTTTCCTAAGCATCAAAAGCTTGAGCGAAGGCATGTGCGCTCACTAGCACCAATATAGATCCGCTCCCGCTCGTGCCGCCACACTCGCCACCACGCTCGCTAGCCCGCTCGCTGTCGCTGCCGAAATGCTCACGGTCGCTGCCGCCCGGCCACCCTACTCGCGCGCTCGCCTGGTTGCCCGCTCAATAGTGTGCCAGCTCGCCCCGCCGACGCTCCAGAGACGGGCTCGCCTCCCAATACAGGCAGCCGTCGGCGTCATGAGTGGCTGCACGGAAGCAATACAGAAGAGGACTGGCGCTACCGGAAAACGGGGATACGTCGTGTGCCGGGGCCTTTGTTGTGTGTATAATATCGGGCATACGGTAAAGACTGTGTTTGTTGTGTGCTGCCCACGTGGCACACGGCAACCAAGAGGCACACGGCTTTCATAGCCTTTACCGTGTGTCTCCACAGCCAGCCCACAGCAAACGTATGGCACACGGCGCAGCCACATCTTTGCCGTGTGCCTAACGCCTGGCACACGGCAAAGGTTCACGCCGTTGGCTGCCGTGGACCTTTGTCGTGTGCCCGTCCAGGGAGGCACACGGTAAAAAACTACATACGGCATAAAATATATTTGCCGTGTGTCTTTGTGCTGGCACACGACAAACATATACTTTTGTCGAGTGTTTTATGCTGGCACTCGGTAAATATCTCAAAAAAAATGTTTTTCCCTTCCCAAATTTTTCTGTTATATACGTACTTAATGGTCAAATCTATGTTTGAATTTGATGTATTGTTGAGTCGTTTTGCTATATTTTGTTATTTAATATCGTTAAATGGATTTCTTGGAAATAATTTAAATTTTAAATGTGTCTCAAATCTTGGAATATAATGAAACGAAAAATGATATTCACGTTATTCATCACGATGCGAAGCCGTATCTAGGAAATGTGAAGAAATTTCGAGCAATTTGCCCACGAACTATAGTCGCGAACGTGCGGACGCACTGTTTTAAAATTATATAAAAATCAAACGGAGTCCGTAAATCTCAAGATTTGTCATCAACCCATGATTTCATGCATACGGGCTGTGGTAAAAAATTGAGAAGCGTACGTGAAAGTTATCTTGTACGCTGCATAGAAATCCAAACATCTACGAAGAAGATCCATAGAGTTGAGAACGAACCGTTCACATTTCGAAGCTACCATACAAGTTTGAATTTGGATTTGACTTCAACACTTTTTGTATATGCAGCAGACAGGTTAGATTGCTTCGTGTCAAATTTGGGTTACTTTTTGGAACCGTTTGATAATTTTTAATTTTTTTGCCGTAAAAGAATTTCGTGTCATAATCATTGGAACACATGAAATAACAGTTCTTTTTGTATAAAATCATAAAGCATGAATTGTTGACCCACTTTGGGAAGGTAAATAATGTGACAAAGTAATTAAAACATGAAATATTGGAGTAGTTTAGGCAGGAATTTGAAAACATGGAACATTTAAATATTACCGTGTGTTGGCCCAGCACATGGCAAACAGCCCCGGCCTTTTCCCGTGGGCCAGATCTGTCTCACGGCAAAGGCCCGGGCACTTAGTCGGCCCACCTCGCCGTCCGCTCCGGCCGGCGCGGCCCCCTCCCGGCGTCCGCGCCGCCCGCTGCCCGACGCGCCGCTTTGTCGTGTGCCAGACCGTCACGGCCCACGGCAAAGCCCACCGTCGCCATTAACAGCCGTCGTGTGCCCGACAAATGGCCCACGGCCGTGGGCCTTTGTGACACATGGCAAAGGCTTTGTCGTGTGCCCGACAAATGGCCCACGACAAAGCCGGCTTTACCGGCCACTGTTTGCCGTGTGCGGCACATGATAAAGCCTTTGCCGTGTGCCGCAGGCACACGGCAAATTGGCGGATTTCAGTAGTGTGGCAAGGAAGCAAAGAGGACAATATTCACGGTTGCTGCTCTGTGAGTACTCTAACCAAGAAGGAAAATCACTGAACCAACTGAACTTGAAATGACATTGATGCCCTTTTGATCCGGAAGCTTTATAATTCTGTAGCTTTGGTTGCATTGGGCCTAACTTCAAGTATGCAACCGTAGTTCAGTAGTGTGGCAAGGAAGCAAAGAGGACAATATTCACGGTTGCTGCTCTGTGAGTACTCTAACCAAGAAGGAAAATCACTGATCCAACTGAACTTGAAATGACATTGATGCCCTTTTGATCCGGGAGCTTTATAATTCTGTAGCTTTGGTTGCATTGGGCCTAACTTCAAGTATGCAACCGTACTTCGTGTTGTTGGTTGCTTGGATATTCCCAAATTTGCGGACGCAATGCCGGATCTCGTTCTAGGAATTCAATTCCTCGAAATACAGCAGGTCTAACTGACGGTTGTTCTTCATTTTGTATTTGTTCCGATTCAATTAAATGGGTGAGAAATGGAGGACCCTCTTGCTCCACAACTAGATCATCTCTTTTTCCTTTGAAGAATTCATAAATGGGTTTCTCTTTAACCATTTTTACCTATCAGGAAAACTAATCTTAGGGTTAGGGGTAAAATCAAATGAGATGAACTGATGGGAAGGTTGGGAAGGCCCTTACCTATTCGCCAAAAAAATATGTCTGTTGCTGCGGGGATTCGAACTCAGGACCTCTTGGCTCACGCGTACCCACCTAACCATCTCACCTACAAAGCACATGTGATGGATAGAAGATGCTTTTGTTTTGTAGTAGCATGTGGCACCCCCTTTAGCACCGGATTGTATTTACCAACCGGTGCTAAAAGGCCTCCGGTTGGTGTTACGACCCGGTGCTAAAGGGTCGGGGCCTTTAGCACCGGTTGGTAACACCAACCGGTGCTAAAAAATCACTTTTTAGCACCGGGGGTCCCCGAGGGCGCTCTAATTTTGAACCCGGTGCTAACCTTACATTAGCACCGGATCTTGAGTGCACCGAGGCATATGAGGGGTGCGGATGTGAAGATTTCTGGTAGTGTTGATTGCTGAGCTCCTGACCCAGAAGGAAAATCTTTGCCTCTGTTGTGCGGCAGTGGCACTAGGGAATAGGGATGAACGAATCACGAATTGATTGGAGGTTTGACAGTCTGAGAATGAGGATCGGCGGATTGCGGCAGCCGGTCAGCCAGAGATTGATTGGTGAAGCCAGCTGCAGCCTGCAGGGGACGGAGGCCAGGGAGGCGGCAAGCGGTGGAGGGGGCGACGTAGGCGGGAGGCGGCAAGCGGTGGAGTGGACGTTGCGGAGGGCGTCCGAGCACCCCCAAATAGACGCGTGAGCCGTGACGCCGTTAGCCCTGTGTACACAGTATTGTCGTGATGGGCCTCCTGGCTCCTAGGCTTCAATTGCAGGTATCTTTGAGATTTTACATGGTCCAAGGGAGGGCCACGGTCCAGGTTTGCTGACATACAACTCCGCCAGTGGGCATCGCAAGCAGATGGGACGCAGGCACGTGCATGTGCTAGCACTTACGAGAATGACGGAGCGTGGACAGCGTGTGCGGGGGACGAGCCGGTCTGCTAGTTTTGATGGGCTCAAGCCATCCCACATTTTTCATGTAATATTTTTATTTGATGCTGTTATGTCCAAGCCATCCTTCCAACAAAATACATACAAATATGTTATTCAGACTCTATCTCGTCCTCCGCCCCATGAACCAAACACACCATTGCTTCCACTGCAGGTCCATTAACTTTTTCTAAGATCTCATATAGGTCCGCAAACAAAAAAAACGGTCATCTAGGTCTATCAACTTTTTCTGAGGTCTCATCTAGGTCATCAAACTAAATAAGTGGTCATCTAGGTCCATGAACTTTTAAAGAGCTGTCGTCTAGATCCAAGGCGGTGGCGACGAGCCTGACCTTGACGACCGCTCTTTAAAAGTTTATAGAACTAGAACCACTTTTAAAAGTGTATGGACTTAGATGACCGCTTATTTAGTTTGCGTATCTATATGAGATCTCGAAAAAAGTTTACGGATCTGACCGATTTTTTAGCTTGCGGACCTAAATGAGATCTCGAGAAAAGTTTATGAAACTACGGTGAATTAGTATATCAGAATGAATCGGATTCAAGTAATGAGATATTTTACCGAGAACTCTCCACGATGTATGTTCCAGCGAAAAACATCGACTTAAAGCAATGTTAGCGATATATATGATAGAAGTGAAAGAAGATTAATATTCTACCTAACTAATTTATTGTCAATAACATCTCTGCCGCAGGAGATAAGGCACTAGAAATTTTTCTGACTTTATATATTGTTTCTCTCTTACAAATATCCAACGCTAACTGTATCAAATAAAGTGAAGTAGGCATAGCTCTGTTAATTAGACCTTTTTGTTGGAAAAATTATCAACTCAGGTTTAAGTCTGAGATCCACATGGGTGCTCCCATTTTCCGGCGATATAATCGTTTGTGTGGTAGATGAAGGTTAGAGCTACCTAACATTGTAAATAAACTATAGTTCATTGGTGGAATGAAATTAAAAATGTACATATTTTGTTACATAAAGTTCTCTCTCCGACACTTTTAGGATTTGAAATATAGATTAAATTGCAAGCAGTTAACAAATCACTAAAGCAGTTTCATTGAACATGGATTTCCTAATTAATTCAACACGCCAATAACTAGAACCCGATTCTCCTTTTTAACAATGGAGAGCTTATGCAGTGATGGAGCTATCAGGCTAAACTGTCGGTATCAGGTTCAATTCGTTGCTCCGAACACACCAGGAAAGTTAGATGATTGCTGCTCTCTGATGGAAGCCAGCTCATTATGCACAAAGTAAAACTGAGTGCAAAATTAGTATGATCAGGTCTTTTTGTGTCGAAGGAGGAGATAATTTTTTTTCTAGTTTAAGCATATATTCTCGCATGCTGTTGTGGAAAAGATGACGGTACGTCAATGGGAATTTTACAAGAAATAGACGATTTCTTATAGGGTTTTATTCACTTATAAGGGGATGATTTTTCTTTTGCTAAAAAAGAGGATGATTTTAATTACTGAAGCTTAACTTTTCTTGTATGAGCCAAAATTATCAACACCTTTTGTCCAGATCGTTCCGGGATGGGGGGAATATATATAACTTTCGAATTCCATTAAAACTCCAACAAGTACATTAGATCTAGAAGTTTTTTTTGCGAGTAAGATCTAGAAGGTTTTTTCCTTATGATAAACTTCTACTGTAAGTATGACTATATTCATATAGATTCTATCCTTTAAAATAGAGTAGAGCTAAGATAAAATAAGAAGTAATAGCCAACTATATTGATATATGTTACCCCTTCAGTATACATATCTAATCCCACCATATATTGAATTAGCATGTACAAAATGTTAAATGTCATATCGCTGATTGATGAATTAGTTATAAAAAAATATTAAAGCATGTATCGAAACCAAGGCAACATGAAGAAAGTGATGGAGCAAGTCATCCATAAATATACACGGTCACCATCACTAGTACCGAAAACATTTATACTGGCAGTCAAAAAGTATACGTGCCGGTGGTTTCCCACCCGCCAGCAACTCTCTGCCAGCACAAATAAACATTTTGTGCTGCACATATACATGTATTTTGGTAGGCGCTACATCTGTGCTAGTGGCTGGGCAAATAGTAATATAAAATATAAAATAGGACTCACATGGGGCCACACCCACGCATACCGGCCGTCGCCTCTGCCCCTACGCTCGCCACTGCCGTCGGGCAGTCGGACCCACGCCCATAACACCGGGCCACCGGTCCACGAGCATGCTCACCGGCCGCCGGGCGCTCGCCCTTGCCGCCGCCACGCTCGCGGCCCCTCCGCGCTCGCCCCTGCCGCCGCCTGGGCCGCCGCGCTGAGCCCCCCTCCCCCCTCCCGCTGCCACATGGGCCGCTCCGCATGACGGCCTCCCGCCGCCGCTGCCGGCCAGCCTCCCGCTTGGGTCCGCGCACCGGATGGGGCACCCGCAGACCGCCCGGGCCACTCCGCGTGCAGGCTACCCCCGAGGTTACCGCGCCCCGTGGCCGCCGTCGGACGCAGGACCCGTCGCCGCTGGTCGCAGGCCCGTCGGCTCCAATGCGCCGTGGGAGAGAGAATGGCTGAGAAATAGATAAGGTTGAGAATGGCTGAGAAAGAGAAAGAGATAAGGTTGAGGGGGAGATGAATAAAGAGAGAGTACGGGAGAGAGTGTTGAACACACGTGAATTCAATACGAACTTAAAGGGATTTGAGCCTTTCCACGAAAGATTTGTGCTGGCGGACGTTTATATCCATTGCTAACAAAAATATAGTTTGAATTAGAGTTAATTTTAATAAACTTTAATTTAAAATTTAAAAATAGTAAATTAGTTCAAAAATTATTAAAAATTTACAAAAAATATATATATGTATGTAAAAAATAATGTAAGATTGATGATTTAAATTTGTGTAAGCTACTTTACAAGTTTCTAAGAAACATTATAATCAATGTGTTTTATTTATGAACAATGTATTATTCATTTATTTAATTTATATTAAAAATTTTAGTTGACATTGTTCCATAACAAAACGTTTTAGTTTCAATTGTATTCTTGAGTAAAATGCATGCCAAGTCACTAAACTTACACCAAATTCTTAGTATTAAATACAGACGAAATCAAAAACTAATTGCATAATTTTGTTGTACTTTACCGGACGAACATTTTGAGCCTAGACATTTTTTTACAAATACAAACAAAATGCTACAGTGTCGCATCTATAGTCAAGTGATATCTTTACGTTAAATTTGGCCTTCCAAATTTGCATCTAAACGGGGCCTAGGCAGATCTGATGGTGACATTTACCGTATGGCCACAGCTACAGTATTGAACGATTTAAATGCAGTGCATACTGTAAAAATGAGGGTGCTTTCGTTGCCAACTGCAGGATCTCTGTAAAACATTTTTAGTCGCTTAATCGGCGGATTTTGGCGGAAGGAACTCGTATGTATACGAGTGTTCTCTAAGCAATAGGATTTGCAGTTGGATGCCGAGAAGGACGGAATGGTCTCATCACTGATACTAAGATTCGAGAGAGAAAAATAAGGGCCACCTACAACCTACTTATCTATTTTGGAGACCCAAAACACCCAATTTGAATTATTAGATTAGTTAATATGCTCCATTAACCTATATTTCTTCTTTACATATTATTATCCCTTTGATTTCAAAATTATTGTGCAGATTAAAGAATCTAACTGCCCAAACTTTTATAATCTTACAATGTTACACAAATATATAAAACTCATGAATTTATATCTTCACTAAAATTTTGTTCGTAGCTCACTATAATTGAGTCCACTATTATTAAACTATTTTTAAGTTCACACAAATAGCAATACAAATAAAATTTTAAAAGTATCATCCTTCTCTATATAAACATGATATCATTTCATCAAAGAAAAAATGATATATCCTAGACTATGGTATTTCGGTGACGTGAATTCAACATGAATTGCAAATCTTCAGAACTGCACATCTTCTACAACTGAGTATCCCGTACTCCTAATTGCATGGTACTAACTCAGCTAAACCTCTAGCTCCTCACACAACGGTCACATGTGTGTAGCAGATCATGTCATTCTTACAGCTATAGATAAATTACGTCAGAAGAAAAAGGACTTCTGGTGAGCAAGGATGTAAGTTTAATGACTCCAGATGGTAGAATTGATCAAACATGGAAAAAGGACCTATAGTGAATAGGGATGCAAGTTTGATGATGTATTATGTACCATTTGCAAGTTAAGTGATTCAGGTGAGAATTTGGTACAAGTTTAGTGGCTCGACATCCATTTTACTCTTGTATTCTTATAATAATTCAAACTTCTCTTTACGATTGCACTAACCATAATACTAATAAAACCTAAAAGTGGTAAAAATATCTAAATATTGGCATGTAATATTTTTATAGGTCAATAATTATATTAAAAATGTTTCACTATATTTAATAATAATTAGAGGACACATAATTTAAAAATCAATACATCATTCTTGTAGTTTCATATATGATAAGTTAAACGTGGTAGTTCATACATCATATAACAACATTTTTCCATATACTTCTCATATTATTTTCTACATGTAATGTAGAACATATGAGTAGTGTTGTAGGAGTTTAACAATTTTTTCAAGCTCATTGGCTATTTTTAAGAAAATTTATGTTAATGTTAAGAAACCACGGATGCTTAAATCACTACCAGAGAACCTCACATCCGCCCCCCTCATAGGCCGTGGCACATTTTGGACCCGGTGCTAAGGGTGCATCAGCACTGGGTCCAACGGCTATGAGTGGGGGCGGCGCGCAGGGGTGGCAGGCTGAGCACATTAGCACCGGGTCTTTCGACGACCTGATGCTAATGGTCTAACATTCGCACCGGTTGCAGCCAGCAACGGGTGCTAATGTTGCCAAGGCCCTTTAGCACCAGTTGCTGGCTGCAACCGGTGCAAATGTGAGAGCAGTAGCACCAGGTCTTGCCACGACCCGGTGCTAATGAGCTCCTATATAATACCTTCCCTCCCCTCGCCCGAGCCAGCATTAACACTTGGAGCTGTGTTCATGTTGTGCTCGGGACAGAGGAGGTGCTGCCAAAATTTTTTTCAAAATTTGTGAAGATTTCACTCATCCAAGGGGCACTACAAGGTACATTCTTTCATTCTCTTATGTTTTTTATTAGCTTGTATTGTTTATATGCTTTAGAAATAGAGAAATTTGTGAATCAAAATGGAAAGAGAGCTTGTGTTCATGGTGGAGAGAGAGAGCTTGTGTTCATAGTGGAGAGTGAGAGCTTATGTATTGTATTTATTATATTTATTAAAGTTGGAAGTTATTATTTTTTAATGGAAGTATATTTGATTTTAGAAAATGAATAAATTAATTATAGTTTTAGAAATATATTAGATTTGTATTGTCTTATGTATTAACTTTGTAATCTATTATATGTTAAATTTATATTTAGTTATATATGAAATTTGTATTGTCTTATATATTACCTTTACATCCAAGGGGCACTACAAGGTACATTCTTTCATTCTCTTATGTTTTTTATTAGCTTGTATTATTTATATGCTTTATAAATAGAGAAATTTGTGAATCAAAATGGAAGATTGTCTTATATATTACCTTTGTATTATATTATATATTAAATTATACAAATAATTGTTATTGGTTACTAATGCAGATGAATAGGCAATGGATGTACGGGGACAATCACGATACGACGTTTCGTGATGGCCTGAAGGGGTTTCTCGATGTCGCCGAGGCCAATAGGATGCCGTCAGGTTTCATGTTCTGCCCATGCAATAATTGTCGAAATATACAATCGTACAAATAAAGGGGAGCTCTTCCGGTGCATTTGATGAGGCACGGTTTTATGAGCAATTATTCTGTTTGGACGAAGCATGGTGAAAAAGGAATTCTAATGGATGAAGATGAAGAAGACGAGGTGGATAACGACATTCCGGTATTGGCTGAATACTACGGGGCCTTTGCACATGCTGCAATGGGTGATGCCGATCAGGAAGATTCTGCTCAGGAAGATTATGCTCAGGAAGATGACCCTAATGATGGACTTGGGCAAATGTTGCGTGATGCTGAGAAAGGCTTGGGCAATGATAAGGAACTGAAAAAGATACAACGCATGTTGCGGGACCACAAAACTGACGTGTACCCAGATTGCAAAGAGGGGCTTAAAAGTTGGGTAGCACACTTGAATTTCTGCAATGTAAGGTAGCAAATGATGTTACTGATAAGGGTTTCGATGAGCTACTGAAACTCGTAAAGAAGATTCTGCCCAAGGGTAACGAATTGCCATCGGAAACGTATGAAGCAAAACGGGTTGTTTGTCCTCTCGGTTTGGAGGTGCAGAAGATACATGCGTGTCCTAATGACTGTATCCTCTATCACAGACAATACGAACACTTGGATTGTTGTCCGGTTTGCAGTTGCGCACGATACAAGATAAGGCGGGATGACCCTGGTGAGGTTGTGGGGGAGCCTTGTAAGAAAAAAATTCCTACGAAGGTGATGTGGTATTTTCCTCTGATACCCCATCTGAAGCGTTTGTTCAGGAACAAAGAGCATGCCAAACTGATGCGATGGCACAAAGAAGAACGTAAGCATGATGACATGTTGAGACATCCCACTGATGGATCCCAGTGGAGGAACATCGACAGAGCATTCCCAAAGTTTGATGATGATGCGATGAATGTGAGGCTTGGTTTAAGTACTGATGGCATGAACCCTTTTGGTGAAATGAGCAGTAGTCATAGCAATTGGCCTGTGACTTTATGTATCTACAACCTACCCCCTTGGCTCTGCATGAAGCGAAAGTTCATTATGATGCCAGTGCTTATTCAAGGGCCAAAGCAACCTGGCAACGACATTGGTGTCTACCTAAGACCATTGATTGATGAACTTTTGTAGCTATGGAAGGAAGAAGGTGTTAGCATGTGGGATGAGGACAAACAGGAGCAGTTTGACCTTCGAGCACTGCTTTTCATAAACATCAATGACTGGCCTGCAATAAGTAACCTATCAGGACAATCAAACAAAGGATATCAAGCACGCACTCACTGTTTAGAGGAAACTGAAAGCATGTATTTGAAACATTGTAGGAAGGTTGTTTACATGGGTCATCGTCGATTTCTTCCTACGAAGCATGAGCTACGAAAGAAATGTCCGCATTTTGGCGGGAATGTGGACTACCGTACAAAGCCAAGACACCGGAGTGGACAAGATGTATTTGATATGTTAAATGACCTACAAGTGGTGTTTGGAAAGGGAGACGGAAGCCAGCCTGTTCCGAATGGCGAGGATGGTCGTGCCGCGATGTGGAAGAAAAAGTCTATCTTTTGAGAGCTACCTTATTGGCAATTTTTAGAGGTCCGTAACGTTTCTAGCATTTTATATTGATTTTCTAGTAAACTATTTGGGAATCTTATAAATATAGTTTTTAATATATAGTTATTAATACTTGTTTTAATTCAGTTATTAGGTATTAATAACTGAATTAAAACAAGTATTAATAACTATATATTAAAAACTATATTTATAAGATTCCCAAATAGTAGCCACCGATGCTAAAGGCCGGTTTGGAAACTATGCTTGAACAGTATCAAGGTTCCGTCAGGCTACTCCTCCAATATTAAGGGAATAATAAATATGAAAGAGAAGAAATTCACAAACCTTAAGTCTCACGACTATCATGTGTTGATGACACAGCTGCTTCCCGTAATACTCAGGGGTGTGCTAACCGTTAATGTGGGGAAAACCATTGTGAAGCTATGTGTATTCCTCAATGCAATTTCTTAGAAGGTGACCAATCCAGACCATTTAGTTCAGCTACAGAACGACGTGGTGCAATGTCTTGTCAGTTTTAAGATGATATTTCCACCATCCTTCTTCAATATTATGACACATCTATTGGTTTACCTCGTCAAAGAGATTCGTATACTGGGCCCAGTATTTCTACACAACATGTTCCCGTGAGAGGTTCTTCGCTGTGACCTAAAGAAGTATGTCCGTAATCGTTCTGGTCCAGAAGGATGCATTGCTAAGGGATACGAAACAGAGGAGGTCATTGAATTTTGTGTTGACTTTGTCAACGATCTTATGCCGATTGGTGTGCCCGAATCACATCATGAGGGGAGACTTGGTGGAAAGGGCACACTAGGGAAAAGATTGATGGTAATCAAGGACATGGAGACATTTCGTAAAGCACACCTCACAGATTTGCAACAATCATCCTTAGTTGCTTCGTACATCGAGGAGCACATGAAGATTCTCTGGGACAAAAATCCAGCAAAGTCTGCAGCCTTTATTCAGCGAATGCACAATAGTACTTTCGCCGCTTGGTTGCGAGAACGTCTGATGGGTGTCGAGGGCATTGATGTGCAGCTAGCTTTTGTAGCTAGGGGGTCCATCGACCACGATCTTAAAATTCCAAGGATACGACATCAATGGGTATACATTTTACACAAGAGCCTAGAACAAGAGGAGCACCAACCAAAACAGTGGAGTCCGAATCGACGCAACAGACACCAATGGCAATACTAACTCATACTATGGTGTCATAGAGGAGATATAGGAACTAGAGTACGGACCTTTGAAGATCCCACTGTTTAAGTGCCAATGGGTGAAGCTGATTGCAGGAGGTGTTACAGTTGATGAGTATGGAATGACGTTAGTGGACCTAAACAAGATTGGGTTTCTAAACAAACCGTTCGTCCTAGCAAAAGATGTCACACAAGTTTATTGTGTAAAGGATATGGCTAGCAGACCAAAGAAAGGGGCGGATAAGAAAGGGGTGGGCAAGAAATTGGACCCACCACAAGATGAGCCAAAGCATCATATAGTTCTTCCTGGAAAAACAAAAATCATAGGAGTTGAGGACAAGACGGATGAAGATTATGATATGCTCGATGAGCTGCCTCCATTCTCGATGGCTGCTGACCCAAGCATCCAGTTAGCGGTGGAGGAGACACCCTATCTATGGTGTGATCACAACCAAGGAACATTCGTAAAGAGGAAGTTTATTAGTGTCCAAGTAAACGATGATGCCATGTAATTTAATTGCACTATGTTCCAGAAATTCATATTTATATAAATGACGTTGTGTATTTGTTATGCATTTATGTGGTTTTAGTTTGATATTATTACTATATTTGTATTAGTAAGTAAAGCACTTTGTCTTATAAGTTTTTAACATTTTGACATATGATCCATCAAAAGATATGACCACCCGAAACCCATCTTTCGTGAAATGTAGCAACGTTCGATCAATGAAACCAAATGATAATTCCTACGATTTTTTGGAATTTTCTATTATTTTCTAATATTTTCTAGTAACTCCCACTGTTTTCTAGAATTTTCTAATAATTTTAAAGGGCTTTGTTTTATTTATTTACGAATAAAGTAAAGTAATAGAAATAGAAAAAAGACCCTAGAATTTTCTAATAATTTTAAAGGGCTTTGTTTTCTTTGCTAGAAAATATTAGAAATAAAGAGCTTCATTTAATAATTACTAGAAAATGAAAGCAAATGGTAATTCCTACGATTTTCTAGGATTTTATATTAATTTCTAATATTTTCTAGTAACTCCTACTATTTTTCTAGAATTTTCTAACAATTTTAAAGAGCTTTGTTTTATTTATTTAATAATTACTATTAGTAAGTAAAGACCCGATGCTAATTGTCGATTTGGATGAAAAAATGGCGGCAACTGAAATCCTAGGCCCTTAAGCACCGGGTAGATCCAACACCCGGTGCTAAAGGTGCCCAGGAATTCAGTTGCCGCCCCTGGGCACATCTTTACCACCGGGTGTAAGCAGACCCGGTGCTAAAGACTCATTAGCACCGGGTGTTCTATCCACCCGGTGCTACACGCCCCATATAACCACTCGTCCGCCCTCCTCCCTCACTTCTCGCCTTCCTCGCCGCCTCCGCCGCCTGTCCACCTCCCGCGCCCGTAGCCCGTCGCCCGCGCCCGTACGTCGCCCGTCGCCCGCGCCAGCGCCGCCGTCGCCGGCGCTCGTCGCCCGTTGCCCACGCCTATTCGCGGTCGGCGATCACCCGCG
>OAMR01001179.1:138302-150233 GCA_900205405.1 Echinochloa crus-galli
TCATATACACACACAAGGAAAAGTTTAAGATAGAGATATTTTGCTAAGTCATAGACCGGATCTCTGAGGAGACAAATCACATCTTAAGATCGAGACGTGCAAGTGTGTGGATATGAATGGAGTGGAATATGGTGGAGTGGTGGAATGGAATATGGTGGAACTCCTTGGATGAAACTCCCTCTCCTTGATTATTTTTCGAGAACATGGGCTATCTTTTATTCTCATATTTTTGCCATGCCACTTGGCATGCTTTTCTTTTTTTCTCTTTCTTTTTGCCATGCTCTTTGGCATGTTTTTCTTTTTCTCTTATTTTTGCCATGCTTCTTTGGCATGCTTTTCTTTTTGCATAGCCCATGTCTCTATCAAGAATATTTGGAGAGGGAACTCATAGAACATGGAGCATTTATTTTTGTGGATGGCTGAAGGAGAATATTTGCTAACTCCCAGTGTAGGAATTGCAAGTGAGAGGTGGTGCGTGTACGTGGGCCTCGGTCTTTAAGAATATGAAAGCTTCACTCAAAGGTCACAACAATTTGATAAAGCTCACTAAGATAACAAGCAGCATATGAGTAGAGGTTTTCAACTAGGCTTATCATATGGCTCTGGTAGGTATTTGACCAATGAGGAACTTGTTTCATTTTGAAAGCATAAATCTCCGAGATTTTCCCCGTACTAAGAGTAGAATAGAACTTAACCAAATTCTCACTATATCAATCCCCACAACAACTTAAACTTGGAATAAAGCATGTGCTCCCACAAGGTTTTCAGGATCATTTTTACTCATGCCAAATAACTCAAGCACAATCTAGCAACTAGTTGAAACAAAGTACTTGCAAAATTAATGACAGAGCAACTATTCATCATTTCCAAGGTGAGAGGCATATGATTCATTCCATGCATAGTTGGGATAGTTGGGAGTTATTTTACTCAAGGGAAATATTGTTTAAGGGAAATATTTTTGGTATTTTCATTTTTTTAAATGCAAGTTAACATAAAGGGAAATGAAAAGGGAAATTAAATGATCAAAGTGCTGGATAAATCGGGACATACCTGATACAAGGGAACCGGGATAGAGGACTCCTGGATACTTTATCTACCTATGTCACTCTAGATTAGAGATACATCGGCTACAGAGCCAGCACTAGAAGATCTGGGATAACTCTAATGTCTTAGCATCGGGACAAGGGAACCGGTGAACACACAGAAAGGGATGAGAAGGGGTGCCACTATTTCCCAACTGGGGAATCCTACGGACCGGAACTAACGTGATGGGCTACAAAGACCGGAAGGGCTGACACCACCTTACGGCTACCACCTCCGTTGCGACGGAATGCAAAAAATCATGCAAATGTTGCATTTAATGCACCCATTCGGGTCGTTAACGAAACGATGCACAGTTTCGATCCAGAAACGAAACGAACGCACCCAATCCACGTTTTTGGACCCAATAGTGATGTTTTGGTTCGTTTTTGTCAGTTTCGTTACTGTGCAAAAAATCATGCAAATGTTGCATTTAATGCACCCATTCGGGTCGTTAACGAAACGATGCACAGTTTCGATCCAGAAACGAAACGAACGCACCCAATCCACGTTTTTGGACCCAATAGTGATGTTTTGGTTCGTTTTTGTCAGTTTCGTTACTGTGCAAAAAATCATGCAAATGTTGCATTTAATGCACCCATTCGGGTCGTTAACGAAACGATGCACAGTTTCGATCCAGAAACGAAACGAACGCACCCAATCCACGTTTTTGGACCCAATAGTGATGTTTTGGTTCGTTTTTGTCAGTTTCGTTACTGTGCAAAAAATCATGCAAATGTTGCATTTAATGCACCCATTCGGGTCGTTAACGAAACGATGCACAGTTTCGATCCAGAAACGAAACGAACGCACCCAATCCACGTTTTTGGACCCAATAGTGATGTTTTGGTTCGTTTTTGTCAGTTTCGTTACTGTGCAAAAAATCATGCAAATGTTGCATTTAATGCACCCATTCGGGTCGTTAACGAAACGATGCACAGTTTCGATCCAGAAACGAAACGAACGCACCCAATCCACGTTTTTGGACCCAATAGTGATGTTTTGGTTCGTTTTTGTCAGTTTCGTTACTGTGCAAAAAATCATGCAAATGTTGCATTTAATGCACCCATTCGGGTCGTTAACGAAACGATGCACAGTTTCGATCCAGAAACGAAACGAACGCACCCAATCCACGTTTTTGGACCCAATAGTGATGTTTTGGTTCGTTTTTGTCAGTTTCGTTACTGTGCAAAAAATCATGCAAATGTTGCATTTAATGCACCCATTCGGGTCGTTAACGAAACGATGCACAGTTTCGATCCAGAAACGAAACGAACGCACCCAATCCACGTTTTTGGACCCAATAGTGATGTTTTGGTTCGTTTTTGTCAGTTTCGTTACTGTGCAAAAAATCATGCAAATGTTGCATTTAATGCACCCATTCGGGTCGTTAACGAAACGATGCACAGTTTCGATCCAGAAACGAAACGAACGCACCCAATCCACGTTTTTGGACCCAATAGTGATGTTTTGGTTCGTTTTTGTCAGTTTCGTTACTGTGCAAAAAATCATGCAAATGTTGCATTTAATGCACCCATTCGGGTCGTTAACGAAACGATGCACAGTTTCGATCCAGAAACGAAACGAACGCACCCAATCCACGTTTTTGGACCCAATAGTGATGTTTTGGTTCGTTTTTGTCAGTTTCG
The DNA here is from genome assembly GCA_900205405.1 of Echinochloa crus-galli. NCBI lineage: Eukaryota > Viridiplantae > Streptophyta > Magnoliopsida > Poales > Poaceae > Echinochloa > Echinochloa crus-galli. The sequence goes on from OAMR01001179.1 coordinate 141,032, forward strand.
TTACTGTGCAAAAAATCATGCAAATGTTGCATTTAATGCACCCATTCGGGTCGTTAACGAAACGATGCACAGTTTCGATCCAGAAACGAAACGAACGCACCCAATCCACGTTTTTGGACCCAATAGTGATGTTTTGGTTCGTTTTTGTCAGTTTCGTTACTGTGCAAAAAATCATGCAAATGTTGCATTTAATGCACCCATTCGGGTCGTTAACGAAACGATGCACAGTTTCGATCCAGAAACGAAACGAACGCACCCAATCCACGTTTTTGGACCCAATAGTGATGTTTTGGTTCGTTTTTGTCAGTTTCGTTACTGTGCAAAAAATCATGCAAATGTTGCATTTAATGCACCCATTCGGGTCGTTAACGAAACGATGCACAGTTTCGATCCAGAAACGAAACGAACGCACCCAATCCACGTTTTTGGACCCAATAGTGATGTTTTGGTTCGTTTTTGTCAGTTTCGTTACTGTGCAAAAAATCATGCAAATGTTGCATTTAATGCACCCATTCGGGTCGTTAACGAAACGATGCACAGTTTCGATCCAGAAACGAAACGAACGCACCCAATCCACGTTTTTGGACCCAATAGTGATGTTTTGGTTCGTTTTTGTCAGTTTCGTTACTGTGCAAAAAATCATGCAAATGTTGCATTTAATGCACCCATTCGGGTCGTTAACGAAACGATGCACAGTTTCGATCCAGAAACGAAACGAACGCACCCAATCCACGTTTTTGGACCCAATAGTGATGTTTTGGTTCGTTTTTGTCAGTTTCGTTACTGTGCAAAAAATCATGCAAATGTTGCATTTAATGCACCCATTCGGGTCGTTAACGAAACGATGCACAGTTTCGATCCAGAAACGAAACGAACGCACCCAATCCACGTTTTTGGACCCAATAGTGATGTTTTGGTTCGTTTTTGTCAGTTTCGTTACTGTGCAAAAAATCATGCAAATGTTGCATTTAATGCACCCATTCGGGTCGTTAACGAAACGATGCACAGTTTCGATCCAGAAACGAAACGAACGCACCCAATCCACGTTTTTGGACCCAATAGTGATGTTTTGGTTCGTTTTTGTCAGTTTCGTTACTGTGCAAAAAATCATGCAAATGTTGCATTTAATGCACCCATTCGGGTCGTTAACGAAACGATGCACAGTTTCGATCCAGAAACGAAACGAACGCACCCAATCCACGTTTTTGGACCCAATAGTGATGTTTTGGTTCGTTTTTGTCAGTTTCGTTACTGTGCAAAAAATCATGCAAATGTTGCATTTAATGCACCCATTCGGGTCGTTAACGAAACGATGCACAGTTTCGATCCAGAAACGAAACGAACGCACCCAATCCACGTTTTTGGACCCAATAGTGATGTTTTGGTTCGTTTTTGTCAGTTTCGTTACTGTGCAAAAAATCATGCAAATGTTGCATTTAATGCACCCATTCGGGTCGTTAACGAAACGATGCACAGTTTCGATCCAGAAACGAAACGAACGCACCCAATCCACGTTTTTGGACCCAATAGTGATGTTTTGGTTCGTTTTGGTCAGTTTCGTTACTGTGCAAAAAATCATGCAAATGTTGCATTTAATGCACCCATTCGGGTCGTTAACGAAACGATGCACAGTTTCGATCCAGAAACGAAACGAACGCACCCAATCCACGTTTTTGGACCCAATAGTGATGTTTTGGTTCGTTTTTGTCAGTTTCGTTACTGTGCAAAAAATCATGCAAATGTTGCATTTAATGCACCCATTCGGGTCGTTAACGAAACGATGCACAGTTTCGATCCAGAAACGAAACGAACGCACCCAATCCACGTTTTTGGACCCAATAGTGATGTTTTGGTTCGTTTTTGTCAGTTTCGTTACTGTGCAAAAAATCATGCAAATGTTGCATTTAATGCACCCATTCGGGTCGTTAACGAAACGATGCACAGTTTCGATCCAGAAACGAAACGAACGCACCCAATCCACGTTTTTGGACCCAATAGTGATGTTTTGGTTCGTTTTTGTCAGTTTCGTTACTGTGCAAAAAATCATGCAAATGTTGCATTTAATGCACCCATTCGGGTCGTTAACGAAACGATGCACAGTTTCGATCCAGAAACGAAACGAACGCACCCAATCCACGTTTTTGGACCCAATAGTGATGTTTTGGTTCGTTTTTGTCAGTTTCGTTACTGTGCAAAAAACCATGCAAATGTTGCATTTAATGCACCCATTCGGGTCGTTAACGAAACGATGCACAGTTTCGATCCAGAAACGAAACGAACGCACCCAATCCACGTTTTTGGACCCAATAGTGATGTTTTGGTTCGTTTTTGTCAGTTTCGTTACTGTGCAAAAAATCATGCAAATGTTGCATTTAATGCACCCATTCGGGTCGTTAACGAAACGATGCACAGTTTCGATCCAGAAACGAAACGAACGCACCCAATCCACGTTTTTGGACCCAATAGTGATGTTTTGGTTCGTTTTTGTCAGTTTCGTTACTGTGCAAAAAATCATGCAAATGTTGCATTTAATGCACCCATTCGGGTCGTTAACGAAACGATGCACAGTTTCGATCCAGAAACGAAACGAACGCACCCAATCCACGTTTTTGGACCCAATAGTGATGTTTTGGTTCGTTTTTGTCAGTTTCGTTACTGTGCAAAAAATCATGCAAATGTTGCATTTAATGCACCCATTCGGGTCGTTAACGAAACGATGCACAGTTTCGATCCAGAAACGAAACGAACGCACCCAATCCACGTTTTTGGACCCAATAGTGATGTTTTGGTTCGTTTTTGTCAGTTTCGTTACTGTGCAAAAAATCATGCAAATGTTGCATTTAATGCACCCATTCGGGTCGTTAACGAAACGATGCACAGTTTCGATCCAGAAACGAAACGAACGCACCCAATCCACGTTTTTGGACCCAATAGTGATGTTTTGGTTCGTTTTTGTCAGTTTCGTTACTGTGCAAAAAATCATGCAAATGTTGCATTTAATGCACCCATTCGGGTCGTTAACGAAACGATGCACAGTTTCGATCCAGAAACGAAACGAACGCACCCAATCCACGTTTTTGGACCCAATAGTGATGTTTTGGTTCGTTTTTGTCAGTTTCGTTACTGTGCAAAAAATCATGCAAATGTTGCATTTAATGCACCCATTCGGGTCGTTAACGAAACGATGCACAGTTTCGATCCAGAAACGAAACGAACGCACCCAATCCACGTTTTTGGACCCAATAGTGATGTTTTGGTTCGTTTTTGTCAGTTTCGTTACTGTGCAAAAAATCATGCAAATGTTGCATTTAATGCACCCATTCGGGTCGTTAACGAAACGATGCACAGTTTCGATCCAGAAACGAAACGAACGCACCCAATCCACGTTTTTGGACCCAATAGTGATGTTTTGGTTCGTTTTTGTCAGTTTCGTTACTGTGCAAAAAATCATGCAAATGTTGCATTTAATGCACCCATTCGGGTCGTTAACGAAACGATGCACAGTTTCGATCCAGAAACGAAACGAACGCACCCAATCCACGTTTTTGGACCCAATAGTGATGTTTTGGTTCGTTTTTGTCAGTTTCGTTACTGTGCAAAAAATCATGCAAATGTTGCATTTAATGCACCCATTCGGGTCGTTAACGAAACGATGCACAGTTTCGATCCAGAAACGAAACGAACGCACCCAATCCACGTTTTTGGACCCAATAGTGATGTTTTGGTTCGTTTTTGTCAGTTTCGTTACTGTGCAAAAAATCATGCAAATGTTGCATTTAATGCACCCATTCGGGTCGTTAACGAAACGATGCACAGTTTCGATCCAGAAACGAAACGAACGCACCCAATCCACGTTTTTGGACCCAATAGTGATGTTTTGGTTCGTTTTTGTCAGTTTCGTTACTGTGCAAAAAATCATGCAAATGTTGCATTTAATGCACCCATTCGGGTCGTTAACGAAACGATGCACAGTTTCGATCCAGAAACGAAACGAACGCACCCAATCCACGTTTTTGGACCCAATAGTGATGTTTTGGTTCGTTTTTGTCAGTTTCGTTACTGTGCAAAAAATCATGCAAATGTTGCATTTAATGCACCCATTCGGGTCGTTAACGAAACGATGCACAGTTTCGATCCAGAAACGAAACGAACGCACCCAATCCACGTTTTTGGACCCAATAGTGATGTTTTGGTTCGTTTTTGTCAGTTTCGTTACTGTGCAAAAAATCATGCAAATGTTGCATTTAATGCACCCATTCGGGTCGTTAACGAAACGATGCACAGTTTCGATCCAGAAACGAAACGAACGCACCCAATCCACGTTTTTGGACCCAATAGTGATGTTTTGGTTCGTTTTTGTCAGTTTCGTTACTGTGCAAAAAATCATGCAAATGTTGCATTTAATGCACCCATTCGGGTCGTTAACGAAACGATGCACAGTTTCGATCCAGAAACGAAACGAACGCACCCAATCCACGTTTTTGGACCCAATAGTGATGTTTTGGTTCGTTTTTGTCAGTTTCGTTACTGTGCAAAAAATCATGCAAATGTTGCATTTAATGCACCCATTCGGGTCGTTAACGAAACGATGCACAGTTTCGATCCAGAAACGAAACGAACGCACCCAATCCACGTTTTTGGACCCAATAGTGATGTTTTGGTTCGTTTTTGTCAGTTTCGTTACTGTGCAAAAAATCATGCAAATGTTGCATTTAATGCACCCATTCGGGTCGTTAACGAAACGATGCACAGTTTCGATCCAGAAACGAAACGAACGCACCCAATCCACGTTTTTGGACCCAATAGTGATGTTTTGGTTCGTTTTTGTCAGTTTCGTTACTGTGCAAAAAATCATGCAAATGTTGCATTTAATGCACCCATTCGGGTCGTTAACGAAACGATGCACAGTTTCGATCCAGAAACGAAACGAACGCACCCAATCCACGTTTTTGGACCCAATAGTGATGTTTTGGTTCGTTTTTGTCAGTTTCGTTACTGTGCAAAAAATCATGCAAATGTTGCATTTAATGCACCCATTCGGGTCGTTAACGAAACGATGCACAGTTTCGATCCAGAAACGAAACGAACGCACCCAATCCACGTTTTTGGACCCAATAGTGATGTTTTGGTTCGTTTTTGTCAGTTTCGTTACTGTGCAAAAAATCATGCAAATGTTGCATTTAATGCACCCATTCGGGTCGTTAACGAAACGATGCACAGTTTCGATCCAGAAACGAAACGAACGCACCCAATCCACGTTTTTGGACCCAATAGTGATGTTTTGGTTCGTTTTTGTCAGTTTCGTTACTGTGCAAAAAATCATGCAAATGTTGCATTTAATGCACCCATTCGGGTCGTTAACGAAACGATGCACAGTTTCGATCCAGAAACGAAACGAACGCACCCAATCCACGTTTTTGGACCCAATAGTGATGTTTTGGTTCGTTTTTGTCAGTTTCGTTACTGTGCAAAAAATCATGCAAATGTTGCATTTAATGCACCCATTCGGGTCGTTAACGAAACGATGCACAGTTTCGATCCAGAAACGAAACGAACGCACCCAATCCACGTTTTTGGACCCAATAGTGATGTTTTGGTTCGTTTTTGTCAGTTTCGTTACTGTGCAAAAAATCATGCAAATGTTGCATTTAATGCACCCATTCGGGTCGTTAACGAAACGATGCACAGTTTCGATCCAGAAACGAAACGAACGCACCCAATCCACGTTTTTGGACCCAATAGTGATGTTTTGGTTCGTTTTTGTCAGTTTCGTTACTGTGCAAAAAATCATGCAAATGTTGCATTTAATGCACCCATTCGGGTCGTTAACGAAACGATGCACAGTTTCGATCCAGAAACGAAACGAACGCACCCAATCCACGTTTTTGGACCCAATAGTGATGTTTTGGTTCGTTTTTGTCAGTTTCGTTACTGTGCAAAAAATCATGCAAATGTTGCATTTAATGCACCCATTCGGGTCGTTAACGAAACGATGCACAGTTTCGATCCAGAAACGAAACGAACGCACCCAATCCACGTTTTTGGACCCAATAGTGATGTTTTGGTTCGTTTTTGTCAGTTTCGTTACTGTGCAAAAAATCATGCAAATGTTGCATTTAATGCACCCATTCGGGTCGTTAACGAAACGATGCACAGTTTCGATCCAGAAACGAAACGAACGCACCCAATCCACGTTTTTGGACCCAATAGTGATGTTTTGGTTCGTTTTTGTCAGTTTCGTTACTGTGCAAAAAACCATGCAAATGTTGCATTTAATGCACCCATTCGGGTCGTTAACGAAACGATGCACAGTTTCGATCCAGAAACGAAATGAACGCACCCAATTCACGGTTTTGGACCCAATAGTGATGTTTTGGTTTGGTTTGGTCAGTTTCGTTACTGCGGCGTTGGTGGAGGTACGGTGCTGGGTGTTCTCCGATTCCACCGAGGGCGGATGTTCCGTCGGCTATGCCCCCGTGAGGCACAGTCCCGTGTGGGAGCAAACGTTCTCCGAACGGGAGCTCTGCACGTTGCGCTTTTATTTTCCTTGTTGGCCTGCGTGCCGCGCGTTGGACGCTATCGACCCCCTCACGGTGGATTCCGTGGGCGTACGTCGATCTCGGTGCCTAAGTTTTCACCGCCGTATAGTACTCCAGCGGCTACTGACTTGTTAGGGTGTCTTGTGAAAGCCTCGTAGCGTCCCTATGCGGTCACACCTCGGTAGTGTGATTTGTGAGGTCTGATCCAGATGTGCGTGGTTGGGTGGAAAGTTCCTTTGAACTTTTACGCGACTGGTGGGTAAAGGGCGAAACCTCTGCAGAGTGTAAAATCTATCATGATAGCCTTGGGGCTAGTGTGTCCTGGATCTCTCGGGTACGGTCGTCGATGAGCTCGACTCGGTCGGAGATGTAGGACAACTCCCGGCCGTAGTCGAAGCGTGCGGACTGTGAGTATCCGGGGTAGTATGGCTGGGAGGCACTGTCGTATCCCCCTCCATACCGGCTCCCGGACCACTTAGAGTCCGTGTCCTGGCCGTGGTCCCAGCATCCTGAGGCGAAGTAGTTTGGCTCCTGATGCTGCCCGGAGCCTCCTGCTCCGGACGTCCCAGCGCCGGTGTACATGTCGTAGGTCGTCTTGAGGCGAAGTAGTTCGGTTCCTGGTGTTGCCCAGAGCCTCCTGCTTTGGACGTCCCAGCACCGGTGTACATGTCGTAGGTGGCCTCAAAAGCGGAAGTGTGTCGATGCGGCATTTGTGGTGCATTTTTCGGCTCCTGTGAGGTGGCGAGCCCAGCATCACGCCTGGCTCGTCCCCTCGTGACGGGTCCGTCACCTGTAACGCTGTGTCGAGCGGGTTCTCTCCAAGGTGGAGAATCGTCCGACTCGGTCCTCAACTGGAGAGTTAGTTTCGGCGTGGTATACAACCTTAGTGCTGCACAAGGCAAAGGCACTTCAGTTGTATAGCCACGGTAAATCATTGCCAGCGTTGCGTCAGGCGTCCGCCGTATCATGTGGGCTTGCACGAAGTGCTCGGCATCCACGACGGAACGCGCTGTCTCGATGTATGTGAGCCGAACGCCTAGGTGGTTAGCGAGGCGAGTGACTAGAGAAGTCGTCGTCATGCTACCCGCACGAGAAATATGAGACAGCCAGTGACCAACCATGTCTTTCACAGGTGAGTAGGGAATTTGCTTGACCATGGCAAAAAGAACCCGCAACTCGATGGTGCTGACAGGGCGCAAATCTGCCCACGGGAATACCGTCATAGACACCCAACGATGCATGACACGCAAAGTGGGGTTATGTATGCTGTTAGTGCGTGGCGCATGACAGTTGGTACTCCCCGAAATCTTTTTCCAAAATGCCACCCGATCAAATCTTTTCAGTGCTTTGTTCGGGTCTAATGAACAACGGTTTGAAAATCCGAGACTCGAAATAAAATCCCTCCAAGAGCAGAAGAACTCTTGGTTGAAGAACCGAAAACGAATAACCCCAGTTTCAGAAACCAAAGTCGAGAGGAATTCAAGGGTGAGCAGGTACGAACCTTCTTCGTTGATGTGCCAGAAATTCTCCCAGCCAACGGCTTGGAAGATTTCCGTGAACTCTACGTCCATCCCCCTGTCCCTGAGCAAATCTTGCTCAAACACACGTCCTGAGGTTGATGTCACTCTCGCTCAGGAGCTGCCTAGCCGGGGACGTGGCATGGCCCCATCCCGAGTCGGCTGCTCCGTACTCGTCCGTGTCCATCCGGCTCGAGCCTCGGGACAGAGCTGGAGAGCTCCCAGCATCGTCCGATCGTCGGCCTAGCTGGGCGGAACGACGGAGCGACGTGAAGAACTTCGACATGATTCCTGCAAAAGGTTAGTGCAACAACAACTACCCGAAGGACTGAATATATGTATGGTTAGCACAAGAAAATCAAGTCAGTCGTTCGAGATATTTAGTCGTTCTTGCGGGGATGAAAACCACCACAAAAGGTTAGTCGTTCTTGTGGGTGTCGGTGACCACCACAAAATCGTCCAGAATTTCAGCACAAAGGTCACAACAAAGGAAAAATATTTTTGGAATTTTCTAGTGATGCAAGTGAACCAAAACTTGAGCAAGAACTTTGGGAAGATCTTGAGCAAGCACTTGAGCAAAGAAATGAGAGAGAGAGAGCTTCCTAGCAGAGATTTCAGAGTGTGGATGGTGCAGCAAGCAAGAAGGCGAGGGGCACCATTTATAGGCGCGCGAGGGCGCAGCCGGCCTGGTTCGGCCGAACTGCCTGGTTCGGCCGAACTGCCTGGTTCGGCCGAACCAGTGCATTCGGCCGAACGGGCTTGGGTGCTGCATGTGTTGCATGCACATCTTGCCTCCCACCAGCAAAATTTTTTTTTTCATAGGACCAACACTAGGTCATGGGGTTTTTGGTGGGTTGTGTTAGGTGAGATGCAAAACTGACATGACCAAAGTGGATTTTTGTGGAGTTACCCCCATGCTGCCATGTTGGTGATAATTGGTGAGTGTGCAGCCATTTTTAGTGGGGTAGACATGTTTGGTGCTGGTTGGTGGTGATGGTAAATAATTGGAGATGTTCTAGAAGGGATGAAAATGATAAAAGTTACCAATTACACCATCTCTAATTAAATTTAAGCATGTGTCCAATTATTTCTAACCAAGCTTGCAAAATTTTCTACTTTCTCTCAAATTATTTACTCAAGTGGTTC
>OAMR01001173.1:19643-36521 GCA_900205405.1 Echinochloa crus-galli
AAGTGGTTGAGGCGTCCTCTCTGTTCCAAAGCCATCTAAGCATTGAACGAAGAACCAGCAAGCATATAAAAGTAAGAACTGAATGCTCAATTAATCAGAGAGAGATACAAGAGTTACCAGAAACGACCCGGATGTTACTCGAAGTGAAGTCGCATCCATAGAGGTACAATGGGAAGAGGGGCCGACACTTCGGCTCCTCTCCGGGACGCTCACCTCTCCTCTCTCCCTATCTCTACTGATACAATGCCCATTAGTATCAGAAAATGGAATTCCACGGACCCCACTGAGGAGTACTTGCTCCCCGATACAGAGAAAGAGATGCTATGGACAGAGTTAAAGGAAATATTGTATTAGCCCTCCACAACAATATCAAAGCAGTCACGCTTCCACACAGGCCGCCGAAGCGGTCCGTTACACCGTGGATGAAATAACTCAACGGACCGCGTGCGAGCTTGTCGTCAGGCAGAAGAACTTAGCTGTGGTGGTACGTATGCGACCTTAGTTCATACTGCATACATTTCACCGTAAATACCATTCATTTACTAACTTTCTTTGTGGCTACTAAATGATCAGGTCGCATACGGTATGACCAAACGTGTGGAAGAAGGGCAAAAATGGCACTGCAATGACATTCCACATGGTTACGTACCTGTTGAGGTGGAGCAAGTCGTCACCAGCTGGGAAGACTTGGAACTTGACATCCCCGGAGGTGACGGAGAAACAAAACTCGGTCAGTGTTCTCACTGCATCATTCTATGGAGCAAGGCAGACGTCGTCATACCCGGTACACCTGCGGCTACCAACAAGCCTCCGTCACCTCCCCCGTCTCCAAGAGATCCACCGGATCATGACGATTCTCCGGGAGCTCCTGATGCAAGCCCGTCCCCTCCGCCGCGGAGGTCTCCGTCCCCTCTGCTGAAGAGGCAGCGCCGCACCAAAGCCTCTGCCCCCACTCCACCAGGGAAGAAGGTGCGGAAACCCAAAGAGAAGCCCGCACCACAGAAAAAGCGGCTGAGAAGACCCCAGAAGAGCTCGAAGCCTGGGTGAAAGCAGACACAAAGAGGCAAATGGCCGAGTGGAGGAAAAAACCGGAGCCGAAGCTTGATCCCACTGTCGTCAAGTCATTTTTCGGTAATTTGAGCAAGGGTCAACAGAAGGAAGTACTAATAACAGACTATGACCGTTCATTACTCAAATCTCGCCGGAAGCGGAAGGCTGTAGATAAGGAGGCGGGCACATCCAAAAAGGTTCCTCAGCTCGGCCAGCAACCTCAGCAGCCCTTGGCTCCATTGCCAACTCCGCACGAGCTACGCCTAGCGGAATTTCAGGCCGAGACTGGACTATCCAGAGAACAACTCCTGGGGGAAGCCGACGTGCCTGTAAGCACAACGTTGAAGTGGCCGTTTAAGCTTGGCGAGCCTATGGTCCCTCCTGAAATGGAGACCACGCTACAGACGAAGATGCGCCGATTCCATGACTGGTACTTGGAAGAATCAAGAAGGAATAAAGCGCGCATGATCAAAGTAGGCGTGAAGGACCAGGATTTCTACAATGGCGACGTGGATTCGGTCTGGCTGAGGTTTAAGGATATATATGAGCTGTACCACCACGACGCCATGGACGTGGATTTGATCACCTGTTGGACACTGTAAGTACTTTGTTGTTGTTTACAATTCACAGTTTGAAAACAATAATTCCAATCTATGCTGACGCGGGCTTTATTTATTGCTTAACATATGCAGAATGGAGATTCAAAAATGTCGGAGAGACAGTATATATGACGTTGGATTCGTGGATCCTCGAAGGATAAGTGAAGCAATGATACTGCACAATCCTGAGGAAACATATCAGAACCTATACAAGTATATTCACAAACAACATTATTGCGAGTCCATACTAATACCGTACAACATCGAGTGAGTACATACACACGCTTCTTCTTATACTGTCTGTGTACTAATTCATTTCTGATTATAATGTATACATGTACACAGATTCCACTGGCTCCTACTCATATTGTGCCCTGACCGGGGTGTCGTCAACGTCTTTGATTCGTTGCACACTCCAAAAGAAAAACTACAGAACATCATGGACATGATGACAAGGTGATGTATATTTTCCCCTACTTAATTCACCCCTTACACTCGCAATGACTTAACTCAATTTTTTTGTTCGCAGGGCCTGGATTCAATTCCGTCAAGAACACCCGGGAATTCAACATGAAACACTAAAATGGAACATTGGCTTTCCGGTAAGCAAGTAATTTGTACATGTAGGCATCGATGAAGGTAGCATGGCTGCAGATACAACAAGCCACAGGCGGGACCGGTTCCACAGAGCATGCACCTCTCCAAGATGCGGCCCTTATTAGCCCTCCACAGCAATATCAAAGCAGTCACGCTTCCACACAGGCCGCCGAAGCGGTCCGTTACACCGTGGATGAAATAACTCAACGGACCGCGTGCGAGCTTGTCGTCAGGCAGAAGAACTTAGCTGTGGTGGTACGTATGCGACCTTAGTTCATACTGCATACATTTCACCATAAGCTACTGAAAAAAGCAAAAAAAAAAGAAATCCGGGTCCTTTAGCACCGGTTGTGGACAGCAACCGGTGCTAAAGGGCCTGCTAAAGGCGCTAGCAGGCCCTTTAGCACCGGTTGCTGGCTGCAACCGGTGCTAAAGGGACCCTTTAGCACCGGTTATTGAACCCGGTGCTAAAGGGTTACCCCTTTAGCCTCGGATTAGTGGCACCGGGTGGGAAACCCGGTGCTAAAGTCCTTTCCCACCCGGTGCAGATGTCATCGATTCTGGTAGTGTGAGAAAAAATAATTGAGGCAGAGAGAGAATGGATGTACTAAATGGATTTTATTGGAGTTTCGTATACTGATCAACCCTCACATAGAATAAAAATAGAAAAATGATATAGCTGATCTCGACCGAAGTACATTAGAAGCGTAAAAATAATTAGATTTTATGGGCTTCAAGAGACTAAGAAATTCTAGGAATTGAATGAATCTGATAAATAATCTGTTAAAGTAAGCTTGAGATTTCTTACCTACCGGCAAGAATTAATGGAGCACTCAATCAAACCCCAATGAGTTGGGTGGGCCCTACGCATAAGTTCAGGTGGTAGCAAATGATGGATGAATCGGTTTTTCGCAACAAAAAAGGATGAATATATATACCTATATGTATTCAATAGTAAAGCAATGGTGAATCTCAACCATACGATGTTTAGGATCTACTCCTACATACTCAACTTTACCGTGCTTCCGTCACCATGAAGCACCGCCGTTACACGCAATATTATTGAGCTCCATCATGTACGAGTTGTACCGGCGAGCATAGTTGTGCGCATGAGGTTCGGTTATTAGCGAGATGGCGAGCTATTTTGCGCGCATAAGCTTGTGACGTCAAAAAAAATGCATACGAGGATGATTTTTTAGTATAAAAATATATACAATAGAAGATATATTAGTCTTTATCCGTAGCAACGCACGGGCACATTTGGTAGTCTCTATTATTCATGATCAAACCCCTAAAGTTATTTAGTTGTACGCCTCGCAATTGGAGTTAACTTTGATGATGTCGTTGCAGCCGTAGCGCGGGCAGTGCTGCTTGCTGCATTCTGCCATGTAAGCAGCAAGCGGAGGCGATATTTGTGCCCGTGAGCCGCAAGCTGAGTAGAACGGGGAAAGGTCGAGGCAATGGATCATGGATGCATAGTTGGCCCATCAAACAATCATTTATTGTTCTTCTATTGCTGAGTATATTCGGCTTACCAAATAATAGAATTAATAGCCTTGTTGTCCGCTGAACGCTCAGGCCTACATACAAAATTGGGCCCACAGACTAATTTTCAATAGAAAAAAGTCCATTCTACCTCCCTCAACTATCGTGTTTGATTGCTTTGCCTCCTTCATCACCAAAACTAGACATGGCACCTCTCTCATCTCACAATTCCAGTCATTTTTCCTACCTAAACAGTTTTAAAAGGTGGTTGTAAGAGTAATTAAAAATTTTAATATCCAACTTGCTCTTAGAAAATTTGTTTTAGCTAAAAAAATTATAAAATTACTTCCATATTTTTGTAGATGTGTGCTTACTAATAAGTTATTTAAATTTTTTATGACCATGATTTCATTTTTTGGCTAAAAGTTGCTCATGTTTTTTTGGCTAAAATTTGTTCATGTTTTTTTGGCTAAATCTTTCAAAGTGACATGCATACCTAGTGGCGAGCGTGGTAAGGGGGCGGGCATGGTGAGCAATGACTATGGCAGGGAGAGGTGGACATGCATGTGGCAACAACGGGGGCACGATTACACTCATTGTTTTTTAAAAAAAATAAAATCAGATGATTTTTTAATTAAATGAAAGTTTGACCTGGCTCGTTTAGCTCATTTCAAGTTGGGTTTCAAATAGTAAAGGAGATCATAATAAACAAGAATAACTTAATGTTAAAGAGAAAACTCAGAATATCATGAGCATCTTTTAGCAAAAAAATCAATTCTTAATTATAAAAAATATATGTAACTAATAATTAAGCACTAGAAGGTAGCATATAATTTTAAAGTTGAAATTGATTTTGTATTTTTTGAGCTAAAATAAATTTCTACGGATTTTCTAAAAAGTAAGTTAGATATTATAATTTTTAATTACTCTTAAAACCACCTTTAAAACCGTTTAGGGAGGAAAAATGACCAGAATTATGAGACGTGTCATGCCTGGTTTTGGTGATGAGGGAGGTAAAGCAGACAAACATGATAGTTGCGAGAGGTAATATGGACTTTTTCCTTTTCATTGAGTAAGGGGCCTAGGCCCATACTTGGGCCTCTTTAGGTCCACCTGCCCAAGATTAAGGTGCGTGTACTTTACATGAGTTGGAACTAAAGCAGACTTGGCAACACCACAACTGTCAAGGATTTGTTAATATCAATATGGATGTGTCACAGAACCACATCGATGTGATCATTAATGAGGGGAACGCTGAATCTTGGAGGCTTACTTGTGTGTATGGGGAAGTACAAACTAGTGAACGTCACAAGACCTGTGATGCGCTCAAGTTCATTAAATCGTCATCATCCTTACCTTCGGTGTGTATTATTGGTGACTTTAATGAGGTATTACATCATTCAGAACATATAGGCGTGCACGTGCATGTGCCCACAATGCTCCAGAGATGGTTTGCGAAATAATCAGTCAATCGAAGTTGACCTGGAATTTGGAGACGTTGGAACAATTCTTTACGTGATTAGATACAGAGGTATCTTGAACACTCCTTTATGTATACAACGCTAAGAGGACCTATAGGCATGGTACTATGAAAGGAAGGACATCTTTATGGTTCGGTCAGCGTAGAGGATACTCATTGCAAAGAATGTACAACATACTGGTAGATCAAATATGCAAGAAGAATAGAAGGAATGGGCTTCCTTGTGGTGGGTTAAGTTAAAGTACTGGAAAAAATCAGTGTGTTCTTAAGGAGGCTAGATCGACAATCCTTGCAGACTAGTGACATCCTCCATCATAGAAATATGGTAGATAACAACCTCTAAGCTATATGTGGAACTGTTGATTGCATCACTCCATTCTTGAATATTCAAGAATGGAGTGGTACGTGGTGAAATGGGTATGGGCTCTTAAGAGAAGATATTGTAAAGCACCTTTGTGATGTAAAAGAAACCGATGCCAAGGGCTGGCTATTATTAGTGGTACGTGCTTTTGATCACGATGATTTGACCAGAGTGGATGTGATCCTATGGGCCATCTAGTATGCAAGGAGGAAAGTAATCCATCAAAACATTTTCCAAAGCCCTCTCTCTACACACAATTTTATGGCGAGCTTCATACCTGATCTTCAAGCACTAAAGCCACTATGAGTGGCCTGGGCATTGAGGATGGTTAGGGCGCCACTATGGATCCCAGCAGGAGGGGCTGATGGAGATAAGTGTTGACGTGTCCTTAGCTAAGAACTCAGGCAACGCTTTGGTGCGACTATCGAGATGATGCGGTACATTTCATTGGAGCATCTGCACTTGTCTTGGATGGAATTGCCAACCTAGTGGTTGTGGAAGCAATTGTGTTGCACTTCTTACGATCCAATATCAGAATTGAGAATCCTGGTACTGGGGTAAGGAGTGTTTCAGTGGTTTTCTTATGGCTAGTAAAATATGTGAATATTCTGCAAGCACACAGAATCATCGCTGTAGCACTTCACCTGGGAGTATCCCGAGGTATCGTAATTTATATTTCCGCAGGGAAGCTTTGGCAAGACTACTAGTGAACAAATATTCAAGACTATCAGAGAAGGGTACACGACTAAACAAGACATGGAATAAACGATATTGGATAGGAGTGGATATACCGGACACACAGCTCAAGGGATACTCGGATAGATGAGAGAAGGTATAGATAGTTGGGAGGACAACGAGAAGAGATAAAGGATTCCTGGGTACTCTATCTATCTAGGCCAAGTGGTTAGAGATACAGTGGCTAAAGAACCAGCACTAGTAGGTCTGGAATAAGTCTATGGCCTTCCTTGGGGACTACAGGGCCCCCGACACATAGAAAGGGATGAGAAGGGGTGCCGATTACCCTAAACCTTGGGTCCTAGGACACCGGAACTAACGTGATGGACTACAACGGCCGGAAGGGCTGTCACCACCTCCCGGCTACCACCTCCGTTGCGACGGGCAGAAACTAAGGTTACTGACAAGTCTAGGAACCACTCCTACACAGATCAATAACTACTTACTTCGCTAGCAGAAGCAAGCAACTCGAACTCACACCCCAATGACAAGTCACCGCTAGTGTGAGCAGAATCGAAGAACCAATTAAGACAGAAACTTAAGCAAGAACTAAGAGCACTAGGAACTAGAGCCAACTATTGTCTAAACACAATATAGAAGCAACTAGATTAATGTAGAAGCAGCTATATAAGATACAAGTAGAATAAAGTAGATAACTATATTGATAACTCGAATGTCATACAAAAGGAAAAGGTACTTTTCAATGGCTATTTATACTAAATGAATATGCAATATTTATATTCATAAATCAGACATTCAACACTTTTAGCCTAACATCTTGCTCCAATATGGCGAGCGAAGATATGTGCTGATTAGCATCATTGCCAACGCAGAAACACTACTGATGTATGGCTGGTTCGTAAAAGTCAATGCTTTAGTATGTCTTGGAGTGGCAGCCAAGCAAGGAGGCAGAGGCGGTTGCCCGGCCGTTCGGCCGAAGGGGTCGGTTCGGCCGAACTGCTTAGTTCGGCCGAACCGGCCGATGCACCGCCTTGGCCTCCAACGGCCAGGATGCGGCCTCTGAGGCGGTCTGGCACTTCGGCCGAACCGCCCTAGTTCGGGCGAACGGGCCCGGAGGCCCAGGCCTGCTCTGGTGCACCGCCTTCGGTCTTGGGTCCCCCTGGGCCGGTCTCTAGTGCGTGGGATGTGTCTTGTTCTGGCCTAGAGTGGGTTGGCACGGCCCGAGATGACTTGGCGGGAGTCCTGCGTGGCTTGTGCAGTCATCGGATAACTTGGCGGTGATGTGGACGACTCCCGGTAGCATCCACGTGTCGTAAGTTGTGGTCGCTTGGTCATCGTTGACGTGGACGGCTCCCGATGGTCTGTACGGCTAAGGGGGATAACCGGCCGAACATGTCGTTCGGCCGTTTCTGTCATTTCCGACCCCTATAGCACGTGTTTTGGAATGTTATACCTGCTGACATGACACTCACCAAAACTTGTGGAACTTTATTAGAAATAAAACCTAAGTACATGAAATGATGCATAGTCTCTCATTTTATCCCGAGTATTGGTGGTCGGATTTGGGTTGTAACGACCGCCAACAAGCTCCCCCAAGCTAGCCTCTTTGCTCGTCCTCGAGCAAAGATTAAACTTAGGCTCGGTGGATCAGGAGTTGCTACAATGTCATTTTTCTTGCAGGTAACTTCATGACAAGTACTCAAGCAAATACTTGAATCACATGGAGTGGAATATGTGGAGTGGAATTTGGCGGAATTTCATGGATTGATTCTTCCTCTCCTTGATTTATTTTTCGAGAGCATGGGCTATCTTTTATTCATATTTTTGCCATGCCTTTTTGGCATGCTTTTCTTTTGATCATATTTTTGCCATGTTTTTTGACATGCTTTTCTTTTTCTCATATTTTTGCCATGCCACTTGGCATGCTTTTCTTTTTCTTTTGCATAGCCCATGCCTCTACTTCACAGATTTTGAGAGAGGGAATCATAGAACATGAAACTTTATTTTATGTAATGGATGATGGCATGATTTTTGCTAACTCCCAAAGTAGGATTTGCAAGTGAGAGGTGGAGTGTATGTGAATCTTGATCTTAGAAGCATGAAAAGATTCCTCACTAAGGTCACAACAATTTGACAAAGCTCACTAAGATGACGAGCAGCATATGGTAGAAAGTTTTGGAACTAATCCTATCATATGGCTCTGGTAGGTATTATGACCAATGAGGAACTTTGTTTTTATTTTTGAAAGCATAATCATCCGAGATTTTCACCATACTAAGAGCAGAAATAGAATTCAACCAAAGTCTCACTATATCAATTCCCACAACAACCTAGACTTGGAATAAAGCATGTGCTCCCACAAGGTTCAGGTTCATTTTTACTCATGCCAAATAACTCAAGCATAGTCAAGCAACTAGTTGCAACAAAGTACTAGCAAAATTAATGACAGAGCAACTATTCATCATTTCCAAGGTGAGAGGCATATGTTTCATTCTATGCATAGTTGGGAGTTATTTTATTCAAGGGAAATATTGTTTAAGGGAAATATTTTTGGCATTTTCATCAATTTTTTAAATGCAAGCTAACATGAAGGGAATGAAAAGGGAAATTAAAAGAAATCAAAGTGCTGGGTCGATCTGGACGTACCTGGTGGGGGTCATCCCCCAAGCTAGGACTTCTCACTGGCTCAGCTGATCCGCTTGTTCGTGGACGTCGTGCTGGATGGACGCTAACATCCCGCTATTCTCCTGATGGTACTGAGAATGGCGGGCTAGCGTGTCTTGAATTTCTCGGGTACGGTCGTCGATGACATCGACTCGGTCGGAGATGTAAGACAGCTCCCAGCCGTAGTCGAAGCGTGCGGACTGTGAGTATCCAGGGTAGTATGATTGGGAGGTATGGTCGTACCCCCCAGCATACCGACTCCCGGACCACTCAGAGTCCGTGTCCTGGCGATATTCCCAGCATCCTGAGGCGAAGTAGTCCGGCCCCTGGTGCTGCCCGGAGCCTCCTGCTCCGGACGCCCCAGCACCGGTGTACATGTCGTAGGTGGCCTCAAAAGCGGAAGTGTGTCGGTGCGGCATTTGTGGTGCATCTTCCGGCTCCTGTGAGGTGGCGAGCCCAGCATCACGCCTGGCTCGTCCCCTCGTAACTGGTCCATCACCTGCCATGCTACCCACACGAGAAATATGAGCCAGCCAGTGAGAAACCATGTCTTTAACAGGAGAGTAAGGAATTTGCTTAACCATTGCGAACAGAACCCGCAACTCAATAGTGTTGACCGGGCGCAAGTCCGCCCGGGGAAACACTGTCATAGATACCCAACGATGCATAAACCGCAAAGTGGGGTTATGAATACTGTTCGTGCGTGGCTCATGACAGTTGGGGTTCCCCGAAATCTTTTTCCAAAAAGCCACCCGATCAAACCTTTTCAGAGCTTTGCTCGGGTCTAAAGAGCAACGGCTTGAAAAGCCGAGACCCGAGCTAAAATCCCTCCAAGAGCAGAAGAACTCTTGGTTGAAGAAACGGAAACGAATCCCCCCAGACTCAGAAACCAGAGTTGAAATAAACTCGAGGGTGAGAAGGTACGAACCTTGTTCGTTGATGTGCCAGAAGTTCTCCCAGCCAATGGCCTGGAAGACTTCTGTGAACTATTCATCCATACCTGTGTCCCTGAGCAAGTCCTGCTCAAAAACACGGGTGTGCTCGAACGCCTTCAGCCAAAGCTCGTTGAAGGTGTTCTGCTCCCGCTCGTTCCTGAGGTTGATGTCGTTGATGCTCAGAAGCTGCCTAGCTGGGGGTATGGCATGACCCCATCCCAAGCCGGCTGCTTCTTGCTCATCTGTGTCCATACGGCTCGAGCCTCAGGACGGAGTTGGGGAACTCCCAGCATCGTCCGTGCGGCGGCTAAGCCGGGTGGAATGACGGAGTGGGGCGATGAGCTTCGACATGTCTCCTGCAAAACGTTAGTGCACAACAACTACCCGAAGGACTGAATAAATATGGTTAGCACAGAAAATCAAGTCAGTCGTCCGAGATAGTTAGTCTTTCTTGCGGGGATGAGAACCACCACAAAAGGTTAGTCGTTCTTGTGGGTGTCGGTGACCACCACAAAATCGTCCAAGAGAAATTTAGCACAAGGATCACACAAAGCAAATATTTTATTTTGGGATTTTCTAGTTATGCAAGTGAACCGAAACTTGAGCAAGATCTTGGGAAGAACTTGAGCAAGCACTTGAGCAAAGAAATGAGAGAGAGAGAGAGAGAGAGAGAGAGCTTCTGGTGGAAAAATTTCTGAATGTGAGTGTGTGAAGCATCAAGCAATGGGGGAGGCATTTATAGGCGCGAGGGGGCAGCAGGCCTGGTTCGGCCGAACCAGAGCACTCGGCCGAACGGCCATGTGAGTGCTGCCCACTCATGCTCCCCCACCAGCACATGAATCCTTGATGGGTGCAGCACTAGATCATGAAAATTTGGTGGGTTGTGTTAGGTGAGATGCAAAATTGACATGACCAAAGTTGGTTTTAGTGGAGTCACCCCCATGCTGCCATGTTTTGTGATAATTGGTGAGTATGCAGCTATTTTTAGTGGGGTAGACATGTTTGGTGCTGGTTGGTGGTGGTGGTAAATAAATGGAGATGTTCTAGAAGGGATGAAAATGATAAAAGTTACCAATTACATCAATCCTAGGTAAAATTTCAGCATGAGACCATTTATTTAAACCAAGCTTGCAAAATTTTCTACTCTCTCTCAAATCATTTACTCAAGTGGTTCAATTATTTTGGAAAGGAAAACATGCAAATGCATGGGCTAGCCTGAACCATGTTGATAAGGGATGGCTTGAGCTCGAAGTTGCCATCTCCGACTGGCGGAGCTAGTCCGACACGCACGTTCTCGCTGGATGGAGCGGAGAACTCACGGATCGTCTTGGCTGCCATCCTCGATGTAGCCGGACGATGCAACCTTCTTCCGCCACATCTTCTTGCTTTTCTTCTTTGTTGGTGGCGGTGGGATCGGTGTCTCTGACGAGCTTTGTGGCTCGGATGCAACTTCATTGACCTGCTCCAGGTTAGTGAAATCTTGAATTTGTTCAGTGCATACCTGAGAGCATTTTTCCAGCCTGGGCTTGAATGCAAACTTCTCTTCCTTGCCGTTGATTCTCAGGGTGATTTTTCCTGCTCCTACGTCGATGTTTGCGTTGGCGGTGCTCAAGAATGGCCTTCCAAGAATGAGAGGCGTCCTCGTGTCGACTTCCATGTCAAGCACCACGAAATCCACAGGGACAAAGAACTCCCGGATTTTCACCGGAATGTCCTCAGCTATCCCCGCGGGATGGCGGATTGACTGGTCCGCCAGCTGCAAATACATAGTTGTAGGGGACAAGGAAGAATGATCGAGTTTATCGTACACTACCTTGGGCATGACGCTGACACTTGCTCCAAGGTCGCACAGGGCTTGGTTGAAGTGTTGATCACCGATCGAGCATGTGATGGTAGGACATCCTGGGTCCTTCTTCTTCTCTGGGAGATTATTTAGAATGGCTGCGCTGCAGGCTTCTGTTAGCTTTATTACCTCGGTGGTTGGCAATGCTCGTTTGTGGTTGAGGATGTCCTTCAGGTACTTGGCGTAGGTGGGAACCTGCATAGCCTCAAGTAATGGAATATTGACATATAATTTACGAATTACCTCAACAAACTTGCTGAATTGTTCGTCCACCGTTGGTTTGTGGGATCGTCTGGGGAATGGCAGCACAGCGGGATCATAGAATTCGTGAGGGGCCGTCTTCGTCTCCTTCTGAGAGCTAGTCTTTTGTGGTTCGGCTGCGGCCTCCTCCTCTTCGCTATCACTGTCTGCGGTGGCTGCTTTCTTACCTACATCGTTAGGATATGGCGGGTCCCGAATGGTCTTACCCCCTCTCGTGGTAACCGCTTTAACCTTTTCACGAGGAAAGCTCCCCGCTACAGATGACGGTAAAGAGGCAGCTAACTGAGCAACTTGAGTTTCTATCATTTTATTAAAGCTCAGTTGATTTTTCATGGCAGAAGCGAACGATTCCATCCTAGAGTCTATGTTTTCTAGAGTTTTATCATTAGCAGAAAGCTTCTTGTTAATATTTTCTGTTATTTTCATCTGGCCAAACACAAGATCTCTAAGAGACGGCTGATTATTGAAAGAGCTGGAATTGTATGAGTTATCTTGTTGAGGCCTCTCAAAGGGGAGGTTTGGGCGCGAATTCCAGCCTTGATTGCCGTAGTTGTTCGGTCGATACCCGTTGTTGTTGGAGTTGTTGACGTAGTGGGCATCTTCTCGGGTTTCGGGGCAGTCATTCCCCGAGTGGCCAGGGTTGCCACAGACTTCGCAGGTCATGCGAGCGTCCATGGCTTGCACCGTTTCGTGAGCAGGGGCCTCCAGTTTCTTCATCACGAGGTCCATCCGCGTCGATAAGAGGCCCGAGCTTCTCCCGATTAGACGAGCCGCTCACGCCGAGGGACCATTTCGGCCCCGCCTCCCGCAACACCTTCCCGGTGTAAGCCGGAAGCTCAGGCGCATGATTGCGAAGGTAAAATCATGTGCTACTCCAACCACCATTGTTGGTGGTCATCTTGCTCGGGAGGTAGAGGTCTTTCTGCGTGTCGCGCACTGACAGCACTCCGGATTTTCTTGGAAGTTTGACGGTAGTTGGAAACCAGTCATGCATTGCTCTGTTCCACAAAGACCAACGAGCAGAGCAAGGGATCCCGCTAATGCTAGTGGTAGATTAAGTTAGTAGACACCAATGTCAATCATCAATATCTTTCGCCAATTGCTTCCCCTGCAACGGCGCCAGAAATGCTTGTTGACACTTCTTACGGTCCACTATTAGGATTGCCAATCCCAGTAATGGTGCAAGTAGTGTTCATTGGTATTCTTACGATACAGATATAAATCCGCAAGCGCACGGATACCGATGTAGCATTTCACCCGGGAGTATTCCTAGGTATCGTATTTATTTCCACAGGGAAGCATTAGATAAAGAGTATTGACTATTGACAAGGATGTAACTACTAATTAAAGTACTGGCTAACATGGCGGGGGTAAAAGATAGGATAGGAGTGATATGCAATTGACACACACAAGGAGAAGTCCAAGATAGAGATGGAGATAGAAGAGCGGTCTAGCTAGTGGGAGGACAACGAGACAGGAAAGGATTCCTATATACTTCCACTGACCTTGAGATAACTCTAGCAAAGATTAAAAGCATGAAGAATGGCGTCTATGGTTCTTTTCCTAGTTCTATTATCTCAGCATCAGGACAGCAGAGCCTACACCACACAGAAAGGGATGAGAAGGGGTGGCGTCTTCCCTGCACTGGGGGATCCTACAAGCCGAGATGAACGTGATGGGCTACAAATGCTGTATAGGGCTGTCACCACCTAACGGCTACCACACAACCGTAGACTCGAGTGCAAACCAAGGTTACCATTTAGTCTGGGCACCACGCCTATACTAGACAGTAACTACTTACTCTCCTAGAAAGAGCAAGCAATCCTGTCAATACCCCAATGACAATTCACCGGAAGCATTGAGCAGAAACGAGGAACCAGCTGAGACAAAGAATTAGGAGAGAACTTATAGAACCAGACTACAACAGCTATAACCAGGGCTAGACATTCTACACTTACTCCGGAATAAATGCAGAACAAATAACTCAAGTAAATGCGGGAGGAGATATATTGAGAATACAGTCGTATATAAAGAAAAGGAAAAGATACAAGAGCTTTACCAGAACTCCAGAAGATGACTCCGGAACTCCGAGCGAATCTCGACCCTGACTCTAACCCCCAACAGGACTAGCCTAACTCTACATCTTGAAAGTGGAGAATGGAGACTTGCTCCAAGTGGTGTGTGTTACAAGTGAGGAGAAGAGTCCTATTTACAGTGGAGATGTGACTTGGGATATGGAGATGCTATAGAAATATTCCCCTCAAGTCTCTCCCTTGGTGACAAGTGTCGCAGCAGGAAGAAATGGCTGCACCGCCTTGCTGTGCTGATCCGCGTGAGCAGCCGCTGGCCAACAGGCGTTGGCCGCGTGTCCCTTGGCGCACCGCCTCTGCGCGCATGCATGCATGTCGGGGCTGCAGCTTCGGTGTCTCCTTCGCATGTCCCCATCCGTGTCTCCGTACAGGTGGAACGCATCCGTTCAGCCACCTCCACGAGCTTGGGCCCTCCAATTTTTTTGGTTCGCAGCCCACGCCACCAGAAACGGAGCCGTCAGTCACCCCGTTACCGCTCCATCTTATCCATTCCCCTTCATCCCCTTCTCTACGCGAAGCTGGTGGTCTTCCCCATCAGCTCAGCGCATGATAGCTCGATTTAGCGGTGGAAACTTTAATCTGGGTGGTTTGAAGATCGATTTGAGTTGCAGCAAAGCTCAATCCGGACAGCAGCAATCTCGAGTTTGATTTTGGTAGGTGGAAACCTCATTCTGGTTGTGTGGATTTTCGATTGGGGTCAGTGTTAGATAAAACCGGTACTAGCGTCAAGATCCCGACGGATCAACTAGCACCACTGCAGCGGAAGCAACAAGATCACAAACGCCATCGCCAAGATCAACACGAGAACGACACCGAGGCACGATATTTTTAACGAGGTTCAGCCATGTGCCTACATCCTCGGGGCATGACTACGAGCGCTCCTCCCCATAAATAGCAGCTACACCGGCATCCGGGCACCACCGCGGCCACGCCGCCGCCCACACCAGCCGCCAAGTCGTCTCACGGTTACACGGTAGTGCCCTCATATTTATGGGCCCTAGGATACAGAGTACGACCAGAACTCTATCCCTAACCTACCAATTACAACTCAAGTCCACGCCGTAACCAAAACATACACGTATTCGACATAACTCTAACACGTTCAGCACATTTGATCAGTATTATTGCACTATGTCAGTTGTTGAGGCCTCTCGTCTCTGTCATGTACGCTGTACGGTTGTAGTCCAATCAGCTCAATCAGCCCCGATCTCCACGCTTGGAGTTGTCGATGCCGAACCTCCGTGTATCGAACTTGAGTTGACTCCTTTGGCTTCTCATTCAGAACAGCCCGATGAGGCCACCTCCTCATCATCGGAACTGCACACAGCTGCAGTTGCTCTCCCGTCCATGACTCCACCTTCAACGACGCTTCCTCTCAGCTTGTACTGGTGTGTAGTTACTGACTTCTCACCAATCATAACAGTCTTGCCACCTTGCATAACCCTCAAAGTCTTCTTATCAGGAGCTGCCTGATATAACAAGCCTTCATCATGCAAAATTCCCAGCGATATTAGATTCCTCCGCAGCATCGGCACATGCTTCACACCCTTGAGTAGTATCTCCTGATCATCATACATCTTGAACTTGATGTCACCTACACCAATGACCCGATAGCGTGAGTCATCTCCCATGTAAGCCGATCCACCTTTATCTTGTTCAACATATGACGAGAACCACTCCTTCTTGGATGTTGCATGAAACGAGCTAGCTGAATCCAATAACCACGCTCCACAAGATCTTTCACTTGACACCGTGAGAACATCTCCATCACTACTATCCGAGTCATCTTTCTTCTTTGAGAACACAACACTAGCAGTTCCTCCCTTCTTCAGTTCCGGGCAATCTCTCCTCAGATGTCCATACTCCTTGCATCCATAGCACTGCGGCCCCTTCTTTTTCTTCTTCTTGCCGGTCTCTCCGCCTCGATCATACTTGATCAGCAAAGCATCTCCAGAAGACTCCCCAGTTGCATTGTTCTTTCTCCTCTCCTCATGTGAAAGCAACGCAGCAGCAACATCCTCCACCTTGATGCTCTCCTTGCCGTACGTCAATGTGGTGACCAAGTGCTCATATGACCCTGGCAAAGAACACAAAAGAATAATAGCCTTGTCTTCGTCGTCAACCTTTACCTCGACCTTGACAAGATCCGCGATAACTTGATTGAAGACATTGATGTGCTCCGCGAGGTCCGACCCTTCTTGCATCTTCAAGCCTTACAACTTCTACTTCAGATACACCTTCTGGGTCAATGTCTTGGACATAAACTGATCACCCAACTTCTTCGAAATCTTTTCAGGATCAGACTCCTCCATGACAGTGTACATGATACGATCGTTGAGACACAATCGAATTGTCGCAGTTGCTTGCTGTTGCATCTCCTCCCACTTATCATCGTCCACCTTCGCCGGCTGCTTCCCGCTGAGCACCTTCAGGATCCCCTGCTGAGTTAGCAGATCCTTGACCCTTGTTTGCCACAGCCCGAAGTTGCCGGTCCCGTCAAACTTCGTCACCTCGAACTTGGAAGCCATCGACGTCATGTCGATCTGCAATTAGACCAGCTGAAGAACCTGATCAGACCGCAGCACCCTCACTCGTCGTACGCCTCCTCGCCGCTGACCGCCGACGAACGCCGCCGAGCCTTGTTGTGCATAGCCCGTGCACCACGAAGCTTCTCCTGAGCTCCACAAACGCAGCCTTCGAGCCTCCCGTCAAAACTCCACGCCGTCGCACGTCGACGATGTTGACCCTGCTCGAACGTCGCCTGCTATTTGCCTTCAACCACGCAAGCACCGGTTCGCAAATAGCCAGATTGCTTCT
>OAMR01001173.1:37082-49649 GCA_900205405.1 Echinochloa crus-galli
TGATCATCATACATCTTGAACTTGATGTCGCCTACACCAATGACTCTATAGCGTGAGTCATCTCCCATGTAAACAGATCCACCTTTATCTTGTTCAATGTACGACGAGAACCACTCCTTCTTGGATGTTGCATGAAACGAGCTAGCTGAATCCAATAACCACGCTCCACAAGACCTTTCACTTGACACCGTGAGAACGTCGCCATCACTACTATCCGAGTCATCTTTCCTCTTTGAGAACACAACACTAGCAGTTCCTCCCTAACCTACCAATTATAACTCAAGTTCACGTCGTAACCATAACATACACATATTCGACATAACTCTAACAAACTCCACCTTGGCGAATATGCTCGCCACACCTTGAAGTTGTCGATGCCGAACCTCCGTGTATCGAACTTGAGTTGACTCCTTTGGCTGCTCATTCAGAACAGCCCGATGAGGTCACCTCCTCATCATCGGAACTGCACACAGCTGCAGTTGCTCTCCCGTCCATGACTCCACCTTCAACAACGCTTCCTCTCAGCTTGTACTGGTGTGTAGTTACTGACTTCTCACCAATCATAACAGTCTTGCCACCTTGCATAACCCTCAAGGTCTTCTTATCAGGAGCCGCCTGATATAACAAGCCTTCATTATGCAAAATCCCCAGCGATATTAGATTCCTCTGCAAAGGAGCCGCCTGATATAACAAGCCTTCATTATGCAAAATCTCCAGCGATATTAGATTCCTCCGCAGCCCTAGCACATGCTTCACACCCTTTAGTAGTATCTCTTGATCATCATACATCTTGAACTTGATGCCGCCTACACCAATGACCCGATAGCGTGAGTCATCTCCCATGTAAACAGAACCACCTTTATCTTGCTCAACGTACGACGAGAACCACTCCTTCTTGGATGTTGCATGAATCGAGCTAGCTGAATCCAATAACCACGCTCCACAGGACCTTTCGCTCTTACCATAAACCCTTATTTTGTACACCTTTTCATCATCGGTTTCACCACCATAGAATAAATCACAATTTAGTGTTTGCATCACTTGTTCTTGGAATACCTTAAATATTGCTGGAGTATAAATTTTTGCTGCATGCCTTAATATTCGCAGGTCTGATTTCAACTTTGGCGTACTTTGTGTTGCCTTGAAATCATATTTCACCTCCTCATATCTTTTATCTACCACCAACCTATCAATGTGCTCGAAAAAGGTAAGTATGTCATATTTGACACTAATATATCCCTTTAGTTCGTTATTCATGCTTTCACTTCTTTGAGTGCTAACCATATTGGCAGAAAATGAATTTCTCCCATATACTAAGGCCCATTTCTCCTTTTTATCAAATAACCTTTCGAGCCATTTGTTTTCTCGTAGCTCATACTTGTCTAGCAAATTGTTCCATGCATTTATAAAATCCTCCTCCTCCTCTTGATCATAAATACAATTTTGAAAATCTGCATTGAACTTCTTGTATTCCTCCACAACTCCAGAGAGGTGCTTGCATGCATTCTGATTCATATGCCAAACACAAATCCTGTGATGACTCTCTGGTAGTACTATCCTGATTGCTTTTGCCATTGCTGCATCTTCGTTGGTCAAAATGGTTTGTGGTTTCTTGCCTGACATAGCAGCTAAAAAGGTATTGAAAAGCCACATAAAACTTTCAGCAGTTTCATCGTACAAAAGTGCAGCACCAAAAATAATAGTTTTCTTATGATTGTTCACTCCAACTAGTAGACCAAATGGACGCCCATCATTTAGTTTCCTGTATGTTGTGTCAAAGCAAACAACATCACCAAAAACTTCATAGTCTACAACCATTCTAGAATCAGTCCAGAAAATGTTGGTTATCAAGTCATCCTCGTCAACCTGAATGGAATAGAAAAATTTCCCATCTTCTGAAGTTTTCTTCTCTAGATATTCCAAAACTCCTCCAGTGTCTCCTTGGTGTATCTTCATTGACCTCTTTGAATACAATTTATTTTTCATATCTTCACGTGTAAACCCAAGATTCTCATTTCCACCGGCTTCTTTTGCCATGAGATCAAAAGTAGCTTTATTTGAAATGCCGACTGCTTTAGCAGCTTCGACACTTGCAAGATGTACTTCTGTTATTGTCCTTTGACATCTTAAATGATGGGCTTGGATACCAGTAGCGAGGATATGGTTATGCTCAGGCTCAAATTCATAGATGCAGTACAAACCATCTTGGAGACTAATTTTCAGGCGTGCCTGGCACATACATCGTGTCTCTGGCCTAATATACTTGGAACACTCTTCTCTCTTATCAGGACCTCGAATACCTGTTGGCACGTTGATAATCTGATCAAAATGTTGTCATATCCCTAACTATGAAGAAGGTAAGATAAGTTCAATTTAATACCTGCACGAGAACAACAAAAAGTTCTATTCTTTATTGTGGTAGTATTTTTCACATTATGTGAACTACTCATTCGAATGCTGACTATCACACATGTAGTTCGCCTCGTTCGGCGTGGGAAGATTTGGCTGAGAAGCCATTGCTGCTGTATAGTCGAGGAAGATGTTAATCTGACAATTACCCTCCTGCTTTGACGAAACCTTCTGTTGTAAAAGGCGCTACTTTTCAAGATTTGGAGGTTTTTTCCCTCCATTTATTTCTTCCAACCATCGTAATTATTTTAAGTGGGGCGAGAAAGAAAAGAAAACTGCGCGGGATGATATAACAAACATCTCCGTTTTCTCTTCATGTGGGGCCAATGACGGAGAAAAATGCATGGTCCACCCCTGGAGGAGAGCGAATCAATGAGCTCCACGTACGTGCGGACACAGAAGGGGACAAGTAAAGGAGACACCAAAGCTGCAGCCGCATGTCGGGCGCCGCCTTTGCTTGCTGTGCCTCCGCTGCGTGGGCCCGCCTTGCATGCGCGTTGCGCTGCTGCGCACCGCCTTGGTGCTGCCGTGCGGAGCCAGGCCCTACTGCCTTGCGTGTGCCTCCTCCTGTGTGCTGTGCTGCTGCTTGCTGTTTGCTATGTGACTGCATGTGTGTGGCTCGTGGGTCCCGCTGGGCCTGCATGCATGGCTGCCGCTGTGCATTGCTGTGCTGCTGCGCTGCTGTCTGCATCTGCCTGCATGGGTCCCACCGATGCTGCCTCAGCCGGGCCCATCAGGTGACACCAGCGCCACAATCCTTTGGAGTTGAATATCTTCTTATTCGGGCCTCCAAATATTAGGAATAATATATCCAACAGAATCGTCTCGACGAGCTCTTTTTATTGGTGAACTACAACTCAGCATCTAAGATTGTTTGTAATCTAGATAATTCCGAGTCCATTTCTAACCCAAACAGCGGATCGTCCATTTAATGCCCTTTTTGGTATAATCCTGCAAAGCACTTAGAAACAACAAGACTCGTGGAAATGGTTAGTATAAGCCTAGTAATGCATGGAACTATGTCGATATACCTTTTATTTACCGAGACTTTGGCGGTAAAAATCGGCCGAAATCAGGCTGTAACGACCGCCAACAAATTGCTTGCAAGGAAGGTTTTTGGTTAGCAAGCAATCATGCCCTGAGGAAGCTATAGTTGGCTTAGAACAATGTGAGTGTAATCAGGAGGATAAAGGAGCAGGGAATTGGGCATTACAGTCACATTATGGGGGAGATCAAGGCCAGATCAGAAGAATTTCATGTAATGGATTTTGTTCATACTCTAGCGAGGAGAATATTACACAAGTAGTCATTGTTTCTGCCGGATGGCATTTGTAGCTATTACAACACTCCCCATCAATAAAGAGCTCGACAACTCTAAAAAAACGGTGCCCAAACTTTGCATCATTCCATTTCAAATGTTCTCTTGAATTTGTCATTTGTTTCCACATAAACATGGTTCAAGCAAATAATCATAAGGGTGAAAATACAATAAAAATTCTAAAGAAGGTATTTTAGACTTCTTTCAATGGCATATATATGTGAGCCTCGTCAATTTTTCCCTGAAATCGAGGGATGTACCCCTTCACCAAATTTTAACACACCTTCTCTTTTGCATCAAACCTCATGCCTTTTTGAATCCTACACAATTGTGTGTCATTTCAATGCAATTGTGAGGAATAAATTAACAAAGATCTCGACTCCCATGGTTCGTGGTGCTTGCTAGCTTGTAGCTTAATTTGATGGTACCCACACATTACCTCCTTAATTAGTCATCTGTTTCATCGTAGAGCTAAAGGCATCCATTTGTCTCAGATTTAGGTATTATAAACTAAACACTCACTTCTACTCAATGTTTAGAGGGTGTGATGATTTGGTGGCCATTGCTGGAGTTGCTCTTAGTCTCGGTTCTCAATTAAGGACTAAAAGGGCCAAAATATAAGGTCTATTAGAGCAACTCCAGCAGGCCCTCTAAACAAGCCCCCAACTCAAATTTAATGGGCCAAACAAAAAAGCTGCGCTCCAGCAGACCCTCTACTTGCCCCCCTATTTTAGACAGGCCTCCAAATTCATCCCCCACCCCCCATTACTGGGGGCCTCTAGGGAGCCCTTCATTCCTGAGGGCTATTGTTGGAGTTGGAACAAGTTTTAAGGCCCTCAAAAAATAGAGGAAGCCCTCATTTATTATTTAGAGAGTCTGATTTAGGGGCTATTGTTGGAGTTGCTCGAGTGTAACTTTTTTGGTTGTCCCTCTAAACTTAGGATACGAGCTTGTTTGAAAGGTCTACTGGAGTTGCTCTAAAGGTCATAGACTGTCCTGATTCCCTCAACCAGAACTAAAGTTGAGGGATTTGAACCCAGAACATCTTTTCTTGCATCACACATAGCTTTATTACCACTCCATCTACCCAACATGTATAACTTGGATATAATGCTATTTTTAATTATTCCATGGAGCAACCTTTAGTTCGGGTTGGTGTCACCAACTGAGACTAAAGGGTCTATTTAGTCTAGGTTGTTGTTACCGGGACTAAAGGTCTCTTGGGGCACGAATTTTTAGAGGGGCTAAAGGATCCTTTAGTTCGGGGGTCTATTTTCATTGGGATTAATGTGATAGATGGATGTGGCTTTCTCCACTAGTGTTGAGTACCTTCAAAGTAAAAAATAAAATAGAGGTAGCTAATTTTTGTTCGCTTCAAATCTTGCAAAACTCCTAATACTAACCCTTCTCCCCTTATGTTGATCATCCACATTCCACAAGTGGAAAAACAAGGATTCATCTAGAAATAGCTATCTCTTGCTGCTAGGATGCAGATGCTCTGGATATGGCACAAATTCCAATAACAACTTCTATTTCTACTCACGTTCGGTACCCGGTACATTCATGTAGCCCTTGGACATCAACCAGCTCACACGCAGCATCACATAGTACTTGGGTAAGCATCGTGGCAATGCTTGAGGATGATCAACTCACAACTTGCAAGCCTCACCTATAAATGAAGAGCACTAGAGCAAGCGAGACTAGGAGACGCCGCTAGGAGGATGGCATATGAGTATTTGAAGAAACAGGCAGTGGCTAGATAAGAGACGATTGAATCACCTAAGATCGTTGCCATAGGATTATGGGTTTTGGTGGTATAGAAACACAAGTGGGTATTTGCATATGACTAACTTTGTTTTGTAGGAATATATTATTCTAAGTCACTCAAATGCAAATGAAATACATTGGCAACACAATGAGAATGAATAGAGCTTCCTCAGTGCTCTTGAAGACATCAAAAATTTATGTAGGTTAAAGATTCGTCTAGATCCAAGTGTCATAAGGAGATGATCACACTTGATTTAGGTATAATATCTTGAGTTTATAGATTCATGACCGTACTATTAAGAGGGGCGTATGAGCTAAGTAGCTTGACCATTCAAATTGTTAGCTTGATGCACACACAAGTCAAAGATTAGTTCAAGATGCTAAAAGAAGTCAAGTCAAGTCTATGAAAGCAAGCAAGAAGCAAACGAGCTTGAGTTTGATTGAATTGGACAAGTTATAGCTGGAAATGAAGTGTAGATAATCCGACGGTCCAAAGATTTGACTGTGCAACCTAATCATTCGGTGATTATGAATTTGAGAAGCACAAGGTGACATGATTATCTAACGGTATAGTGTTAGATAAAGCACCAGATGATTGAAATGTTTATGAGTCGGAAGTTCATAACACCAGATCATCAGATGGCGCTCTGGACCATCTAACGGTGGATGCCATCAGCAATTTCTGAATGTCCAATCGCTACATGACGTCAGAGTGACCGTATCATCTGATGGTCCTTAAGAAACTGAAGCATCGGATAATCCGATAGTGCTACTTTCTAGGGTGTATACCCCCATATATGGGTCCTTTTACCTATTTTTGACTCCTGTAAACACCAGCAACCTATTAGGGTGATCAAGGACAAACAATTACAAGAACAAGCCAAATCATAAAAATTCAAGTGTGCTTCAAAGAGAGTAGAGAAAGTTCTTCACGTTCTTCATCTCAAGCTTATGTACATCTTGCTTAGTGTTTAGTGCTGGTCAAGTGATGAAACCTAGCCGGTAGTGACGACACCAAACCGGTAGTGATGGTGGTGATCTTGGTGAGCTCTACTATTGTGGGAGCCCTAAAGCATCCTTAGTTGAGCAATTGGGTTCTTAGTGACTCAAGGAGGCATATCTCTAAGTGATATCCTCAACATGGACCGGGGGAGAGCTTCAACTCCTCAATACCATGGGAAAAATCTAGTTGTCTCATGTCCTCTCTCTTTACATTATGTATTTCATTCTTGGATTACTTTGTTGTTCTAGTTTCTTGCAAGATATAATCTAGGATTTGTTTTGCCTCAGTGTGCTTCATCTGATTACTAGGATCACTTCATGCTAGTGTGCTTCTTGTAGTTGAGCCTAGCATTTCCTTCGATATGTGAACTATAGGCTTTGGACAACAATAGAATAGACACAAATTTTTATTGAAAAAAATAGTTTTTGGTTTTCAAAAAAAGTCCCCAATTCACCCCGCCTCTTTGGACCATTGATCCCTTTCAACAATGGGAGGAGATAGTGGGACATGGGCCGCGATAATGCTACGCAATCATGTTTTCCTTTCTTGAGAATCTTTTACTGACTTTTTATTAGTTTTTGTGGATCTTTTATATTAGATGGGAAAGCACAGAGCGCAGAGGGATAGTGCAAAATGACCATGCTGTACACTGGTACAATTGGTGAGACAGAGATGGATAAGAGATGTGCCGTGGTTTTTTTTCCTCTAACATATGCATATAATATGCACCACCCAAAAGTTTTCAATGGCACATAACCACATCGACCACCAAACTCTATGTTCTACTTGAACTCATGGCCTACCAAAGCTTATATCCAATGGAAACTGATCAATCTATCTAATCTGTAACTGGTTCGATCCTCTAATCACTACCGGAATCCACGTATATGCCGTGTGGCTCAGGCACACGGCAAAGCCACTATTACACACGGCAAAGGCTTTGCCGTGTGCCGCACACGGCAAAGCGCACACGGCAAACGCCGGCCGGCAAAGCTGGCTTTGCCGTGGGCCATTTATCGGGCACACGGCAAAGTCTGTGCCGTGTCCGAGAAAGGCACTCGGCAATCCGTTTTTCAAAAAAATAAAAAAAACTCAGCAGGCCCACCCACCGGGCCCGCCGTCCGCTGTCGCCGCCGCACGCGCATGCTCGCCCCGGCCGCCGTGGTCGCGCCTGGCCGGCCGGCCGCCCGCGCCGCCGCCGAGCCGGCCACCGCGCCTGCTCCGCGCCGCCGTGACCGCCGCCCGCCGCGCCAGACCGACCGCGCCCGCCGCGCCGACCACCGTCGCCGCGCCCGTGGCCGCAGGCCGCCGCGCCAGACCACCGCCGCCCGCGCTGCCGTGGCCGCCGGCCCGGCCGACCGCGTCGCTCGCGCTGACCGCGCCTGCACCTGGCCGCCGCACCTGCTCCGCGCCGGCGTGGCCGCGCCGCCGTGACCGCGGCTCGCCGCGCCAGACCGCCGCCCGCGCTGCCGTGTCCACCGGCCGCCGCGCCAGACCGCCGCGTGGCGCCAGGCTGCGCCCGCACCGCCGCACCCCGCCCGGCCGCCACCGCACGGCCGCGCCGGTGCAGCCGCCTGCCCGGCCGCGCCCCGTCCGGCCTCGGGCTTCGCGCCAGGCCTCCAGGCCAGGGCTGAGCGGGAGGAGGGAGAGAGAGAAGAGACCAAAGAGATGAGGGAGAGAGAGTGCGGTGGATAGATTAGGGAGAGAGAGGCAGTGGGGAATGGAGAGGGGAGGGATCCGGGTGGTCCATTTTGGACCAATGAGAGCCCAGGATTTTGGATCCATGGATTGCTAACGTGACAAGTGTGTTTTCTTTGTGTTTTTGTATCAAACATTTGGATAGCTAAACAACTTCAAATGAAAAGGTTGTAAACTACAAACTTTTACATCTTTTCGAGATCTACAACTTTGTTATAGAATATATTTACATCCGAGGTCATTTGAAATTTTTAAAAATTCATAATTCTAAATTAGATGCATTATAAGAATATTTTCAAGTATTAAACAATCTTAAATTAAAAAGTTGTCAACTATAAAGTTTTAGATTTCGTGGATCTGCACAACTTTGGTATACAACTTTTTCACATTTGAGGTCATTTAGGAAGTTTAAATTTTCAAATTTCAAATTAGATAACTTATAATAATAATTTAAGTTTTCAAACAATCTTAAATACAACAATTGTCAACTGTAAAGTTTCTTAACTTTTAAAGATCTACAACTTTTATGTAGTGTGTTTTTCCATCCGAGGTCATTTAAAATTCCGAATATGAAATCTCATCTCTCTATTAGTTTTTAGCACTAACGGAGAGATACTTCTAAAGAGACATGTAAGATTTATGAACAATCTTCCTTTAACAATCTCAAATGAAAACTGCCAGTAACAAAAATTATTCATCTTGATGAATTATATAACTTTGTAGTTTAAAATATTTTCATTTGAATTCGTTTAGGGGCTCAAATTGTGCTTTTAAACATCTCTTTTCCGTGTGCCAAAAAGAAAACACACGGCAAAGTATGCAATAAAGGCACACGGCAAACTCATGACTTTGCCGTGTGTCACGAAAAAACATACGGCAAAGTTTGAGTTTGCCGTGTGCAAAAAAAACACACACGGCAAACTAAAGATTTGCCGAGTGTTTTCTGTTCGCCGTGTGTTTTTTGGGAAACACACGGAAAACTCTATCTTTGCCGTGTGCCCGAGAGAATGCACACGGCAAACCCCCAGGCACACGGCAAAGATGGATTTTCCGGTAGTGAATAATCTGACCTGCCAAAACCTCATTGAGCAAAGATTTCCGCTCATGCATTTATAATTTTGAACTTATATCTACTGGTTAGACTTGGGGACGGAGGATGAACTGAATAGTGGTATACTGCTGTATTGGTGTTCACTATGCTAGAAACCTTCTTTGAAATATTCCTGCAAATTTTCCATCCATTTTGAATACCCAAATGTTCGGCAAATTTTTAAATATTTCACTCCCACTAAATTTGAAATATTTTATTGTTGCATGTATTTCCATCCTTACATATTATGATACAAGAAATATGAATAATGCATACTTTTTCATACTACAAAAAGTTCCAGTGTATATAATGTAATATTAGATACATATGATGCATTCATGGTTAAACACACATTGAAATCTAACCATTCTTTTCTTCACACATCACTAATCATGCCTTCTATACCCAGAAACAATCTCTCGTATATTGCCAACACGCCTCCACGATCAAAGTATTTTCCTTTCTCATGATGAATCTGGTGTTGGATGAACCTCTCTTTGTGTGCACACAAACAGAAATCGGTTTCTAGGGTGCATTTTTAGGGGCGGATCACCCCATTGTCCACCCCTGGAAATAAGTTTTTAGGGGCGGATGAATCGCGTTGTCTGGCTTTTGTAGGAGTGGACAAGCTTTTGGCCTTGTGCTAAAAATCAAATCCCTCTCAACGAAAAAGGTTTCTGTAGTTAATCGGTCCAATTTATATGCTTGGAGGAACCGGTGGACCACATAATATATCCCTAACAATCTAACAATACTTGTTGATAATGTTGATGGACCGGCGTAGAAATTTCACCAGGTTACAAGTTGAGAATTAGCATAGCATAACATGTATTTTGTTAGAAGTTGAAGCCAAGATTAGTGTATAAATTAAATACTAGTTTCTTGCTGCACTTCTCCGGTACGAGTTGACCTAATTAAGTACAGACACTGGTAATGACTTCACATGTCATGGGTGTATAAAATACTTCTCTTTCACCAGCCCTCACATACAAGTTGATATAAATACAGGGTTATCATGATGAACCAAGTAACAGCACTATGAGAGTTGGCATACGTATGGGCCTGTTTGATAGAGCTCCACCTGATTATGATTCTCCATGCGAGCTGATTCTATGTGAGAAGTGATTCTTTGGTTGAAAGTGATTCTCTTTGATTCTCTATCGTAAACTCTGAAAATCAGGATGGAGAATCACTTCACATAATTAGGAGAAGCTACTTTTTTCCAGCTCCCAGCCCTTAGTTCGTTTTAGAGAAACATTTTACATGATCAGCAGAGAACCATTTCTATCTGGAAAACTGTTTGGCAGAGCTCCTCCTAGATTCACCAAAGAATCAGCTCTTAGAGCTCTATCAAACGGGGCCATAATGACTCGTATCCAGTAAACCAAACAGATGTACACGTACTCCCTCTGGTTCCCAATTAGAAGTCCTTTAGGACAGCGACACGGTCACCAAAGCACAACTTTGACTTCACTTTTCTATAAAAATATTTCTTAAAAGTTATATATGTATATTTTTATGAAAGTAATTTTCAAGACCAATCTATTTATATGATTTTCACATTTCCAAACTCAAAGATTTAAATATTATTCATGATTTATATTCCTAATGTTTGACTCAAACCTTGTCCAAAAGGACTTCTAATATGATACCCGTGAAATTATTTATGAAGCCTGCCAATGTCTCTATTAAGTATGATTTATGAAGCCCATTTGCACTGTTGTGTGAAAAACATAGTTTTTAGAAACATTAATTTGCCCTCCGTCTTGGGGCATCAAGGTCCATTTACGTGAAAAAAAATACAAGAAGGGATCGGAGTAGAAATTTTATCGAGTCAAATCAGTCGATAACTATGAAAGAGTAGCATATAGTATATACTATACCGGAACCTTTGAATTCCTTTGAGGGTGGAAACATCGAGAAATTAGTAAATTTTTTTCTTCTGGTGAGCTGATGAGAAATAACCGACAGTTTAGCTGGACACAGTTGCGGATTCGAAATTGCTTGTCAGTCAAATTGCGGATGTACTCACACGATCTAATAGCACCGGATTCGATGAACCTAGCTCGGTGCACCGTGGGCCTTTGCCAACGTACTAAGCTCTTTCTTGGTTCTCAGAAATAAACCTCAATAGCAATTAATTGTTTTTTAAGCAGATGTACTAGTTGACTACTCATATTGAACTCGAGTTCATATTGTTCTATATATATATAGGCCAGATCGTTGCTTATGTATAAGTGTATAACTCAGGCATAGCTTGCTAGGGTTGTTCTAATATTAATGTTGTCCTTCCTCACAGCGCGCACGGTGTTATTTGTTCCTCTAGAAAACTAATTTATTCTCTAGGTTCACTAACCTCCATGTGATCTTTAGATTTATTGTATAGCTCAAAGTCAAGTTGAATCTTAATTATACCCTTATTTTTAATAATGGCTGGTGCATTATTTATTATTATACTTCAGTGACTATTTACATCCGGCGAAAAGGGTGGTAGATAAGTCACATCGGGCACTGTAACACTTTCGTTTGTTTGTGGTAATTGTTGTCCTACCATGACCTAACTAGGCTCAAAAGATTCGTCTCGTCGTGTACATCAAAACTATGCAATTATTTTTTTATTTACCCACATTTAATGCCCCATGTATGTGCCGACATTTTGATGTGATGTGATGGGACTTTTTGCATAGTAGAATTTTGGGGTGAAATTTTGGGAACTAAACACAGCCAGTGTCGAATTTCTTAAGTGCAAGTCAGCACATATGGCAACAAGCCGTAGTAGATCTGTATTTAATTAGTCCAAAAGTATTGTTCGCACAAGAGAACGTCCAATCTGTGTAGTGAAAACCAAGTGAAGTTTGGTTTCTATAACATCTAATGCTCTCGAACATACTGAAACTATGCATATATCATCCTAAGTGTGGCCATTACCATGACAGATTATATTGCTGCTTTTACTTAAGTTGCGCGACCTCAATTTTTACTGAACTAATTAGCATGTCCTAAACATCATATATTTACAAACTGAGGGAATATGATACAGAAATAAAGTGATTGTTCTTGACCAATTAATTTGTATTCACTACCAGAATCCTTCACATCCGCCCGCCTCCTCCGCCTCGGCCATTTTTGGACCCGGTGCTGATGGGGCTTCAGCACCGGGTCCAACGGCTAGGAGCGGGGGCGGCGCGGAGGTGTGTCAGGGCGGACACATTAGCACCGGGACGTGGCAAGACCCAGTGCTAATGTGCCGAGGCCATTTCGCACCGGTTGCTGGCTGCACCC
>OAMR01001173.1:56023-106068 GCA_900205405.1 Echinochloa crus-galli
GTAGTGCCCACGTGAATGTCTCCCAAACAAACATTCACGTCGAGCCTTCCTCGATCGATCTATATGTCTGGATCGCCCTGTTCGATTTATAGGCCGGGTTAGGTTAGCTAGGGTCTCTTGATCGGCACCGTCTGTCTTCCAACAAGAACACACCACCTCCCTAGCTAGCTCATATCCTCTCCCTCTCGTGCATGCAAAGCTCTCGGTAATTATTGTGTTTGGACTCTTTCTCTCACAATCTGCTCGAAGTTTGCGTAAAGAAATGGCGCCAAGGAATCGTGTCAGACCTTGGTCAAATTGCATGCAGCATTGGCGACGTACGTGAGCATCTCACCATGACATGCTAAACAATGTCAGCTAGTATGAATATAGAGTCGGCCGAATACGCATTAGAATACACGTATTAGAATATATACGTATATAGACGTGCACGCATGGCTACTGAAAAAAGCAAAAAAAAAAAGAAATCCGGGGTCTTTAGCACCGGTTTCAGGCAGCAACCGGTGCTAAAGGCAGGCCCTTTAGCACCGGTTATTCGACCCGGTGCTAAAGGGGTACCCCTTTAGCCTCGGATTAGTTGCACCGGGTGGGAAACCCGGTGCTAAAGGGCTTTCCCACCCGGTGCAGATGTCGATCATTCTGGTAGTGATTTTTGCTCTGCAAAATAAAGACATTTAAGAAATGCACGTCAGATGGATGCAGAAAAGTTTCTTATTGGACGGAGCAAGGGAGGAAGAAGGCGGTGACAAGAAACTCTACAGTGGCAGGTCACTGCTGCATTTGACGTATTGGTGATCCAGAGCGGGACGGACCTCTCTAGTAACTTGATTTCACGCAAGTGGAGGAACTGTAATGCCACTTGGATAATCCCCATGTGCCAGTGTCTACATTTGACTGGTTGTCTGGTTCCTCCAAACTATCCATAGACCTTGTAAAAAACTCATTAAACAATTCTGCATATCAGTGAATTTGAAGGTATTTCCCTTCTGAATTCAGTTTGTAGCACTGAGCTAAATTATCCAGTGAAAAAACAATGTTAATCAGTTTTGTACTAGCTAGTATTCATGTAACTGAAAACGTTAACAGAGCTGTCGTCAGCGCTCTACAACTGAATTTTCCAGAAAAGTATGTGCACTTCTTTCGTTCTTACTAGATTGATTAGCCTAATGTAAATGTGAGATATCTGCAAGAAACT
This sequence comes from Echinochloa crus-galli, assembly GCA_900205405.1. Lineage (NCBI taxonomy): Eukaryota > Viridiplantae > Streptophyta > Magnoliopsida > Poales > Poaceae > Echinochloa > Echinochloa crus-galli. Next base: position 57,219 of record OAMR01001173.1, read on the forward strand.
GTAATTATGTGTATGTCAACTTGCTTGTACGCGAGGAATGGAGCAAGGTATAGTGTTATAAATGAAGTCAACTTGTAACATGGTGCAAGATGCCACAAGTGAAGTCTCGAGTTGTAATCTAGTGCAGGTACCATGTGTATGGGCCATGTAAGCTATATAATTAACTAGAGCTCCTATCCCTATATGCTTCGGTTATTTGGTTTCTATAAATAGCAACGAATGCCTCACACAGTACACGCACCAATCGAGCAATTTGACCACGTACTTCTTCCACAAACTTTGTCTTGATCCAAATCTGCCTACTTCTCTTTCTGTTCCATCGACTAGAGCCATATACCATGACTTCCACTGCTGGCACTCTTAAGGGGGCTGCTTTTGTTGCCATGTGTGTTGTGCTTATGCATTCTTCGATGGGGCAGCAGCCGCCTCCACCGCCTTCGCCGTCTTCACCGCCGTCATCATATTGCCCTAATTACTGTTACTCGCAGTGTAACCCAACATGCAGTGCCGCCGCTGCCAACTCTTGCCAAAACGTCGGGCCTTATGTTTTCAATTCGTGCTACTACCAATGCTGCCACTACTCCAGCCAAAGTTATTGCAGCAGCTACTGCAGTAGCGCTGCTAACAATGCATACAATAGCTGCCTGCAGTCATCCCAATCTTCGGCTTACGGGCAGTGCATGAGCCCCTGCATGAACACCTGCGTCAACAAATGCATGAGCGGCTGAGTTCGCAGGGAGATGCGAGGTGTACGGAGGGCATGATCCATGCGTGCTACAGTCGAGAGTGTCTCGTGTCAAGTCATGTTGCATGTTCTGTAATGTCGAGTACGTCTATATGTTCCTGTTGAATCTGATCAAGGTTCCATGGTCCTATATGTGCTTGTGCACGTCGCATGGTGCAGGTAGCACAGGCATGTACTTTTATTTAGTCGCAGCTTTGGGTCAGTTAATTAGTTGTGAGTTTCCAATTTCCATATGTGTCATGCATTTTGTCAGTCAATAAAATACATCTGGTAATAAAATCTTTGTTGAGATACTCTCTCTGTTTTTCTTGAGATGTCGTATTTCACTTTTATAAATCATCGGAAAAGGATGTCGCATCTGTATGTGTCTGGCCTGTGTTGAACCTCGGTGAAAGAAGGAGTGCGATCAAGCATGCATCAAGGACCCTGCATGTACGCTTTGGCTGTGGAGCAACGTTAGCATACATGATGAAAGACTAGCTATTGGCTAAGGGCATGTACAGCGCGTCTGTTGAACCCGTCTGCATGGCGCTGGTTTTGCAAAAACACCCCCGCGCCTCCCTATCGACGGCCTTCGCGTCGTCTGGTCTTCTCTGCTCCACCGCAGCCAGGTGAGGGAGGCCGCCGTCGCGCATGAGGAAGGCCACCACGGATAGACCGGCCTGCTCCTCGCTCCTCTGCAGCCCGGGGCGGCGCCGACGAGGACGAGGTGGGGGAAGGGGAGGAGGTGCCGCCGGGGCAGCAGCATCAGCAGCCGCGAGATCCGGCCACCATGGTTCGGAGGACGCGGCCGTGACGGGCCTCGAGCGCGCGGCGGCCGCGTCCGCGTCGAGCGCCATCGCCGCCGAGCAGTCCACGTCCGGCGCCGTCGTCCTCCGGCGCCACCTCCAAGACGCCCACCTCTACGACCGCTCGTGCCGCGCCCCAGCAACGTCGCCCGTCGGTGCGCCGAGCACCGCGATGAGGGCGTGGGGAGCTAGGAGGTGGCCGCTGGCGAACGCAGCGGGAAAAGAAATCAGAGAGGAGAGAGAGACGAGCTGCTGCTCGGTGAAGGCTCTGGAGCTGCTGCTCGGTGAAATCAGAGAGGAGAGAGACGAGCTGGGGCTGCTGCTCGGTGGTGGACTGGAGGGGAAATCAGAGAGGAGAGAGACGACCAGCTTGCTCGGTGGAGGAGAATGGTCTAAATATTTTATGGTCTAAAGATGAAATTACACTTTATCATCATTGATTTACGTTTAAATGGATAAATTTTATAGCTACATAAAAATAACCATACAATGGTACACACAAACATATTTGTAGCTGATCTTAAACTACATGCAAAGCATTAAACACCTACAGACAACCTCTATGTCTATGGGCTGTATAAGCTGTCTGTACATCCATCTGTATGCTATGTTCGAGGTTCTGCAGACAACTTGGCGTCTGTGGGCTGTACATGCCCTAATGCACGTAGCTGCTGCAGGGCCCCGGGAGCGGTAACGGAGAAGAATTAATTCACGGGAGAGACACTATACCACAGCCCCAGATGACCACATGTCGGTATAAGGCTATCCGTACTCGTGTTCCTCTATCTGCTTCCTCTAAACACACTATTTTGTCCTAGTTATCAAGATTCCTTCCTCTATCCCAAATTCTTCCGCACTCGTGTCTCCTCTATCATCTTCCTCTATACCAACTACCACATATTCTATAATTTTTTCTACCCACCCCCTCTTTTTTTTTCTTCCCCCCGCCGGCTCTCTCTCCTCTCTCTCACCACCTCGGCTTCTCCTCCCCGAGCTCTCCCCACCGCCGCCCCATCCCCTTTCCCCACGCCTGCTCCCTCCCCCGCCCGCCACCGCCGCCCTCTCTTCCTCCGCCCCCTTCCCTTCCCCCGCGTCGCTCGCCGATGCCCTCTCCGGCCCCGCGCCGCCTTCTCCACCCCTCGCCGATTTCGCCGCAGCAGCACGCGGGCCCATGGCGGCCAGCAGCGGCGCCATCCCCTCCATCCCCGCCGCGGCGCCATCCTCCGCCGCCGGCCCCATCTTCCGCGCCGCCTCCGCGCGGCTCCGGGACGGCCTCCCTCGTCGTCGTAGTTGCGTCGTAGAGGGGGAGGCGGGCGAGGCGGGAGGAGGCGGCCGCGGCGGCGATGAAGAGGCTTCGATCCGCCACCGGGTCCCGCGCCGCTGCTTCTGGAGCTCGTCGCGTGGTCCACGCTAGCAGCCGCGCCGAAGCGCCCGCGCCATGGCCCCGGAGCCACGGCCGCGCTGCACACCTGCCCCCGCAGCGTCGCGTCGCGTCGCGTCGCCCCGCAGCCGGCCGCCACGCCCTCCAACGCTCCGCCCTCGCGCTCGAACAGCAGCAGCAGCTCACCGCCGCACTCGAGCACCGCCGCCCAGCCGTCCGCCTCGCCGACCCCGATGCCCGGCGGCGCGGCGTCACGGAGGTCCTCCTTCGGCGGCGGTGGAGTAGACGCAGGAGGTGAGAGGGCCCTGCGCGCGTCCACCATGCACGCCGCCGCGCTTTGCCTCCCCGAGCTCGAGGGGGAGCTGCCGCCGACGTCCGCCGTTGCGGCGGAGTAGGAGCGGTATGAACCTGTCTCTTATACACATCTAGATGTGTATAAGAGACAGGCGTGGAGCTGGGCCGGCGCGGCGGCGACACAGCAGCGGCGCGGAGACGGCAGTGGCGGCCCGGCGCAGATCTCCAGCAGCTCGGCGGCGCGGGCCCAGACGAGGCGGAGCGCTGCGGGGGGGACGGGCCGAGGAGCGACGACGGCGCAGCGGGACGGGGCGGGTGGTTGTGGCGCGGGAACCGGCGGTAGTGGTGGGCCTGCCGCGGCGTAGAGGAGCTCTGGCACCTCTCCTGGCTGTGGCGGAATGGCCGGCCTCCGCTGCCGTAGCGGAGGCGTCCAGGAGCGCCGCTTCGGGCTTTTTTTCCTCTAAACGTGCGTACATGGCGTAGAGGAGGCCCGTAGCCAGCCTAAGAGCAAGTTTATTAGTTGAGATAAGTACTTAGCTATTAGACCATTTACGTCATATATAATCAAGTTATTATTAAGAGACCATCTCACACAATAGTTTGGCACTTCATTATTCTTCAATACATATTAATAATTATACATGGCCCACATGTCACTCTCTGTTTATCTATATTTTTCATTTTTCATGGCGGGACTCCCTAATCTGCCATTCATTTGCATGCGTCAAGGCCCAACATATGGAAGAGTGCCTCGGCATGTCTGTAGAGGTAGTCAACGGGCCGAGCGACTGCAAGCTTCCTCATCTCTCTCTTCCAGCTCACCTTCAAATCCTATTCGTCGGTACACTTGCTCTAAGTTGTTCCATCAACTAACTATTCGTACCATCAGCTAGAGGATCGTGATGCTTTTAACTATTTTCTTGGTCTCTGTAGCAAAGGCATGCGACATTTAAAAAATACGGAGGGAGTAGATCTTATTAGATACAAAATCCAACAACCGGAAGCATTGGGAGTGACATGTTTAATTCATATGATCGATCGTTCTCTGTTGTCATAGAAACAACATCACATGGCGATAAATTTCCTTATTGCATTGTGATAAAAAGATTTTAACCACCGATTTATAAATCTTGGTGCGCGTACTTTTTTCTGGGATTTTTTCAGGTTTTGTCGGCGCTATGCGTTAAGTAGTAAGCGGCGTTCCCGTCGACAACGAGGCACCAATGGTGACTTTGGAAATCTCTGCCGGGTGCTCAGTCCTTCGAAGGTGGTTGGGTTGGCGTACGTGCATTCATAGGGGTGAGTGTATATGCGTGTGTGAGCGTCTACGTTGTACTGTGTAATTATCAAAAAAATAAACACTATGTTCAGCATGTAAAATGTTTTATACAAGAAGGTCATGTACTGTTTTATTTATTTTGTGTATGCTTGTTTTTAAGTTATGCGTAGAATACTAATCATAACAAGAAGGTGATCAACACTTAACTTCCACAAGAAAGAGTTCGGATCACCCCGAAGCTAACAGCAAGTGTCCTCGAACATAACTAATACCTAATTAATTTATATTTTATTGGGATGAGACAGACCATTAGTTGCATGTTGTGTCATAATTTGAATCCCACGTTAGGTTTAACTAGAGATTTAGTACCTTTCCTGGGTTGGTTGTAGTTTATGCTTAGCTTCGTAGTCATGGTTACATAGGTTAGTTAAAATAAATCAACTTAAGTTTTAGAAACCTCGTGATAATTTTGGGATGGGGGAATCTGGTAGGATGCTTGGTTTGAGATGTGGGATTGGTTTTAAACGATGTTTGATGGATGGGTTTGTGCTAGTCCCTGCCTGGATTCTAAGGACCGGTTCTTGAAGCATGTGACCCTGCTTAACAGCGCAACCACGAGACCTAATGGGCTCTGGGCTTGGCTAAGTAAATTGTTTCGTCTAAGTTTTTGTGTGGCACAAGAGGTGGCAACTGCAGTGGATTCTGTTATAGGTGAAACCTTAGTGGGTGTGGAACTGGCTTGTATGAGGTTTTGAAAGGTTTTGTAGTGAAACCCAACCACACATCACGGAAATGTGATATGGGGCTAGCTACCCCTAGCAAACGGGGACCACGACTCGTGGTAAAAGTGTGCAACCTCTACAGAGTATAAAATTGATACATCAGCCGTGCTCACGGTGAAGAGCAGCCTAGACTTTTTCGTAATTAGTGGTGCTTTGAGTTGGATACGGTTGCTTGGATGGACTTTCGAGGAGGATCGGATGGACTTTCGAGAAGGATCGGATGGATTTCCAATGGTTGGTTGCTCGGATGGATTTTTGATGGTTGGTGGCTCGGATGGATTTTTGAGGTATTAGTTGTTCTCAAGGAGAAGATAGTTTTATCTAGTATACTAGGTGATACCCCGTGCGTTGCTGCGGAATCTTTTGGTGAAATTTGAAAATAAAAATAATAAAGTGAAATTTGGAAGAAGAACACTAAGATGATTTCTTCGTATTCTTGTATGTTGAGAGAAATAGAAATCAATATTTTGTAGTGGGGGTGCTCATATATAATTTAATATAGATATATAAATTTTTTTTAGATTGGACGGTGCAAACAATTAAGATGATGTGGCTGCACCGCATGGTAGAAGTATATAGTTCAATATAGATATAGAATTAGCAAACAACACATCTTGGAGGGGTGCTTAGTGAAGGATGACGTGGCGCATTGCAAGAATCAACAATCAATGTATCTCGGTGGGGTGCTTAGTGGAGGATGACGTGCCGCGTTGAGGATTGAGAGAATTCTTTAGTGGGGAGCGCTAATATAGTTTTGTATGATGATAGGTGCTAAACACTTAATATAGAGATTAAGGACAATATTGCTTAAGTGCAAGTTAAGCCCAAAAGTCCTTGTATTCAACCTATATCATACTTTACAACACTCGCGGGGTATAATTCGTTGTACTCAACCGTCCTTTCTTCCCTTGCTACCCCCACCACAGACTGTAGGGACGAATTCACTAAAGATGGTGGCTTCGACAATATGCTTATTTCTAGGCAGGTGTGCCTGCGGTCAGCTATATGTGGAGATGAAACTCAGTTTCGCTAGAGACTTTGATATGTCTATGTATTTTTATTTTAGACATTGGGTTATTTTGTAATAATTTCTACGTCATGTAATAACATTGGTATTCATTCACTAATAAAGTTGGCATATAGTCGGCATATGTATGATTTACCTGATCCTAGCATACATGTGATTACACTCCGTTTTGTTTATAAAACCCGGTGTGACGCTGCTCCACCGAAACCAACATCCTCATCCTCCAGAACCTCCCCGAGTGCTACTCCAACCCCCCTTCGTCCCCCTCCGGCTGGCCATTGCTGCCGAGGTGTGTGTGCCACTACTACCGATATCATCATCTCAAACGACTGATCACAAAGAGTTTTTGAAAACCGTTTGTGATGTGGGGCATCACAAAGGGTTTTACCAAAACCGTTTGTATTAAAACCGTTTGTGATGGTCACAAACGGTTTTTGCTACAAACCGTTTTCTTATAATACAAACCATTTGTGATGCCCCACATCATAAACGGTTTTGGTATATCACAAAGGGTTTTTCTTACAAAACCTTTGTGATGGTTCATAACTTAAAATTTGAAATTTGAGTTTTTTCGAACGACCTCGGATGAAGAAACAGTCAAAATAAGAGTTGTAGATCACAATAAGTTATGCAAGTTTGTAGTTGACAACTTTTTCATTTGAAATCATCTAGTTAACAAAAAGTAAGTTTGAATGTTCTCAAATTTGAAATTCAAATTTTCGAATCGACCTTGGATGGAGAAACAGTTGAAATAAGAGTTGTAGATTTCAAAAAGTTATGAAACTTTTTAGCTTACAACTTTTTCATTTCAAATTATCTAGTTAGTTGATCTAAGTTTGAATGAAAATTTAAAATTTAAATTTTATAAACGACCTTGGATGGAGAAACTACCAAAATAAGAGTTGTAGATTACAAAATGTTATGAAACTTTGTAGTTGACAATATTTTCTTTTCAAATCGTTTAGGGCCTCAAACAAGCAATTTAAACTCCGTTTAGTATAATATTATAGGAATCAGCACAATATCAAGACACAGGTTATGGAGCGGTGCAATGGTAGAGGAGGTCACGCGTGAGGGAGAGGTTATGGGTTTGAATCCTGCCGGCTGCGTAGAGAGCGATTTGTGCGTGAAAAAAAGTGGCTGGTAGCCTCCCCACATTGAAATAATTTTTCCCTATTGTTTGGTGTTTTTCGCGGGCGCATGAAAATCACAAACGTGATGCCCGGAGGCATCACAAACCAAATATCACAAACGCCCATCAAAACATTTGTGATAGCCCTCTAAAACCGTTTGTGATGTCGTATTTTATAGTAGTGTGCACGTGTGTGCGCGTGTGTGATTGTTTGTGCGTATGTTTGTGTTTAATGTTTTGTAATTGTTTTACTGATTTGTAGTAATTGTTTTCACTATAATCAACGGTAATTGTTTCAGCAATTTTTAGTAGTAATTATTATTGGTTAGAGAATATTTTTTATAGACTTAATTCATGGATATTAGGTATAGATAAATTTTGTACACCTACAGTTTCTTTCATTATTTCATGAATGATTTTTAGTAATTATTATTACTTAGAAAATCAGACATAGGTAAAGTTAATCTTCGAATATCATATTGTCTATGAAATTTAAATATTAGCCACAGTGAGAGTATAGATAAATACACTTGTGTCAGATGTTTAAATTTAATTCATAGATGTCAAGTGTAGATAAATCTTTTATACATACAATTTGATGAATAATGCCTATATCAAGGCATAGACAATTTATTAATTAATTCTACTACCAAAAATTTGGTCTATTGCCATAGAATACTTTTTAACGATAGAAAAATTGTTTCCATATGTAGATGTTATTGCCATCATTATAGAATTATCTAGTTTCTTGTGTATTTTTGCGATACATGGACCATATTACCACTAGTTTCGTCTGTTGTGAAAATATAGTTTTATTGTAAAAGATAGGTGTTATTATCATGATAAAAGTGTGTCATTGCATTAAAGTGACTATTTTCCTACAGTTTCCTATAGTGGTAATACACCAATAAATTCTAGGGTGGAGACACCATACTTTCTGTCCTTGACAAACAACCACCAGACACGAACCCATGACGGCCACAACTCATCAGCCGTGCCAACAATGATGACTCGGTCACGGAAAACCCTCTTGATTGTGCAGTGCCCATCTGAGAAAGGTTAAAGTATTTTTTTTGAAATGGACTATAAGATACTTGCTAGGAGGTGAAAACGAATTTTATATTAATTTAGTTCTCACACAAAATTAGTTCCTCCATAGAGTATATTGTAAAGAATCTTTGTAGCCATAAAACTGCTTCACTAGAAAATCACGTCCTATAGAGAATTATGAGGTACTCTACCAGATTATCCTTAAAATAGCTTGAACGGTAGCCGTAGCCCGTAGCTTTTTCCTATGGTGTTCTCAACATCCTTATCTGTAATAAAGGTTGCTGGATCTTTACACTTCCGTGACAAAAGTCTTATGTGCGAGTCAGGAGAGACGTGGGAAAGGATATAGGACATATATCTGCACATAATCAGTCCAAATATTTTTTGCACAAAGAGATGAACAAGTGTTCCTAAGTGTGTAGAATGATTGAAGCCTCCGGGAAATAAAGTTGCTCTCATGCTTGAAGTTTTCCTCAATAATTTGAGCTGCACGAAAACATGCTTTGAAATGACATATATTTTTTTGTTAATGTGTGCTTCATATTATGCTCCCTCTATATCTAATCATCAATTAGCTAGTTTGTTAAACGTCTTTGAGATGAGTTAGATAGAAATCAGTTCTCTGAGATCATTACATTTATGTAGTGAAAAACAACTGAATTTTTTTTGTAGGACAAGGAATGCACTAAACCATACTGAAACTATGCACACACCATTCCTATGTGCGGCCATTGCCACAACAGATTGCTGCTATTTAAATTGCTCCATTTTTGTTGAAGTATTTAGCTTGTCCTAAATGAATTATCTTTAAAAAGGGTGGGCATATGATACACTTAAAGTCTTTTGATTGATTATGCTTTATTTTTCTACTGCTAAAGAATGACATTTGAGAAATGCATGTAACCAAGAGAAGTTGAGGCAGCAAATGTTTCTTAGACGGAGCAAGGTGGAAGAAGGCCGTGACCAGGCGTGTCCTATGGAAGGCCACTGCATGTGACGTACTGGTGTAGTAACCCATGGCGGGATGTACTTCTCTTGTAATTTGATTTCACACAAGTGGAGAAACTGTAATGCTACATGGATAAGCCCCATGTGCCTGTAGTCTACCCTTGACTGGTTCATCCACACAATCCGATCCAAAGACCTTGCAAAAATTTATTACACAGTTCTGCATATAAGTGAATTTGAAGGTACTTTAACTGCTGCATTCAGTTTGTAACGATGATCTGATATCAAGTTAAAAAGGATGTCGGCTGGTCGAGTTGTTAGGACCCAAATGATCGCTATATACAACTGAATTTTCCAAAAAAAAAAAGAGTAAGCCACATCCTCGTTCTTACTATATACATGTGTCATATATAAAAGTGAGATCGATATCCCCCAGAAATCGTGGGCAATTCAACTTGTACGCGAGGAATGGGGCAAGGTAGTGTGTTATCTAATCCTCTCGAAGTCAACTTGTAAGATGATACAAGATGCCATAAGCCGAGTCTCAAGTTGTAATAATCTACCGCAGTTGCCATTATACTCCATCCGTTCTGAAAAAACTGACGTTTAGGACAGCGACACGGTCTCCAAAACGCAACTTTGACCTCTTGTTATTATAAAAATATTTATCAAAGAGTGATATATGTATACTTTTATAAAAGTATTTTTCAAAACAAATCTATTCATATAGTTTTCACATTTGTAAACTCAACAATTTAAAGTTATTGATGATTTATATTTCCAATGTTTGACCCAAACCTTGTCCTAAACGTCAGTTTTTTCAGAACGGATGGAGTATGTGTAATTAACTAGAGCTCCTATCCTATATGGGGTTCGCTGATTCGGTTCCTATAAATAGCAACCAATGCTCCATAGTACATGCACCAATTAATTGGCAGCTTCGTTCCTTCCTAATTTCTTTTCCTTGTTCTCAACCTCTTTTGCTAGTTCTTGCACCATCCACAAAACCCTTATACCATGACATCCTCTGCCGCCGCTGTAAAGGGGGCTGCTATTATAGTTGTCATTTTTGATGTGCTTGTGCATTCTTCGATGGGGCAGAAATCGTCATACTGCGGTGGTTACTGTTACCCACAGTGTATTACAACGTGCAACGCCGCCGTTGGTACTCCGGTCAATTGCCAAAGCCTTGCGCCTACAGTCTTATTTAATTCATAGATGTCAAGTATAGATAAATTTTGTGGAAATACAATTTGATGAATAATACCTATATCAAGGCATATACAATTTATTAATTAATTCCACTACCAGAAATTTGGCCTATTGCCATAGAATACTTTGCAACAATAGAAAAATTGTTGCCATATGTAGATGTTATTACCATCATTATAGAATTATGTACTTGTGTTTTTGCGACACATGGACCATATTACCACTAATTTCTTCATTTGTGGAAATATCGCTAGTTTTATTGCAAAAGATTGGTGTTATTATCATGATAAAAGTGTGTCATTGCATTAAAGTGACTATTTTCCTACAGTTTCCTATAGTGGTAATACACCAATAAATTCTAGGGTGGAGACACCATACTTTCTGTCCTTGACAAACAACCACCAGACACGAACCCATGACGGCCACAACTCATCAGCCGTGCCAACAATGATGACTCGGTCACGGAAAACCCTCTTGATTGTGCAGTGCCCATCTGAGAAAGGTTAAACGATTTTTTGAAATGGACTATAAGATACTAGGAGGTGAAAACGAATTTTTTACTAATTTACTTCTCACAAGAAATTAGTTCCTCCATAGAGTATATTGTAAAGAATCATTTGTAGCCATAAAACTGCTTCACTAGGAGTACTCTACCAGACTATCCTTAAAATAGCTTGAACGGTAGCCGTAGCCCCTAGCTTTTTTCCTATGGTGTTCTCAACGTAACATCCTTATCTGTAATAAAGGTTGCTGGATCTTTACACTTCCGTGACAAAAGTCTTATGTGCGAGTCAGGAGAGACGTGGGAAAGGATATAGGACATATATCTGCACATAATCAGTCCAAATATTTTTTGCACAAAGAGATGAACAAGTGTTCCTAAGTGTGTAGAATGATTGAAGCCTCCGGGAAATAAAGTTGCTCTCATGCTTGAAGTTTTCCTCAATATTTTGAGCTGCACGAAAACATGCTTTGAAATGACAGATATATTTTTGGTTAATGTGTGCTTCATATTATGTGCCCTCTATCTAATCATCAATTAGCTAGTTTGTTAAACGTCTTTGAGATGAGTTAGATAGAAATCAGTTCTCTGAGATCATTCCATTTATGTAGTGAAAAACAACTGATTTTTTTTGTAGGACAACGAATGCTCTAAACCATATTGAAACTATGCTCACACCATTCCTATGTCGGCCATTGCCACAACAGATTGCTGCAATTTAAATTGCTCCATTTTTGTTGAAGTATTTAGCTTGTCCTAAATGACATATCTTTAAAAAGGGTGGGCGCCTATGATACACTTATGTCTTTTGATTGATTATGTTTTATTTTTGTACTGCTAAACAATGATATTTCTGAAATGCATGTCCCAGAGAGAAATTGAGGCAGCAAATGTTTCTTAGACGGAGCAAAGGTGGAAAAAGGCCGTTGCATGTGACGTATTGGTGTAGTAACCCATGGCGGGATGTACTTCTCTTGTAATTTGATTTCACACAAGTGGAGAAACTGTAATGCTACATGGATAAGCCCCATGTGCCTGAAGTCTACCCTTGACTGGTTCATCCACACAATCCGATCCAAAGACCTTGCAAAAATTTATTACACAGTTCTGCATATAAAGTGAATTTGAAGGTACTTTATATTAACTGCGCTGCATTCAGTTTGTAACGATGATCTGATATCAAGTTAAAAATGATGTTAATCAGATTTCTTCCATATGTGCTGGTCGAGTTGTTAGGACCCAAATGATCGCTATATACAACTGAATTTTCCAAAAAAAGAGAGTAAGCCACATCCTCGTTCTTACTATATACATATGTCATATATAAAAGTGAGATCGATATCCCCCAGAAATTGTGGGCAATTCAACTTGTACGCGAGGAATGGGGCAAGGTAGTGTGTCATCTAATCCTCTCGAAGTCAACTTGTAAGATTATACAAGATGCCATAAGCCGACTCTCAAGTTGTAATAATCTAGCGCAGTTGCCTATATATGTATAATTATAGAGCTCCTATCCTATATGGGGTTCGCTGATTCGGTTCTTATAAATAGCAACCAATGCTCCATAGTACATGCACAAATTAATTAGCAGCTTCATCACTCCTTCCTAAATTTTTTTCCTTGTTCTCAACCTCTTTTGCTAGTTCTTGCACCATCCACAAAACCCTTATACCATGACATCCTCTGCCGCCGCTGTTAAGGGGGCTGCTATTATGGTTGTCATTTGTGCTGTGTTTGTGCATTCTTCGATGGGGCAGAAATCGTCATACTGCGGTGGTTACTGTTACCCACAGTGTATTACAACGTGCAACGCCGCCGTTGGTACTCCGGTCAATTGCCAAAGCCTTGCGCCTACAGTGTTGAGCATGTGCTCAAACGGCTGCATCAACGGGTGCAGCCGCTCCTGCAGCCAGTGTGACTGTCCCGGTACGTGCAGCAGCTCCTGCACTAGCGCGGCCAACAATGCTTACAACAGTTGCATGAAGCAATCTACGGCCTACGGGCAGTGCATGAACCCCTGCATGAACTCCTGCATGGGCAAATGCATGAGCAGCTGATCGAGTTCGCGAGGAGATGCGTGGTGTACGGAGGGCATTCGAATCCCGTCTCGTGTCGAGTCATATCACCGATTTGGGTGCGTAAAATAATAATGTGCATATCAGTTCAGTTCATGTTTTGCAGTAGCTGCATCCTTCAGTTACTATGTCGTGTGGTCATTCTATTTGTAGTTCGTATACGACGAAGTAGTTGTGCATGCGCAACTGTGAATTGTGTGAAGATCTGAAATGTTTGAACTCTGAGGCATCTGTGTGTTGCATTTATTTATGATATATGACAATAACGATATATTCAGTTGTTAGGACTTTGTCAAGATTAGTCCCGAAAAAAACAACACTTTGTCACGATTTCTCCGGTTAAAAGGTCGGCACAATGAAACTGGCGCGGATATGCGACATGTGTTCACCACGACGACCCTGGACTGTTACAAGCCAGTATGGATAATTGAAACATGAATTTGTAAATAAAAATAGCAAAAATAGTTTTCTAGGCCAAGAGGGCCCTAGCTACCACGACGCAAATATAAATATTTTTTTGAAATCTGATTTCAAAGAGTTTAGATATATATAGACACAGAAGTTTTGATTATATTTATATACAAATGTTTTCAAACATGGGTACAAGTTTGTGGTATATGTCATTATTGATAGCTGACAAACTGAAGCGCGCGTTTTTTATATTGGTACCAATAATTCTGGAAGTCTTTTTGAATATGTACAGAAGTATTTTTTATATTTATTTCAATATCTTTTGATATTTTTCTAAAAGAATACATGAAAATCCAAAGTAAATAGTAATGCATGGCATTATCACTATTGTCCCCTGTTGGGAACATTGCATATGAGCTGCTAATACAAAGACCAAAGCCAAGGCGACCTTGCGTGCATTTATCAGATATAGTTGTATGCTTTTCACCATTATTGTGCTTAAATCGGCTCAATACTACAACACAACACCATAATGCATGCATGCCGTCAGACATGGGTCGCTAAAAGTAGAAAAATAACAATGCCACTTTCATCAACTAATAGTTGGGTGACTTAGGGTACATTTGGATTCTTTGCTGAACACTGTTTAGCTTTTCCAGACTAGGATAGGCATCGAGGCTATGCGTTTGGATGGATGTCAAGCTTGCCTCATGGCCTCTGCTAGAAAGGATTTACCTTGATGATGCGGGAGAGCCAATTTTGCTCTCCTGTGCTGGCAATAATTAGCTTGCCCGGCAAAGTAAGGCTAGCCAAGCTTGCTTGGGAACCGAACGACGACCCCTTATAGCAATCATAACGAAGTCGATGTCTTGGGGATCAGTAAAGCAAAGCTACACTTACAGTACAGAGTTTTTCTTAGATTTATACAAACTTTATTGTATAATATTTTTTTCAAAATATGGTTTCAGAGAATTTAGATAGAGATAGAAGATTTATATACGTCACTAGTGAAACCATCATCTGCCCGGCACATATGCATTAGCACCGGGTCCAAAGTTTGGGTGACATCGGGGACCCTTTAGCACCAGTTGGTACAGGTGCTAAAAGTCACTTACACCAACCAGTGCTAAAGGCCCCGGCCCTTTAGCATCGGGTTGTAACACTAATACAAACCCGGTGCTAAACGGGGAGGGGGGATCACATACTACTTCAAAACAAAAGCATCTTTACCTATTCATGTGCGCTGTATAGGTGAGATGTAAAGAGGGTATCCACGAGTTAAGAGGTTCTGAGTTTGAATCTCCACAACAACACATCTTTTTTCTAGCACCCTTTAGCACCGGAAACGTAGCACCGGTTGGGAAACCCGTTGCTAAAGGGCACTTCTCCGGTAGTCTGACCAGATGGCAGTATGGCACCCAGGGCAGAAGTTTCTATATATATATATTTTGTTTTCCAAGGAAATGAGATTTTTGAAATATGTGTGACATGCACTTTGACATGATATTTTGGCTTCATGTTCTCTGATTATATTAGAGATGCTACCAGGCGCTTGAGTGGCCCGGCGCGGCTGTCAATGAACGAACTTCTTGTTACGATGGAGAGGATAGATTGCCAGGCGCTCGATGTCTTCTGATCTTGACTCATTCAAACCTTTCAAAATTTTATTCATACAGTGATTTTATAGGTACGTTAGCTGTGAAGTCAACTTTTGCGCAAGAATCGGTGCATGCATTATAGAGTTATGTAATCGTCTGGAAGTCTACTTCCTGCACGTTTCAAGATGCCATCTGAGAAGTTTCAACTTGTAATAAGCTATAGAGAACAAGGGCTTCTAGTACTATCTACTGTACGGTCGATCCGTTGTGGTTTGCTGCCAGTGGCGGAGCTGAGATTAAAACTTAGGGGGGGCTTGTTCCTCTACCTCCTCTATCTCTACCTTCTTTTCCCTTCCATTTTTTCATCTTTCTCCCTTAATTCAATAGAGTTCTTAGGCTGTAGGGGGGGCTAGAGCCCCCCTAGCCCCCCCTGTAGCTCCGCCTAAATATCATCAGTTGAGCTGCGTGCTTATCTCCACTGCACAGTTTGCACTATAGCTTCTCTCCTTCTGTTATATTCACATCATCATTTGGTCTGCATATCACAAGCTTGCAGGTCGCTTCATCGAGCAAAGCCCTGGCCTATACCATATGGCGTCCACTGGTGCAGCTCTCAATGGAGCCTTTGCCATTGCCATATGTGTCATGTTGCTCCATTCGTCAATGGGGCAACAGCCAGCACCAGCACCAGCACCAGCATCAGCGCTAGCGCCGATGCCGCCTTTCGATTGCATTCCTTACTGCGGCACGATATGTGGTCGGATGTGCCAGGCCAGAGCGGACGAGGAGGCGAGGAAATGCGATAGCGTGAGGCCCGAGATCATCTATAACGGGTGCTTTGAGGGGTGTGGTAGTCGCTGCAATGGCAACTCCTATGCCCGTGGTGCCTGTGTGCTGGGTTCATGTTCCCCTGGTAGCTGCGGCTGCCCCTGTGCCCGTAATTGCTGCGAATCCTGCACTTCCTCTGCTTACCGTCCTTACGGCTTGTGCATGTCGGCCCAGGAAAAGGTGTTTGGGCGCTGCATGAGCCCCTGCATGACTGACTGCAATAACAAATGCGTCAACGGTTCACTTCCATATGTGCCATAAGATGCGCCCCCCATGCGTGAAGAACGCCTAGCTTGGAGCTTCAATCTGATACCTCTGTGCACACACTGTTTCCCCCTTCAAAGTTCAAACAGCTGTTATTTTCCTTGAGTTATTAATGTCCAAAATATGGGTGTGTACCTGTATATGTGCCAGTCGAGTCTGAATGTAATGTTCACATTTAAATTGTATCTCTTCATTCAATCATTCATGAGAGCGTGGGTGTGTATCCTGTGCTTGCTTAAACGGCTAATGGTAAGGGTAGCACGCAACTACGCTTCGTTGCATTGTAGAAGGCCAGGCAGTGGGGTGGGGAAGGTCCCTGGACCGGTGATGGGAATTGACGAGATAGCGGCAAGGCAGATAAAACAGTAGAGAAATGGGCTTTTATCCAGTCCCCAAACAGTGGAGAAATGGGCTTTTATCCAGTTTAATGCGTCCCCGATGTTTAAAAAATATTAGGTCCCAATGAATTCGAACTTACAATCTCTCATCTTGCCGCGTACAACCTTCTAACCATCTCACCTACATACATCAGCACATTTAATGTCAAGTGTGATGCTTATCATAATTTATAGTAATGCGTTGATGACCCCTTAGTTCGGATTGGTGAGTCCAACCGGAACTAAAACGGTTTTAGTCCTAGCTTGAGCCCCAACCAAGACTTAAAGGGTGACCTTCATTCTAGTCAATCCGGACAGCACAACTTCCGTGACATTGGGTTCTGTAGTCAAACGAAATTGGGAACTAGATCAAAAGAGAAACAACAGCCACCAGAAGCATTATTGGGAACTACTGGCATCATGTCAGGAAGATACAGAGACACATGCGATGTATTGAAAAAATATCAATCATTATTTGGAAATATTTTCTTTGGATTATGTATTAATGCCAAATTATTCAGAAATCAATTCCATAAAAGTCTTGCTAGATACAAACCTTCAATCAAGTGAACGATGATCAACCTTCACAATTCAAGTGCATCCTTGGCCAAATTAGAGTTGCTTTATTGAAATTTGGAAGAACAATCCTGCATCAAATTCATACGAAATTTCAAAATCTATTCAAAGAAACAAGCTACGAATTGAAAAGGTTGCTAGTTACTACCTCAAAATAAGTTCATTATGATCCTCAAAATGGGGAGTTATGCGCTAACTTCAAATATTTGGACAATCCATGAGGAAATTGTTGAAAATATGCCCTAGAGCCAACTGGATTCGATCCACTAGTGGGCTCAGGCGTTAAAGTCATAACGGGCCATAAATGTTGTAAAGCCCATTACTAAGGGAAGGGGTACACTATCTATTAATCCCATATTGCTGATGGAATATGGTGTGGGAAATTTTCTCCCAATAAATATAGACCAAACCCCTACTGAAAAGGACACGACTTTCAAGCAACAGCCGCGCTGTCTACGCCTTCTCCTCATCGTGCTTGCGGACCTAGCAGTCCGGCCCGCGACGTTTCCATCCTCGTACGTGTGGATACCTCGGAGGTGCTTCGCTTGGAGCACAAGGACGGACCGCACGTGCAGGACCAGACGGACGTGAGCAACTGCACTGTACTGCCACTTCGACGCGTTCGTCTACATCGAGACGGCTTCCGCTGCAACTGCGCGTCAAGTGGTAACAATCTGTGATCTATAACTGCTGCTGTTCCTAATTTTGGGTGAACGAGTTTTGTGTGAGCTAGCGTAGCCTCCATCGTTTCCCTTCAGTGGTATCAGAGCCGTAGCTGTTTCGTTATAGGTTCGGATGTGTGCATATGGAGATATGCTTGATCTAGATGAGTCTCTGATCGGTTCGTAATCTTTGCTATGATGGTCGTTTGTAGATTAGTCTCTGATCGGTTTGTGATCTCCACTATGATGGTAGTGTAATGAATTACTCCTACCGGTCGGAATTCCGCCATCGGAGCTAAGTGATACACGTAAACCCAGGCATGGTGAGATGTAGATCAATTAGATTGGTCGAATCGAACTTAGGTCAATGGCCGGGCGCATGGCGATGCGCGGCGGTGTGAATTGGATCCATAACCGGGCCAGGTTTTGCGCGAAAATCAGGTTGTTCGTAGAACAGCCATAACTTTTGCATACGGCCTGGGATTGAGACAATTTTTATATAAAAATTCATCTACAGAAAATTTTACACATGATTCCGACTGCCAACGGCAGTTTCGCTGAATTTAGATTTGCGAAAAAGGGCCGGGAAGATAGAGTTTTTGGCGATTTTAGTTTGAACGTCGGAATCGGCTAACTTGTTTTGGCAGAATCATGTGATCGGTATGGCCCTATGTGTATGTGATGCATGTATGTAATTAATCATGACCTGCGTGTCGTGAGTAAGGCAATACGGCTGGAGCCATATGTATTGTCAATTTGATGTAATGGCCTGCGTGCCAACTTGTGATGATCTAATGCGCGGATGTGTAATTTATTTTACTATCATACGTTAGATAGTTCTTAGAGGACTCATCACTGAAGGATGGCACACATGGATCATGGAGATGGAGATCATCATGATGGACAGTACAATGGAGATAGAGATCTCCATGTGTTAATGGGCCATACCGTATCATTACTATGTGAATGTCGTTCTTATTGTTTTACTTCTACATATGCGATGATAATGGTTATTTTTGTGCATGCGACGGTAGAAGTAGAACGATCCCTCAGCAATGTTTAAGTTATGAATGCCCTCCCAACTAAACCTTGCACCGTCACATGTCTTGTACAATTAGTGGTGGGTCTATGAAATTAGGGTGCCACTAGTTTTCCTTGACTAGATGGGTTTGTATCGGATACTTACTCGCATAAAGGGTTGGTTAACTTAAACAAGGTCATCTTAACGGTTAAGGACCTTGGGACATAAAGGTTGGACGCCGAGACATAGAGATGTCAACCAACAACAGGAGTCATATATGATATGATTAGCAAGAGTTGCTTACCGATCTACCATGTCTTCTAGCGGTGATGCTAAAGCTCACTAGTCGACTTGTTAGTTGTGGATCCTGAATCACTAAGTATCAATGGAGGGATATTGATTTTAGTGGGAGTAAATTCCGTTAAATTGTTTAATGTATTTTGCTCTGTCATAGATATATTGTCTTAGTATTTTTGCATTATTTTCTGTTGTAGATCAATGGCACCTAGCACACCGTTTTCTTTGCGTTCGATCCTTGAGAAGGATAAGTTGAATGGAACAAATTATGCGGATTGGATCCGAAACCTTAGAATTGTTCTCAGGGCTGAGAAAAAGGAAGATGTTCTAGACATCCCATTACCAGTTGAGCCTGATGATAACGCAACCCTTGCTGAGAAAAATGCTTACAAGAAGGCATGTGATGTCAATCTTGAAGTGAGCTGCCTTATGCTTGCTTGCATGGAACCCGAGCTGCAGATGCAGTTTGAGACAAACCATGAGGCGCACGATATGATCGAGGCGCTTAAGGACATGTTCCAAACTCAGGCCAGGACTGAAAGGTTCAATGTCTCAAAGGCCTTTGTGGAAACCAAGCTAGCAGAAGGCGCAGCTGTAGGGCCACATGTGATCAAGATGGTTGGTTACTCACAGAGGTTGGAGAAGCTAGGCTTCCCACTTGGCCCAGAGTTAGCCACTGATTTTATTCTAGCATCACTTCCGCCTAGCTTTGGGAACTTCATTTCGAACTACCATATGCATGGGGCGGAGAAGGGATTGAATGAGTTGTGTGGCATGCTCAAGACAGCAGAGGCTGACATCAAGAAAAGCGCTAGCAGCAGCCATGTGATGGCCATCCAAAACAGGCCTAACTTCAAGAAGAAGGGCAAATCTTGGAAGAAAAAGAGCAAGGCTAAAGATATGATCTCTCAGCCAAGCTCAACGCCCCAGACTGAGTCTGGACCAGCTGCAGAAAAGGAGGAGTGCTTTTATTGTAAGGAACTTGGTCACTGGAAAAGGAATTGCAAGCTGTACCTAGCTTCCCTGAAGAATGGCGGTAGTAAGAGTACTTCCGCATCAGGTACACTTGTCATTCATATTACAGACATTTTCCTCGCTGATTCTTGTATTAATTCCTGGGTATTTGATACCGGATCGGTTGCTCATATTTGCAATTCGATGCAGGGACTAATAAGAAGTAGAAGCATGGGAAGAGGCGAAGTTGATTTCCGCGTGGGCAATAATGCAAGAGTTGCTGCTTTGACCGTCGGGACGATGCAACTCCACCTTCCGTCAGGATTTATCATGGAATTGAATAATTGTTATTTTGTTCCTAGTTTGAGTCGAAACATTGTGTCTCCTTCATGTTTGATGAAGGATGGTTATTCATTTGCGAGTGAAGACAATGGTTGTGTGATCTCTAAGAATGGCATGTTTGTGGCTCTTGCATCCATTGTGAATGGGTTGTTTATTTTAAATCTTGATGATTCACCTATCTGTAATATAAGTGCTAAAAGGCCTCGGCTAGATGATTTGAATCCTACCTATATGTGGCATTGTCGTTTGGGTCATATAAGTGAGAAGCGCATGAAGAAGCTCCATTCTGATGGACTTTTAACTTCGTTTGATTTTGAATCATACGAGACGTGCGAAGCTTGTTTGCTAGGCAAGATGACCAAGGCACCTTTCACAGGTTTTCCTGAGAGGGCGCAAGACTTGTTGGAACTCATACATACTGATGTATGTGGACCAATGAGCACGACAGCTCGAGGTGGATTTCAGTACTTCATAACTTTCACTGATGATTTTAGTAGATATGGCTATGTCTACTTAATGAAGCACAAGTCAGAAACTTTTGAAATATTCAAGGAGTTTCAGAATGAAGTTGAAAATCAGCGTGGTAAGAAAATTAAAGCCTTGCGATCAGATCGTGGAGGCGAGTATTTGAGCCACGAGTTTAGCACTCATCTAAAGAGTTGCGGAATTGTTCCACAGCTAACGCCACCTGGAACACCTCAGAGGAACGGTGTGTCCGAGCGACGTAATCGAACCTTGTTAGACATGGTGCGATCAATGATGAGCCAGTCAGACCTACCGTTATCATTTTGGGGTTACGCTCTAGAAACAGCAGCTTTCACACTAAATAGGGTACCATCTAAGTCCGTGGAGAAGACACCATATGAGATATGGACTGGCAAGACTCCCAGTTTGTCTTTTCTGAAAATTTGGGGTTGTGAGGTATATGTCAAGCGACTTCAGTCAGACAAGCTTACACCCAAGTCGGACAAGTGCATATTCGTGGGATATCCAAAGGAAACAATTGGATATTATTTCTACAACCGATCAGAGGGCAAAGTGTTTGTCGCTAGGAACGGTGTTTTCTTGGAGAAAGAGTTTCTCAACAGCGAGAAAAGTAGACAGAAGGTGTATCTTGAAGAAATTCGAGATGAGCCTATGAGGCAAGACTTTACGAGTGATGCTGATGTAGCAGAACGAGTTGAGGCACCTGTGGCAAGAGAAGAACAGCCACAACCACGAAGGTCAGCAAGGCCACGTCGTGCAACTAACAAGATGAATCTCCTAGTTACGGGAGAGCGCGACATATTGTTGATGGACAACGATGAGCCTAGGACCTATGCGGAAGCTATGATGGACCCAGATTCCGAGAAATGGCAAAGTGCCATGAGATCCGAGATAGATTCCATGGGACACAACCAAGTTTGGAATTTGGTTGACCCGCCTGATGGTGTGAGACCCATCGAGTGCAAATGGATCTTTAAGAGAAAGAGGGATGTGGACGGTAATGTTAACGTCTACAAAGCACGACTTGTTGCAAAAGGTTTTCGACAAGTTCAAGGAGTTGACTACGACGAGACATTCTCTCCAGTAGCGATGCTTAAATCTATCCGGATCATTCTAGCAATAGCTGCGTATTTCGATTATGAGATATGGCAGATGGATGTCAAAACAGCTTTCCTAAATGGGAAACTAGAGTAGGATGTATACATGATACAGCCTGAAGGTTTTGTCGATCCAACTAATGCTGGAAAAATATGCAAGCTTCAGAAATCCATCTATGGATTAAAGCAAGCATCTCGGAGTTGGAACCTTCGTTTTGATGAGGTAGTCAAAGGGTTTGGCTTCCGGCAGAATGAAGAAGAGGCTTGTGTTTACAAGAAGGAAAGTGGGAGCTCTATTGAATTTCTAATCTTGTATGTGGATGATATACTGCTGATTGGGAATGATATTCCTATGCTAGAATCCGTTAAGACTTCGCTGAAAAATAGTTTGTCGACGAATTATGTCGAGAACGTCTAACCGGGGATACCCCGAGGAGTAGATTTGCAAGGGTCTCGCCGAGTTCTAGGAACGATGGTGCACAAACAACACAATTTAGACAGGTTCGGGCCGCGAATAGCGTAATACCCTACGTCCTGTATGGTTGATTGTATTTCGTATCTCTGATGTCGTGTGTCCAACTAGGGACCCCTGCCCTCCTTTATATATCCCAGGGGGCAAGGTTATATGGTAAGTTCCCTTGTCGGTTACAATTGGGAGTCCTAGTCCTGGTATGAATACACGAGTAGTTGTCCGAGTATAGTCGACTGGTTTGAAGTAGTCGGATCAAACTCCTCTCTGCCGAGTAGATTAATCCTCTGGATAAGTGGCCCTAGGGATCCTGGTCCCACAAGCCCCCGAGCATCTTGCGCCTTTGCTTCAAATCTTGAATATGCTTTAACATCTTCGAGTAGTTGGAGCTAAGTCCAAGACGCTCAGATCTTCTTTGATTGACGAGTAGTTCCATTGGAGTGCATCTTTTGATGCACCCAATGGGTGTAGCCCCCGAGCCTCCAACTACTTTTTAAGTAATCGGAGGTTTAAAAGCAGTCTTCTATCTTCATCTTGAGTAGTTCAATGGTGTGCACCGAGTAGGTGCACCCATTGGGTGTAGCCCCCGAGCTTCGAGTAGTTTCAAGAAAAGTAGTCGAAGGTTTTGAATTGATCAGCAATAGGCACAAAAAATATGCACCCCTTGAGTGTAGCCCCCGAGCCTCGAAGCGAATGGTTTACATTTGGTCCGAGGGTCAAGAACATAATCTTCAAAAGTACCGGCTTGTTTAAAGTACTCGGCTGGCACTGTAGCGCCTCGCCGTATGAGTCCCGACTGTTCCCAGTACTCGTCTTAGCTTGCGATGTGTAGCCCCCGAGCTTCAAGCGACTAGTAATACTACTCATATGTGAGCACCGACTAGTATAAGTACTCGAGTGGCTCCGTAATATCATGAAGAGGTGAAGTGGTGCCAAGTCTCATTGGTGTGAGTACCCAGCTGTGAACCCTGCAATTTAATACATAGGATGAGTAGTATCCGATCAAAAAATAAAATAAAATAAATGATAGCATTTGTAACGCTTGCAAATGAAATAAATGATAGCATTTGTAATGCATGTAAAGGTTTTTGCTCGTGCTCTTGTTAGACTTTCAACCACTCAAGTAGTAGCCCTGTTACGTTTAAACACTTGGTCCCGCTTAACCCGTCCTTTTAAGGTGCATAGGTGTTGCGAGGGTGTCTTCTTTGACGTGTAGGTGCGTAGGTGTTGCAAAGGAGCCGAAGCTTCACGAATTAAGGTGCATGCTACCGAGCGGTGTTTGGTCATTAAGAGATGACAACAAGCATAAAGTAGTCGACATGCGACAAAAATATGCGTGGTACGCAAAAAAGTAGTCGGTAAGGACTGTCTCCTGTTGGAGAAGTCGCGCGAGGAACTTGGAACCCATCGGCGAAAATTATTATTGTTGAGGGAAGTACTCTTTTTAGAGTAGTCGGCTCATGGCCAAGTATGTTTTTAAACAAACTGATAAAATTAATATGAAGAAAAAAATAAAAATAATTACTAAATAAGACTTAACTTTGTTCGCGGACGATCGTCGACGAAGCCGTGGCGATTGGCGATGAAGCCGACTAGTCGGAGTCGATTCCGACTAGTTGTTGATGAAGCCGTAGCCGCTCTCGACTGGTTTTAACTAGTCGAGAGTAGTCGAAGTAGTCGTNNNCTAGAGTTAAATTTAAAATTGTTACAATAATATATATAATTTTAAAATTATAGTATTTACACGGTCTTAATACCTTCAAAATCTACTCTATCATACTATAATAATAGAATATAATCATTGTCGACGAATTATGTCGAGCACGTCTAACCGGGGATACCCCGAGGAGTAGATTTGCGAGGGTCTCGCCGAGTTCTAGGAACGATGGTGCACGAACAACACAATTTAGACAGGTTCGGGCCACGTGTAGCGTAATACCCTACGTCCTGTATGGCTGATTGTATTGCATATGATTGTCGTGTGTCCAACTAGGGACCCCTGCCCTCCTTTATATATCCCAGGGGGCAAGGTTATATGGTAAGTTCCCTAGTCGGTTACAATTGGGAGTCCTAGTCCTGGTAGGAATACACGAGTAGTCGTCCGAGTAGTTCTACTAGGACTCGGTCTTCTATCCTGAGTAGTTTAATTCCTTGGATAAGTGGCCCTAGGGATCCTGGTCCCACATAGTTTTTCTATGAAGGACTTAGGGGAAGCTGCATACATTCTGGGCATAAGAATCTATAGAGATAGATCGAGGAGGCTTATAGGATTAAGCCAAGATACTTATATTGACAAGGTGCGGAATCGGTTCAGCATGGAACAGTCCAAGAAAGGGTTCTTGCCTATGTCACATGGCGTACACCTCAGCGAGACTCAGTGTCCTTCGACGACTGATGAGCGGGAGCGCATGAGGAAGGTCCCTTATGCTTCAGCAATTGGATCCATCATGTACGCCATGATAAGTACTCGTCCAGATGTCTCATATGCTCTAAGTGTTACGAGCAGACACCAGTCTAATCCAGGTGAAAGTCACTGGAAAACGGTGAAAAACATTCTTAAGTACTTTAGAAGGACTAAAGATGTGTTCCTAGTCTATGGAGGTGAGGAAGAGCTCATTGTAAAGGGTTACACTGATGCTAGTTTCCAAACTGATCCAGACGATTCAAAATCGCAATCAGGGTTCGTGTTCACAATAAACGGTGGTGCTGTAAGCTGGAAAAGTTCTAAGCAAGATACTGTGGCTGATTCTACAACGGAAGCAGAGTACATCGCAGCTTCGGAAGCGGCGAAGAGACGTGCGAAGCTTGTTTGCTAGGCAAGATGACCAAGGCACCTTTCACAGGTTTTCCTGAGAGGGCGCAAGACTTGTTGGAACTCATACATACTGATGTATGTGGACCAATGAGCACGACAGCTCGAGGTGGATTTCAGTACTTCATAACTTTCACTGATGATTTTAGTAGATATGGCTATGTCTACTTAAAGTCATGGTGTACGGTAGAGGAACAGCTTCTATGGGAAGACAATAATGTGACATTCCAACGCTACTGGCCTTTGGCCATGCGGTTAATAAAAAGGAAGAGAGAGATGATAAGGCCTGATTAGTAGTATAAAGATATGTCAAGGCCCTTTTAGTTCCTTGTGTAGCTACGTGCATGGTAAAACAGCAAGGAAAGATAAATAAAGAGAGAGGAGACGAACGAGCTTCAGCCTGATTCGCATCATATGGATGAGAGAGGAGAGAGAGATTACAAGAATTTTGGGTCTGACAAGAAATTGAGAGCTTGATTAGGATTTAGAAATTAGATTGGATTAAACTGAAGTATACTCGTGTTGTTACCCTCCTTAGCCGTACGAGTCATTTGGAACACTGAAAACTTGCCTATGTGATTGTCTCTAGTGCAAGTGGGAGACTGTTGGAAATATGCCCTAGAGCTAACTGGATTCGATCCACTAGTGGGCTCAGGCGTTAAAGTCATAATGGGCCACAAATGTTGTGAAGCCCATTACCAAGGGAAGGGGTACACTATCTATTAATCCCATATTGCTAATGGAAGATGGTGTGGGAAATTTTCTCCCAATAAATATAGACCAAACCCCTCCTGAAAAGGACATGACTTTCAAGCAACAGCCGCTCTGTCTACGCCTTCTCCTCATCGTGCTCGCGGACCTAGCAGTCCGGCGCGCGACGTTTCCATCCTCGTACGTGTGGATACCTCGGAGGTGCTGCGCTTGGAGCACAAGGACGAACCGCACGTGCAGGACCAGACGGACGTAAGCAACTGCACTGCACTGCCACTTCGACGCGTTCGTCTACATCGAGACGGCTTCCGCTGCAACTGCGCGTCTAGTGGTAACGATCCGTGATCTATAACTGCTGCTGTTCCTATTTTGGGTGAACGAGTTTTTGTGTGAGCTAGCGTAGCATCAATCGTTACCCTGCAAAATCCTCCGCCGGATTCCACGCACGGACGCCGCCTGGACTACGGAGGGCTCGATCCGGACGCCGGCTGACCGGATCCACTCGTGCCCGACGTGGATCTGGCCGTCGTGGACTTCCGTCGCATCCATGAGTTTTTATAGCTAAACATATAAAAATAAGTATTGGTTTTTTCAAAAAAAAAACCTACATCCACTTCTCAGAAAAGCTCCGGAAACTGGGCCCTCAACGTCCATGGCAAGTACGTCTTGGACCCGGCGGCTACTTGCTGGTTGCTGCTGCTGGCAGGCCTGCGGCCATGGCAATCCATTGCCGTTGACCGGTCAAAGCAAGACCTGCGCAGGCGTCGCTGCTGTGCCGTGAAGTTTTTCACCTGCTTCTGGCTGGGGTGTTGGCGCGACAATCCATTTCAGACCTTCTGGGTGATCAAATTTGGAAGTTGGATGTCTCTTTGTAATTATTGCGTTACTTGTCTCTTATACACATCTAGATGTGTATAAGAGACAGCCTCGGAGGTGCTGCGCTTGGAGCACAAGGACGGACCGCACGTGCAGGACCAGACGGACGTGAGCAACTGCACTGTACTGCCACTTCGACGCGTTCGTCTACATTGAGACGGCTTCCGCTGCAACTGCGCGTCTAGTGGTAATGATCCGCGATCTATAACTGCTGCTGTTCCTGTTTTCGGGTAAACGAGTTTATGTATGTGCTAGCGTAGCCTCCTCGTTTCCCTTCAGAAATCGATCAAAGTTGGCGCCCTAGAGTCAAAAACGTGCCTCTCCATCACTTTTTCTCAATTTTGATAAGCATTAAGGGTTGAATAAAGTAAGCAAATCATGCTAGATACTAATCTTGTTGCAATCAAATAAATTAATGTTATGTGCTAACTTCAAACATTTGGATAATTAATGAAGAGATTGATGAAAAATGGCCTAGAGGCAAAGAAAGAGACTTTCCATTACATCCTTCTCATTTTTGCAACAATCAAACTAAAGATTCATGGGATGGTGCCTAGATACTAACCTTCAAGCAAGTAATTGACGATCAACCTTCCAAATTAGAGTTATTCCACTGATTTTTCATAAGAAATGAGCTCTAAAATGGAGGAAAGAGCCCCTCCATCAAATTCATGCTGAATTTCAAACTCTAGTGGTTGAAATAAGATAAAATTTGAAAAGTTGCTATTTACCGACCTCAAAATAACTTGATGGAGGTGCTTGTTTCAAAAAAAATGTGAGTTTCTTGAGTAATTTGGTGAAAAATGGACGCAACAATGGTGAACCAATAGTACTGTACGCATCATCACAACCGGTTCATGCATCACAACCTTTTTTTTTTGTGATGGCCCCCATCACGATAGTTTCCAATGGCTATCTAGTCCATCCACATCCGAACCCGTTGTAATACCATCATAACCGGTTCACCGGCCGGCTCTCTAGTAGTGAAAGATTGTTAGAACAGCTCCACCGAGCAGGCCACGACAGTCGAACAAAACCTCGGTTCGGTAGCTGCTATGTCGATGCCGGTTCGTGGGACCCACATATATGATAAAGAATTCAGTCTCACCTGCTAGATGTATCGGCTTCATGAAACGAAGGTGGCAGTCAAAAGCGCGAAGGGTGCGACAACACTTACGTGGATGGGCAAAGAATACGAGTGGTCATTACAAGAGAGAAAAAAGAGGCTCCTGGATATACTTGATTCTTTGGATAAGAAGGCCGAATCTAATATCCTGTCAGCACAGGAGATTGATTTAAAACAATGCCTTCAGAATAGATTAGCAGAGCTTCTGCGAGAGGAAGAGATCAAGTGGTACCAGAGAGCGAAGGTTAAAGGGCTACTTGAAGGGGATGCCAATACTAAATATTTTCAACTAATAGCGAATGGAAAGCATAGAAAGACAAGGATATATCAATTGCAAGATGGGGATAGAGTGATAAGTGGTGATAATGAGCTGAAGGCATTTATTACTACTTACTACAAAGGTTTATTTGGTCCACCGGAAGGCAATAACTTCCAGCTCGACGAGACTCGAATAGACGATATTCCTCAGGTCTCTGCGATTGAAAACGAAATCCTAGTGTCCACATTTTCGGAACAGGAAGTTAGAGAGGCAGTCTTTCAGATGGAGCATAATAAAGCCCCTGGACCTGATGATTTCCCGATCGAATTCTATCAGGCCTCATGAGATTTTATAAAAGGGGATTTGATGGCGTTGTTTAATGAGTTTCATCAAGGTAGTTTGCCTTTGTATAGCCTTAATTTTGGTACAATTATTCTGTTGCCAAAATGTAAGGATGCGAGCAAAATTCAACAGTATCGACCCATATGCTTGTTGAATGTGAGTTTTAAAATATTTACAAAGGTGGCGACAAATAGAATTTCACAAGTAGCCCAGAAGATCATTAGCCCCACACAGACGGCGTTTCTGCCGGGACGAAATATCATGGAGGGAGTAGTTGTACTTCATGAAACAATACATGAATTACATAGAAAGAATAAAAGTGGGGTAATTTTCAAGATAGACTTTGAAAAAGCTTACGATAAGGTTAAATGGAGTTTTGTCCAGCAAACCCTAAGGATGAAAGGTTTCTCCGAGAAGTGGAGACAGTGGATTGAGGCGTTTACACAGAGAGGTCATGTGGGAATAAAAATAAATGACTTGGTAGACAGGAATTTTCAGACATGGAAGGGACTAAGACAGGGAGATCCGCTATCACCAATCCTTTTTAATGTTGTTGTAGGCATGCTTGCTATTCTTATTAATAGAGCCAAAGTAGAGGGGCAAATTGCTAGTGTTATTCCGGATCTAGTTGATGGAGGGTTATCCATCTTACAGTATGCGGATGACACTATTTTGTTTATGGATCATGACCTTACAAAAGCAACAAATATGAAGTTGTTGCTATGTGCGTTTGAGCAATTGTCAGGTCTAAAAATTAATTTTCATAAAAGTGAGCTCTTCTGTTTTGGGCAAGCTAAAGAGTGCGAACAACATTATACTGAATTATTTGGTTGCCAATTGGGTTCATATCCGTTCCGCTACCTAGGCATTCCGATGCATTTTAGAAAACTCAGTAACTCTGACTGGAAGGTGATAGAGGAGAAATTTGAAAAGAAATTAGCGAGATGGAAGGGTAAGCGTATGTCTGTAGGAGGGCGACTAGTATTGATCAATTCGGTCTTAACAAGCTTGGCAATGTTTATGATGTCCTTCTTTGAGGTACCAAACGGGGTGCTAGAGAAGTTAGATTATTATAGGTCACGGTTCTTCTGGCAATCTGACAACCATAAAAGGAAGTATAGATTGGCCAGATGGAATGTACTGTGTCTACCCAAAGAATCAGGTGGACTAGGAATTAAAAACCTAGAAATCCAAAATCAATGCTTGCTGAGTAAATGGTTGTTTAACTTGATCAATGGAGATGGTCTTTGGCAACAAATACTAAGAAACAAGTACCTAAAGTTGCATACGGTTCTGCAGGTAGAGAAAAAACCAGGTGATTCTCATTTCTGGTCTGGACTGATGAAAGTTAAAGAGTCCTTTACTAATTTTGGTTCTTTCCAACTAAATGATGGTAAACAAGTTAGATTTTGGGAAGACAAATGGTTAGGCAATTTTACTCTTAAACAACAATATCCGTCTCTCTACCAAATTGTTAGGAAAAAGGGGATACGGTGGCCAAAGTTTTTTCTCGGATACCACTAAATATTTCTTTCAGACGGTCTTTACAGGGTGTGTATCTAAACCTTTGGTATGACTTGGTAGGTCGCATCAGCCATGTTCGGTTGAATGACCGTAGTGACGTCTTTCGTTGGCATCTTACGCCAAACTCGTTATTTTCGGTTAAATCAATGTATATGGCCCTTATTACAAATGCAAACATACATCGGATCCCTAGATTATGGAAGCTGAAAGTACCATTGAAGATTAAGATCTTCATGTGGTATTTAAAAAGAGGTATTATTCTGACAAAAGATAACCTAGCTAGGAGGAATTGGAATGGGAGTAAGCGATGCTCCTTCTGCTCTCATGAGGAAACAATTCAACACCTCTTTTTTGAGTGTCAGATGGCCAAATTCCTTTGGAGAGCGGTGCAAATTGTTTTTAATATCAATCTACCTAATAGCTTTCATGATATGTTTAATGGTTGACTTATAGGTTTGGATGGTAAAAGTAAGAATTATCTGTTAGTTGGGGCATCGGCGTTATGTTGGGCAATATGGCTCAGTAGGAATGATTTGGTCTTTGACAAAGCTCCTATGAAAACTCATTTGCAGGTACTATTCAGAGGAACGTACTGGCCCCGCTTCTGGCCGGGCTCAATTACAGCGGCATGACCATGATAAGCAAGAAATAAACGACGCATGCCAAGCTTTAGAGGTTCTGACGATGCGTCTCTTCGCTCACCACGGCTGGAGGTTTCGCAATAGGATTACTTACTAAGGCCTCAAACTTGTGGTGTTTCGTTCTTGTGGTGTGTGAACCTTTGAGTGTGGTGCTATCTTGTAAACATTGGCTGTAGCCTCTTGGCCAAGGCCGGAATTATTTCCATTATTAAAAAATGAAACGCGGGGAAGGAACAGCTGCGCGCTTCAGAAGTTTTTTATTCGCAGGAGTCGAACCGAGTTTGGAGTTCGATTTTCGTGTCTGAGACACACACAAACATCGGTGTTCACAGCGTGCATGGTTCGCTTTTGCCAGCCCACGGTTCAATTTACGCCTACACTGGAGCTGCTCTTAGAGGGTGAAGAATATTCGCGTGTACATAAGTGGCATGTGTAGTATTCGATGGTGGCTCATAAAAGGACGAAGTTCATGTTCTTTTTTGGCACTGACCGGTGTACTGCTCATTGTATTACAACAATGCATATAGAACTGACGGTCACGTGGATTATGGCTACTCATGACTAGTTGCTAGTTTTCTGTCAACATACCTTGCTTCCATTGAATCGATCCGCATTTTAGTGAATTTGATTTGAAGGCACTCCATCTTCTAAAGTCAAAACTTCTAACATGCATGTTACAAGATGCCATCTGTGAAGTATCAACTTGCAAGCTATACCATGCTATAGGCCTCCTCGGTATGCGGTGCCTTTGGCTTGGTGCCTACAAATAGCACCGAACTGCCCATCATACAATCGAACTGCCTTTCCTTATTATCTCCACTACATACACTGTACCGCATATTCTTTTGTTCTCTCCACTGGTACCATGGCTTCCACTGCTGCCTCTCTTAGGGTAGCCTTGGCCATTGCCGTGTGTGTCGTGCTGCTCCATCCTTCCACAGGGCAGCAGCCGGCGCCGGCCCCTGCGCTGTCGCCGTCAGATTGCAACCTTCAATGTTCGTCTAATTGTACTCAGAGCTGCCAAGCCATAGCCGATTCTGATGCTAGCAAGTGCAATGCTACCAAGTTCGCAGTCTATGAAACTATCTTTAAGGTCTGCACTAACAGAAGCTGCAATGGAAACTCCTATGCCCGTGGTACCTGTGTCATAGGCTCATGTTCCCCGAGTACCTGCGGCTGCCCCTGTGGCCGTAGCTGCTGCGAATCAAGCACTGTCGCTACACTAGACATATACTTCAGATGCATGGCGCCGGTGCAAAGGGTCATGCAGTTCTGCATGCCCTCCTGTGTGAACTTCTGTGTAAACAACTGCGGCAACGGCGCAGCTTCGCCTACAACATCGACGGCTCCTGCGCCTCCTGCGTGAATGTTGGGCTTCGGAGCTTCGTCTATATGTGTGCGGGTTGTGTTCTCCCCATTCGAGCAGTTATGATTATGTAGAGTAGTGAATCTTGTCGACTGGGATGCAGTACATGGAGTGTGTAGGAGTGCTCTAGTGGAGCTTGAATGTTTTCAGTCGTGTCAAATAAAGCAAAGTTATGTGTTCTCGGTTGTCTAAAGAGACATTCATCTCTACACTCCATTCAAATTATAGGTCGTTTAATTTTTTCTGTATACTTTGTTAAAAAATGGATAGACTATGCTAGCTATAATATTTAAATATCTACCGTAAACACCGGAAAAAACTTGTGAGTAGAGAGTAATGGATAGTTACCACTAGAAGAACAACATAGTGGAATAATAGATGGTGCAGCCCGGCCCAATGTAGGTGTCCGCTAGTGTAGAGGAAATAGTCGATCATGTCACGAACTGATTACTTTGTCATTGTCGTAGCAGCAACATCATCTCACCCTTAGCCCCAATCTCACATCACGCCGTGCCATGATTTTTTTTTGTTTTCCATGATTTGTCCACATTTTCGCCACAATTTGCTTATTCGGTAGCTCATATGCATTTTACTTAAAGAATTATACTTATGTAGCAAAAGTGTTACGTCCAGGTTTAGAGAGAAACCAGATGTATTTCATATGTACATCAAAATCAAGTTTACACATATGTGACAGACGTCATAAGTGAATATCTATAAAAATGACATAATGAAAGAGTATTAAAGTATAATTATTACAATTTCAGAGTTGAAAACAAAAGTCAGAGCAGAAGAATAAATGAGTCTTTAACTAAAGCGTAGCAAAATAGTCTCCATCTCCATAATCAGATGATTGGGGGACTCGCCTAGAAATCCTTAACTCAACAGTATAATCCACAAAGTTCTCGAAGTCTGAGCAACAATCCAGGTGTTGTAAATGCAATATACTCCCTCCGGTTCACTATTAGAAGTCCTTTAGGACAGTGACACGGTCACCAAAGCACAACTTTGAATTCTCTTTTTTATAAAAATATTTCTTAAAAAGTTATATATGTATATTTTTTATGAAAGTAATTTTTAAGACCAATCTATTTATATAATTTTCACATTTTCAAACTCAATGACTTAAATGATATTCATGATTTATATTCCCAATGTTTGACTCAAACTTTATCCAAAAAGACTTCTAATAGTGGAGGGAGTAAGTAAATAAGCGAGAGCAAATGTGGGCACTTAGCAAAGTTTAGAAATAAGTGACATGCAAGGGCTTTATAAAGTGGATGATGATAGGCTAATGGCATTCATCACTTTTAGTTGGTCAATTGTTATTAAGCCACTAATTACTAGCAAATGTAAATATATACCAAACCATAATTTAATGAAACATAATAAACCCATAGTTGTATTCAAGTAACTTCAAATGTTTGATTATATACCATAAATAACTGTCTATATCCATACTTATAGCTTTCTTTATTGCTAATAGCTTGATGGTTAATTGGAATTATTACTAGCGATATTTTATATAAACACAATTTTTTCACACGTTATATAAACACAATTAGAATACTATATATGTTACTTTGAAATTGCAACTTTCAACTTTCTACATGAGCATGACTAGATTACATGATATAGTAGTGTGCGACTAATATTTCTTTTCTTGTGTATAATAACAACAACAAATATTTCTTTCTTTGTGGGGTAAGAAAAAATTCATAATTACTGGTAGGCAGAGATAGACTTTACATTAAACTAATAGATTTTGACAATATATAAATGCTTTTAGAAAAATCTTTGTTCAAGAACATTACAAGGTGACATATTTACTACCATTATAAAATCTAATTTTAATAAAATTCAAATTTTCAATTTATTTAAACAATATCGGATGAAGGTAAACTATACATGAAAGTTGTAGTGCTCGACGAGATCTAAAACTTTGTAGTTGACAAGTTTTCAATTTGAAGTTATTTAGAGTGTTAAAAACACAAAATAAAATTTGAAAGCATGAATTCAAAGGAATAGCATCCCGTTATATGGACCAGCTATGGTGTGCAGGCCAGTGAGATGGCAAGGAAGTAGCACGCAAAGCAAGAGGTCCTGACTTTGAACCATGAACGATACAAGTGTATGAACAAATATGGGACTTGTGTCAAATGATAGGGGGTCAAGATGGGACACCTAGTAAAATATGAAAAATATTATTTAATTTAAACTTTGTATGTTAAAATTTGAAATAGTTGGAATTTATTTGTGCTAGCGGGCACTTAAGACGTCCATTACCACAAATTCACTGCAAACACAAATGGTGATTTGTGTTGGCACAAGATTGCTGGCGGGTGCTAAAACCGTTAACCCAAATGTTTTGTGTAGTAGCGTCTATTGACTCGGCATGCATTTTACTCCAAAAGCTATATGTAAATCTTCTCTCTCGTATATACCTAAAACAAATTTTAAGTTTTCAAATTTAGCAATATAATGTTGCTGGATATGCTCTTATTGAAGATTTTATCTTGTCTGAAACAACATATATTTAAAAAGGGAAGGCGTATGATACCCTGATGGCTTTTGATTATTTAGTTGCATTTTTGTACTGCTAAACAATAACATTTGAGAAATGCAAGTACGTTATTGTTGAGAAAAATGGTGGTAAAAGTTTCTTAGATGGAGCAAGGGATGAAGGAGGCAATGACCAGGCTTGTTCTATGGCAGGCCACTCCTGTGTTTAGTTCCAAAAAGTGAAAGAGAAAGTTTGGTGAAAATATCACTTCGGACCCTGTAGCGCACTGTAGCACGTTTCGTTTGTTTGTGGTATGTAATCGCTGTCCTAACATGACCTAACTAGGCTTGAAAGATTCATCTTGTCGTGTACATCAAAACTATGTACAAAGTTTTTTTATTTACCCACGTTTAGTGTTCCATGTATGAAGAGAGAGATTTGATATTATAGGTGGATAGTGAAGTTTGGAGAGAGAATTTTTGGATTTTGTTGGAACTAAACACAGCCCATGTATCATATTGGTGACCCATTACGGGACGTGTACTTCTCTTGTAATTTTATTTCACGCAAGTGGAGAAACTGTAATATGCCACTTGTGTTATCGGCCATGTGCCCAAAGTCTAGTCTTGACTGGTTCATTCCACACTATCCGATCCATAGACCACGCAAAAATTCATGATTCTGCATATAAGTGTATTTGAAGTTAGTTCAACTTCTGCATTATTCAATTTGTGACAATGAGCCAATATCCAGTTAAAAGGATGTTCATCCATTTCTCTTCCTCATTTATGTGGCCCAAGATGTTCTGTTTCTTTTGTTCCTATTTTTTAATATCATATTGCCATCTTATAATCATCTTATATCATTTTTAGTGTCAATTAAATGAAATAAGCATTGGGTTTCAGGTCTAAGCTTGGGCTGCAGCCGAGCGGCTGGGCTGTAAGCCACAGCTCAAACAGCTGCTTATAGCAAAAGCTAACAGACCTTGTTTACTAATTACAAGGCCTTGTTATTTATTTTTGAGGAAGGGTTGGACGCCACTAGCTACATACCAATTTAAGTGGCCACTCACAATATTGCTATCAGACCCAAACCTTTTCCCATTTTTTGAGTTTTTGGAGGAAGTGATTATGTACACAGTCTCATGGGTGTGCAAGACAATTTGGGAGCATCAATCTGGTAGTACAAACATCATGCTTTTGGGATCCATCAACTGCTTTTGGGTGATGCTAGATCCATAGTAGTACATGATGATGTTAGATACATCTATTTCTTTTGTTTTTTTTGACTTTCTCGAACTAGTGATTTTGTACAGACCTATACGTGCAAAACAAACTGATGAACTCATGAGATGTACATGATCATTTGAATTGTGCCAAGTATGACATGATGGGCACCATTCATGTCTTGAATGTAACACTTTTGTTTATGTGTCCTTAATGTGGCTAAATGTCACATGCTGTTGAATTATAGTTGTTCAGTAGCTGAATGTGACAAGATGAATACATGATTGGTGGTGAATTCAGCTTTACTGTTTCATAATTATTGCATGGTTAAGTTTTTATTAGTTTTTGCTATCAAATTCTCCTATTGAACAACCAGTCGGTATAATTTATATACATCTTCTGATTATCTGTCGTGATCCTAGAAACAGATTGTTTGTCGATATAAATTGGTCTGTCGATAAAAAATATGGAGTTTCAGACAATATGTCGGTATAAGGGCTGTCTGTCGGTATAAGTACGTATTTATCGACATCACTTATACCGACTGCAACGGTGTGTCGGTATAACATTATACCGACAGATCCAGTATCGCTAAAGGCAGTTATACCAACAGTCTGATCTATCGCTGCTCAAGGGCTGTGGTGTAGTGAATCTAAGTGCACATCTACCATTCTTACTAGATACAAGTGCCTCATATAAAAGTGAAGTATCCGTTCAATTTTTATGCGAGGAATGGGGAAAGATATTGTTATCTAATAATCCTCTCCAAGTCAACTTGTAAGATGGTGCAAGTTGTAACCTAGTAGCGCACTTGCATATATTAATAATCAAATAGAGCTCGTATCCTACATGTGGTTGGTTGATTTGGTTTCTATAAATAGCAACCAAATGCCCCATAGTACATGCACCAATTGAGAAGCTTGATTAGTCCTTCCTCAATTTTTCTCCTTGTTCTCATTCTCTAGCTTTCTTGTCCATAATCAAAAAAAGCCATATACCATGGCATCCACTGCCGCCGCTCTTGAGCGAGCTGCTCTTGTTGCCATTTGTATTGTGGTACTTGTGCATTCTTCGATGGGACAGCCATCGCAATCATCTTGCGTTAACTACTGTTTACCGCAGTGTAATACAACATGCAACGCTGCCGCTGGTACTCCCATCTCTTGCCAAAGCGTTGTTCCTACGGTCTTGAGCCAGTGCTCAAGCGGCTGCAATAGTGGGTGCAGCCAGTCCTGCCGCGGCAATTGTGACTGTAGCGGTTTGTGCAGCAACTACTGCACTAGCGCTGCTAACAGTGCATATAACAGTTGCATGCAGCAGTCGTCCCAGCAGTCTAAGGTATACGGGTCGTGCATGAGCCCCTGCATGAGCACCTGCATGGGCAAATGCATGAACGGCTGAGTTCGCGAGGAGATGCGTGGTGTAAGGAGGGGCAAGATCCATGTGTGCCACGGTGGACTCAAGTCGCATATCTGGGTGCGTAATAAAACGTGTATGTCAGTTCTGTTTACATGTATGTTTACGTTTAGCAGTAGATGTATCCTTTATTTACTAAGTCTGTCCTCCACTCTTTTACTTTGTGTACGACAAGTATTGTGGGCTCTTGTGAATTGTGCGCGCGCGCGTTATAGACTTATGATGTATGCCATATTATATTCAGTTGTTACCACTTTCTCAAGATTTCTGGACCAATCTTCATGTTTGCTAACCGTGCGTGTGATTCTTCTCCAATTTGAATAAGTTTATACGACTGAAATATAGATGACCGATTTGCCTCGTCCCAACTATTTTTATGATATAATAACACCCGGCCAGTTTCTAGGGCCATGTGTATTGTTTTGACTATATTAGTCCAGCGTCCATTATTAAAACAGGTTCCGGCAACCTTGTAATCCTTATTGTTTTAAACATAGCTCATCGGGCGGCTCATCTTTGATTCACAGCGGTGGGGGACTTCTAGTCTGTTGGTGAAAATGAAAGAACAAGGTTGCTAAATGTCTTTTGTGTGCTATGGACACCGTGCTGCAATTCTGAGTATATCACACAAGTAAGGCGTGCATGACCACTTAATCAATGTCTGCGATTAGTTCCATCGGGTGAAAAGATGAGGCAAAACCAAATGCCGAGTTCGGTTGCAAAATGTGGAAGCTCATGGCTGGGCAGCTAAACCGTAGGCCCTTAGGTCACAAAATTCTCTCTATGTATTTTCACAAATAATTGATATTTATGAAATTCGTGTGAAAAAATTGTTAGAGGTAGAAAGGGAGGAAGATGATGACCATATGCGCTGGACTGTAGGTAGATGGCCCAGCGCGGCCATGAAAGGAATAACTTTTGCTGCTATTTCATTGCGGAAGTGTAGAATTAATAATTGTATGTACCACGATGTGGAGAATGGATCGCGATCGACGTGCCCATGTCTAGTATTGACTCGTTCAAACCTTCCAAAAGTTTATTACTGATACAGTGAATTTGAAGGTAAGTGAACTTCAGAAGTCAACTTTTGCACAATGACTGGTGCAAGATATAGTTATGTAATCCTCGATCTAGAAGTCCACTTCTACCATGTTCCAAGATACCATTTGTGAAGTTTCAACTTGTAATAATCTAAAGAAATCTAGGGGTATGGTGCTGGATCCGGTGGGTATGTGGGCTCCTATAAATAGCGCATAATGATTCATTATGCAAGCACAAACTGAGCTGCTTGCCTATATCATCTCCACTTCACTATAGGTTCTTTTCTTGTTCCTCTCTCGTCGTAGTTTAATTTGGTATCGTATCTCAAGCTTATTACTAGTTCTCTCCATTCAGGAAAGACTTATACCATGGCGGCGTCCACTACTGCTGCTCTTAAGGGGGCCTTGTTCGTTGCCATGTCTGTCGTGCTGCTGCTCAATTCGTCAATGGGGCAACAGCCAGCTCCGGCACCAGCGCCATCGACAATTGCGCCTGTCGATTGCCCTAGTTACTGCCAATCGACATGTACTCCGATATGCCAGGCCAGTTCTGATGCTGAGGCCAGGAGATGCCAAAGCATTAGGCCCGACCTCGTCTATGGCGGATGCTTTCAGAACTGCAGTAGTAGCTGCAACGGCAACTCCGCCGATGCCCGTGGTTCCTGCGTCCTGGGTTCCTGTTCCGCTAGCAGCTGCGGCTGTCCCTGTGCCCGTAGCTGCTGCGAGTCATGCACTTCATCTTCTACCGGTGCATATGGCATGTGCATGGCGATGCAGCCAAAGATCCGTTTTTACTGCATGATGGGATGCACGGCCTCGTGCAACATCAGATGTGTCAACGGCTCACTTCCATTTCCATGGATGTCGTGAGATTCGCGCCCCATGCGTGAATATGGACGGCCCGGAGTATCATCCCTGACATATTTTACCACTGTGATTCGATCTGTTGAGTCAATCATGTCATGACCAATATATGTGTGTGCCAGTCGAGTATCATCTTATTATTTATATTAACAACTTATATTACTACTATTAATTCGACTCGATCTTCTTTTCTAACTTGCATGTTAATTCTGACGACAAATAAAGATAAATATTAGAAATAATTAAAAAAAGTAAGAACATCTTATCATTGGTTTTTAGGCTCTAATCATTACTACCTCCAATCCAAATTACTATTCGCTGTTGACTTTTTCTTACAACGTTTGATCGTTCGTTTTATTCAAAATTTTTGTCCAAATATGCAAAAAAAATAAGTCGTACCTAAAGTATATGTGCTGATAAAGTAAGCCACAAATAAAAGAAACGACACTTGCAAAATATTTTGGATAAGACGAATGGTCAAATGGTACGAGAAAAAGTCAACAGCGAATAGTAATTTAAAATGGAGGTACCACGTGTTTATTCTAGTTTCTAAAAAGCTATCAACTTCTAACATGTGTCAACGGCTGAGTTCCACATATGCTGTGTAAGATGTGCCTTCCATGCTTGAATGAACGCCTGAGTTTCATTGACCTCTGATATAGTGATATATGTGTGCTTGTTGAGTTTTCCGTTGTTGGAAGATCTGTGATCCTGTTGAGTTACCATACCATGTCCCATATTTTAATTAGGTACTCATGAGTCTAGTCTGAACGTTAATTAATATCCATATCAATCTATATCTATATAATCTATATATATACATCTATATAGATACACCCCCACTAAAAGTTATTAACTTCATTTCTCTTAACATGCAATCTGTCCACATATCATACCACATCGCCATCCACTGCCATTTATATTTATGTTTTCCATCGATTTTCTGTGACTCATAGCATCCATGTATATAATTTATTAGTCTTTGCGAGTACAATGCTACAAATTTCCCACAGTAAAAATACATGGATGATCAATTATTTAAGAGCCGTCCTCTCTCAATAAATTGAGCATGTTTTCAAGTATAATATCGTTTGCAAAAGAATATTACCAATGCCATGCAATCACCTTAGTGTTTTTACTTTCAAATTCATCTTAAAATGATGTATAATATCATTGTAAAAGAATATTGACATATAATTACCTTAGTGTTTTATTTTTAAATTTTACCTTAACATTTTGTTTACAAAATTCCCGTAGCATCGCGCGGGGTATCACCTAGTAACCTATATTGATGTACCCAACTAAGAGTCATTAAGGCTCCGTTTGGAAGTCGATATTGGAAGCCTTGGCATTGAATTGACTTCAATGCCAAATCAGCCTAGTATTGGCATTAGGTTACAATACCAAAGTCATTGTTTGGATGTAGATGAAATTGCTAGATGGAATCAAAAAAGCTGGCGAATACTAATTCATGTTTGGATGTTCATACTGTGGCATCTGATTTTGGCCTTCTTCAGCCACGCCAGCGGCGGCGCTCGCCCGAGCCATCGACACCTCGCCGGAGAAGGCCGCTCTCTTTTTCCGGGACGCAGCTCACCGGTGGAGGGGCGCGCAGCTCGCCGCAGAGGAGGCAGGGAAGGGGCGCCGCGGGGCTCGCCGCAGAAGATGGCACCGGAGGGCGGCGCGGATCCTCGCTCGCCCCATGTCCTTCGCCTCCTCCAGCTCCGGCGCATCGGAGGGGCGTCGGGCAGGATTGCAGAAAGACGGCTTGTGGGGGAAAGGTTTTGGGGGCAGGGATGGGGGAGGGAGAGGATGGCCGGAGATGCGAGAGAACATGGAGGAGGGCGAGGGGGAGGTACCGGCGCCGCCGTGTCCCACGAGGTCGCCTCCTGTCCGCTCCCCTTCGAGCGCCGGCGGCGCGGCTTCTGTTTCTTTCGCGAGTAGAACCGAAGCGGCGCGGGGGAGAAAGAGCGGATGGAGAAGTAGCGTCGCAATTCAGCTGAATACGGAGCCGGGGGCCTCCGAATTGTGGGTGGGCTTGTGCGGGCTGGCCGGAGATGCGAGAGAACATGGAGGAGGGCGAGAGGGAGGTACCTGCGCTGCCGCCGTGTCCCACGAGGTCGCCTCCTGTCCGCTCCCCTTCGAGCGCCGGCGGCGCGGCTTCTGTTTCTTTCGCGAGTAGAACCGAAGCGGCGCGGGGGAGAAAGAGCGGATGGAGAAGTAGCGTCGCAATTCAGCTGAATACGGAGCCGGGGGCCTCCGAATTGTGGGTGGGCTTGTGCGGGCTGGCCAATTATTTCATGGCATTGGAGCCCAATTCAAATAGCCAATGCCAAGGTCTGCCAAACAGCTGAATTCGAGCCCACCCAAATCCAATTCCTAATTCTAAGCCTCAATACCAACATCCAAACGCTACCTAAGTCTTTTTTTCTCGACATGCATACTATCCATGTCATATAGGAACCCTCAATATCATACGCTAGGTCATCATTGACTAGGATCATCTATTTATATCTTGCATCGATTTTTTATGACTAATAGCGTCCATGCATACAATGTATTTGACTTTACAAGTACAATTCTACAAAATTTCGACAATAGAAATACATGGATGATAAATCATTTAAAAGTCGTTCTCTCTCAACAAAATGAACATATTTTTATGTATAATATCATTTGTAAGTAAATGTTGCCATGCAATCACCTTAGTGTATCTACTTCCAAATTGCACCTTAAAATTTTGTTAAAAAAATTCCCGCAGCATTACGCGGGGTATCACCTAGTTATTACTAATTGAACATTTCTATTAAACATCCACATTAAGAGTAAAATTCACTGTAGGTCCG
Organism: Echinochloa crus-galli; assembly: GCA_900205405.1. Classification (NCBI taxonomy): domain Eukaryota; kingdom Viridiplantae; phylum Streptophyta; class Magnoliopsida; order Poales; family Poaceae; genus Echinochloa; species Echinochloa crus-galli. The sequence continues at coordinate 99,368 of OAMR01001173.1, forward strand.
TCAACTTGTAAGCGGGTGTCACTTAGGACCACAAACTCCGAAACTACATTTTTGGATGCATAATGAACTTGTCATTTATGTCATTTAGGACCTTAAACTCCTAAAATCTAAATCTACAAGCTCTTAAAGTGAGGTTTTAGGTCCATAAACTTGTAATTTGTGTCACTTAGGTCCACAAATTCTAAAAGTGCATTTTTATGTCCATAAACTTGTAATTCGTGTAAAAAGTACTCTTCCATACATACACATCACGTGTACATATAGCGCTAGCATTGCAACCTAACCAGATACCTCCCTCTCTCAGCCACTTGATGATGAAATGCTGTTGAGGCTATCATTGCGGCCCGCCTTCGCAAGCCATCAACAGTGTCCTCTACCTATATAACAAGGCTCTGGACATATATCTAGACCTCAACTCCGATGAGATTACCATATATATATGACAGATGATATGGACTCAAGTACTTGATGCCATGTTCGCCAAGAACCTCACACGTTGGCTCCTTTCCAAATATATGTGATACACTAGTCCACATATATGGTCCTCACAACCAGTTCGAAAGGATCTCATCACCATTTTTTTTTTGGGGGGGGGAGGCGGGAGGGGGTGGGGGTTGGTGATGACGGGCAACTGGTTTGGGACCGGCTGTGATGAGGGGGTCATCACAGCTGGTTTGTTATATAAACCAGTTGTGATGTGGCGACAATCAGAACCGGTTTGTTACATGAACCGTTTGTGATGGGTTTCTCATCACAACCGGTTCAATACTCCCATGTTTGTGTTGACCCAGTTGTGATGTGACGACAACGCATCACAATCGGTTTTTTACATGAACCTGTCATGATAGCCCCCATCACAACCGGTTTACTAAATCGGTTCACCAAAACCGGTTGTGATCTAGGGTTATTTAGCAGTTATACTCAGTTTGGCTTCTATCTAAAGTTTGTGGCCAACCTTCTTTTTTCTTGCAGGCAACTGTGTCCAACCTTTGGTTGTACGTTTTTTTAATAGGCATTCATTGATCGACTGCTCACATTTGCACATACCGTGGGTTCTCGGATGATAGCAATAAACTTTTTTTTGCAAAACTGGATGATAGCAATAATTGTGTCTCTGTTTCATACAATGTTGCCTCTCACCTTATCCACGTATACTTTGAATCCTTCTGCCTCATATAGGATGGTGGTACTGTTCAGTTTCCCTACCAATTTCATCAAAGGTAGTAACAAGGGCGGAGAGCTTCTCGGCCCAACGTCTTATGTGCCGGGAAGAACAAGGGCGTTAACAACTCTTTCTCCCAAAGTCCACTGAGTATAACTGCTAAATAACCCTGAGCATGTTTTCATGTATAATATCGTTTGCAAAAGAATGTTGCCATGCAATCAACTTAGTGTTTCTAGTTTCAATATTCATCTTAAAATGATGTATAATATCATTGTAAAAGAATATTGACATATAATTACCTTAGTGTTTTATTTTTAAATTTTACCTTAACATTTTGTTTACAAAATTCCCGTAGCATCGCGCGGGGTATCACCTAGTAACCTATATTGATGTACCCAACTAAGAGTCATTAAGGCTCCGTTTGGAAGTCGATATTGGAAGCCTTGGCATTGAATTGACTTCAATGCCAAATCAGCCTAGTATTGGCATTAGGTTACAATACCAAAGTCATTGTTTGGATGTAGATGAAATTGCTAGATGGAATCAAAAAAGCTGGCGAATACTAATTCATGTTTGGATGTTCATACTGTGGCATCTGATTTTGGCCTTCTTCAGCCACGCCAGCGGCGGCGCTCGCCCGAGCCATCGACACCTCGCCGGAGAAGGCCGCTCTCTTTTTCCGGGACGCAGCTCACCGGTGGAGGGGCGCGCAGCTCGCCGCAGAGGAGGCAGGGAAGGGGCGCCGCGGGGCTCGCCGCAGAAGATGGCACCGGAGGGCGGCGCGGATCCTCGCTCGCCCCATGTCCTTCGCCTCCTCCAGCTCCGGCGCATCGGAGGGGCGTCGGGCAGGATTGCAGAAAGACGGCTTGTGGGGGAAAGGTTTTGGGGGCAGGGATGGGGGAGGGAGAGGATGGCCGGAGATGCGAGAGAACATGGAGGAGGGCGAGAGGGAGGTACCTGCGCTGCCGCCGTGTCCCACGAGGTCGCCTCCTGTCCGCTCCCCTTCGAGCGCCGGCGGCGCGGCTTCTGTTTCTTTCGCGAGTAGAACCGAAGCGGCGCGGGGGAGAAAGAGCGGATGGAGAAGTAGCGTCGCAATTCAGCTGAATACGGAGCCGGGGGCCTCCGAATTGTGGGTGGGCTTGTGCGGGCTGGCCAATTATTTCATGGCATTGGAGCCCAATTCAAATAGCCAATGCCAAGGTCTGCCAAACAGCTGAATTCGAGCCCACCCAAATCCAATTCCTAATTCTAAGCCTCAATACCAACATCCAAACGCTACCTAAGTCTTTTTTTCTCGACATGCATACTATCCATGTCATATAGGAACCCTCAATATCATACGCTAGGTCATCATTGACTAGGATCATCTATTTATATCTTGCATCGATTTTTTATGACTAATAGCGTCCATGCATACAATGTATTTGACTTTACAAGTACAATTCTACAAAATTTCGACAATAGAAATACATGGATGATAAATCATTTAAAAGTCGTTCTCTCTCAACAAAATGAACATATTTTTATGTATAATATCATTTGTAAGTAAATGTTGCCATGCAATCACCTTAGTGTATCTACTTCCAAATTGCACCTTAAAATTTTGTTAAAAAAATTCCCGCAGCATTACGCGGGGTATCACCTAGTTATTACTAATTGAACATTTCTATTAAACATCCACATTAAGAGTAAAATTCACTGTAGGTCCGTCAACTTGTAAGCGGGTGTCACTTAGGACCACAAACTCCGAAACTACATTTTTGGATGCATAATGAACTTGTCATTTATGTCATTTAGGACCTTAAACTCCTAAAATCTAAATCTACAAGCTCTTAAAGTGAGGTTTTAGGTCCATAAACTTGTAATTTGTGTCACTTAGGTCCACAAATTCTAAAAGTGCATTTTTATGTCCATAAACTTGTAATTCGTGTAAAAAGTACTCTTCCATACATACACATCACGTGTACATATAGCGCTAGCATTGCAACCTAACCAGATACCTCCCTCTCTCAGCCACTTGATGATGAAATGCTGTTGAGGCTATCATTGCGGCCCGCCTTCGCAAGCCATCAACAGTGTCCTCTACCTATATAACAAGGCTCTGGACATATATCTAGACCTCAACTCCGATGAGATTACCATATATATATGACAGATGATATGGACTCAAGTACTTGATGCCATGTTCGCCAAGAACCTCACACGTTGGCTCCTTTCCAAATATATGTGATACACTAGTCCACATATATGGTCCTCACAACCAGTTCGAAAGGATCTCATCACCATTTTTTTTTTGGGGGGGGGGGGAGGCGGGAGGGGGTGGGGGGTTGGTGATGACGGGCAACTGGTTTGGGACCGGCTGTGATGAGGGGGTCATCACAGCTGGTTTGTTATATAAACCAGTTGTGATGTGGCGACAATCAGAACCGGTTTGTTACATGAACCGTTTGTGATGGGTTTCTCATCACAACCGGTTCAATACTCCCATGTTTGTGTTGACCCAGTTGTGATGTGACGACAACGCATCACAATCGGTTTTTTACATGAACCTGTCATGATAGCCCCCATCACAACCGGTTTACTAAATCGGTTCACCAAAACCGGTTGTGATCTAGGGTTATTTAGCAGTTATACTCAGTGGACTTTGGGAGAAAGAGTTGTTAACGCCCTTGTTCTTCCCGGCACATAAGACGTTGGGCCGAGAAGCTCTCCGCCCTTGTTACTACCTTTGATGAAATTGGTAGGGAAACTGAACAGTACCACCATCCTATATGAGGCAGAAGGATTCAAAGTATACGTGGATAAGGTGAGAGGCAACATTGTATGAAACAGAGACACAATTATTGCTATCATCCAGTTTTGCAAAAAAAAGTTTATTGCTATCATCCGAGAACCCACGGTATGTGCAAATGTGAGCAGTCGATCAATGAATGCCTATTAAAAAAACGTACAACCAAAGGTTGGACACAGTTGCCTGCAAGAAAAAAAGAAGGTTGGCCACAAACTTTAGATAGAAGCCAAGATCATTGCAGACTTAGGCCTCCAATGGATCCACCTCAGCTAGCTCATAGAGATCCAAATTATATATATTCTCAGTTCTGTAGCATCTAAGGGCCAATTTGGATCAAGTGCGCTAATGTGCAAAATTACTAAACTCCTCACTTAGGAGTGCTAATGGAAGGTGCTAAACTGCCAAAACTCAAAAAGATAAAAAATATTAGCTAGAGGAGAAATACTAATGAGTGCTAAAATTTAGCACTAATATTTTAGCCAATCCAAACAAACTCTAAATAACCCTTTTCAAGGATTCGGAAAGGCACAGAGGTAAGTGAATTTTCACTCCATTAGCTCATTACCCTCCGCGAGAACTTTTAGATAGATGTTTCACGTAGATGAAAGTCACTTCGAGTCTTATGGTCTTATCATAAATAAAAGTCGGTGCAATGTTGGTTGACTTTCACGTGCGAGTCCATGGTGACGGCACAGAGTCGTCGTAGCGGATCTATACATCATATGGGCCTACTGTTTTCTTGTATTTTATGGAAGTCCGTACACAGAGAATTTTTCATGGGAAGCATAAAGAGTTGCTTGTTGAGGAAATTAAAAAGTAGAACTAAAACGCAATTTGTTAGAGAACCTAGCTTTCCTGCATTTTACTATATATTTCCTCCATCCAAAAAAAGATATTTTGGCAATTTATGATAGATTAATTAACAAAGAGGTGATATGACCTTACTTGCCTCTATTTTTTTATATTTATACTAATTGATTGTTGCATGCACATGTGCCTACTAAGCCGAGTAAAATGACTTTTTTAGGATAATTTTTAATTCCAGAATTACTAATTAACTTGTTGGAACAGATCAGGACATATATGCAAGTAACGACGGATTGATATTATGGAGAATATTCCACGATTGCCTGTAAACCTGTTGAGAGGATAAAACGGGGTTTTCATCATCTGAGGGGACTAGATCCCCATTTCCTGTCATGGATCAACATTATATTTGTTTCTATCTTTATATATAGAACCTGTCCGGAATTGACTTACCTCTTGAGATTATAACGACGTGTCATCATAACTCACACTATGTATATATAAAACCTACTGTTTCCTATATAATCTGAGGTCCCTGAAAAGTGAAAAACGTACCATACCTTCGCAATACTCTGAACCATTCATGCTAGCTGAAACCGTGAATTGACTAAATATACATTCACCAACACATGTAAAATGCTACTATATAGATAATGATTAAATTAACTGGTCCTATTTTGCTTGCTTGTGTGTCGTTTTGGTGCATGATTTTTGAGTTTTTGTTTTAGACCAGTAAACTTTTGTATGGTTTACTGGATGCCCCAAAACATTTTGATATTACAAATTTCGTCCTACATAGCGTATATTATTGTGTGGAAATATAATGTGGCCAAGTTTGGTTAATGGCTGACAAACCCGGCATTTTGGGTTCACACTAATATGAAAGGTACATTGTTCTACTCCAAAATGTTAGATGGTGGAAGCATTGAAGGAATGGAGGCAGCAAAAGATTGTTGAATTTTTTTTGAATTAATATTATTTTAATTCAAAATTACAAATTAATTCCTCTGATTTGCCGAATTACAGAAATGTAGTACTATCGTCTGTTGGGTAGACGAAAATAGAGATTTCGTCTACCCAGCAGACGAAATTACTAATTTCGTCTATCCATCGGACGAAAATATGTTTTTCGTCTATTCAGCAGACGAAATATCCCAAATTTTCAATTAAAAATAGATTTTGTCTACCCGGTAGACGAAATCTCCCAAATTTCCAATTAAAAATAGATTTCGTCTACCCGGTAGACGAAATCTCCCAAATTTCCAATTAAAAATAGATTTCGTCTACCCGGTAGACGAAATCTCCCAAATTTCCAATTAAAAATAGATTTCGTCTACCCGGTAGACGAAATCTCCCAAATTTCCAATTAAAAATAGATTTCGTCTACCCGGTAGACGAAATCTCCCAAATTTCCAATTAAAAATAGATTTCGTCTACCCGGTAGACGAAATCTCCCAAATTTTCAATAAAAAATAGATTTCGTATTAGTTTCGTCTATTCACTGGACGAAAATAGATTTCATCTGCTGAGTAGACGAAATTTAGGTCCCTAGATTAAAAAAATACAAAATGTGCAATAAACATTGAAGTACTGTATATCGATGAATTGGCATATTTATACTCACCACTCTAATGCATCCATTTGTAAGTTTTACAACTGAAAGGACCAACACTAGGCCTAGAGGGGGGGTGAATAGGCCTGTTTAAAATTCCTGCAAAAAATCCTCAGAAAATTGTCAGAGGGTCGGATGATCCGACACAGTCTCGGATCTTCCGGCCAGGAAGATCCGACACTGTACAGGATCTTCCGACAGAGGCAGAAAACCGGAAGATCCGAGAATAACCCGGATCTTCCGACAGGCAATTCAAAGGAACTTCGAGATTTGAAATCTAATGACCTTTTGTCTCCTTCCTTGTATAATGTAAAGCGGAACGAAAA
>OAMR01001173.1:118776-139258 GCA_900205405.1 Echinochloa crus-galli
GGGTAGACGAAATCTATTTTTAATTGGAAATTTGGGATATTTCGTCTGCTGAATAGACGAAAAACATATTTTCGTCCGATGGATAGACGAAATTAGTAATTTCGTCTGCTGGGTAGACGAAATCTCTGTTTTCGTCTACCCAGCAGACGATAGTACCACATTTCTGTAATTCCGCAAATCAGAGGAATTGATTTGTAGTTTCTAATTAAAATAATATTAATTAAAAAATTCTCAAAGATTGTTAGCTAGTGGAAACAACAGGGAGCAAAATAAGGTTCGAAAGCAGGTTTCATTGGTACGTCACTCAATTTATTTACACAATTGTAGAAATCGCATTATTATGCGAATAATTGGTCACCAATCGCCATGTGCCCCATGTCGACTCTTGACTTGTTCAACCTAGAGTTCCTGACTGCCGACAAATAAACGTTTATCATATTGATTGAATATCAGTGAACCTGAAGGTACTTTAACTTCTGAAGCCACATCCAAACATGTGGCAAGATTCCATTTGTGAAGTCTCCACTTGTAATAATCTATATACCAAACTAAGGCTCCTACGTAAGTGGTTTCATTGCGTCGGAACCTATAAATAGCTCCGAATAGTCCATATACAGTCATCGAATGAGCTACCTCACATTCTCCACTGCATTGCCTTCTCTTCACCACAAGTTTCCTTGTTCACTGATACAATGGCTTCCACTGCTGCCACTGTCAAGGGGGCCTTGGTCACTGCCATGTGCGTCGTGCTGCTCCATTCTTCGATGGCGCAGCAGCCAGAGCCTGCACCGGCGCCGCCATCATCAGCGCCAGTGTTCGGTTGCGGAGATTACTGCAACTCCAATTGCACTCAGAGGTGCCAAGCCCAATCCAGCGCTCAGCACGGAGAGTGCAAGACCACGGCCGAGCTCTACGACGATTGCTTCAAGGGTTGCACTACTAGCAGCTGCAACGGCAAGTCTTATGCCCATCATTCGTGCGACATGGATTCCTGTAACGCCAGTAGCTGCGGCAACCCTTGTGCCCGTTAGTTGCTGTGAGTCCTGCACCACCACTGCTCCAGATCTGTTCATCAGATGCATGTCCTCCCGGGGCATGGACATGATCTCCTGCATGCCTCCCTGCATGGACGACTGCGTCAACAACTGCGCCAGCGGATCAGTTCCACCTGCGCCCTAAGATGCGCGTGCAGTACGCGTGTGGCTACATCCATTTGGGACCGGGCGTGTGTCTAGAGCTCGATTTGCTATATGCATGTGTACGTGCGTTGTGTTTTCCGGTTTCGTCTAATTATTGTGATTCCGTTCCTGTTGAGTTGATACTAGTCTCCAATATATATCTCGGCGTGTGTTGCCGTGGGAGCCAGTAGCTCGACAGTCGAGTCTGAATGTGAGCGTTCACGTTTAATTACAATGTCAGTGTTCGGTTGTAAGTTTTTGATCTAATAAAACGAGCTCTATATTATGTCACTCAGGAGAGTCGAAAGAAAAAAAACTGTGTGTGCACTTCCAATGATCCATTGCTACGTGACATACATGTAGCATATGTTTGTGGGCTCCGCCTTTGATCTGAATGAACTATCCTCATTCCTATAATTTCAACATTAGGAGCTCATTTTGAATTAACTATCCTCATTCCTATAATTTCAATATAAGAAGCTCATTTACCTTTACTATGGAAAACAGAGGTTTTGCCTTGGCAAAACCATAAATACACTTTAACGCTGGATAAAGTGTTTACCGAGTGTAACACTCGGCAAACACCACACTCAGTGAAAAAGACGGGCACTGCTAATTTACGCGTGCACGCGTTCAAAGGCTTTCGCACAGCCGATCGGACAGTTCCATTTCGGGCTCCGCGCGCTGTCCTTAGTTTCCTTTTTTGGCATCCACTGCACGCGCCGTCCCACTAAGAGCATCTCCAAGAGACTCTCCATTTGCTTTTCTATAGCTAAAAAAAGAAAACAGACTGAAAAAACTGGTTCTAACAGAACAGCTATCCGGGTCGCTATTTTTGCATGTTGAGCTGAAAAAACCAGCTCCTCCACACCAACTCCAACTCCACCCTCACGTGGAGCTCTCCCAAAGGGGCCCAAATCGACACCAACATATTGCATCCTACGTCGACCTGCCTGAAACATAAACCCTATCATGCATGGGCACCGCTAATTTACGCGCGCGCTCAAAGGCTTCCGCACGGCCTATCGGATAGTTCCATTTTCGGGCTCCGCGCGCTGTCCTTGGTTTCCTTTTTTGGCACTGCATGCGCCGCCCCACTAACGTCGTTTCAGGGGGCCGTGTTTCGCTTTTTTCTTTCTCCACCGGCGTCCGTTTTCTCCGCCGGCGCCAACGTCGCACGTTTTTTTTTCTCACTGCGGCGTGTTTTTTTTTTCTCTTTCTACGGCCCAACATTCTCTTTTGACACTACCGTGGTGTATCATTTTCTTTAACACACCATCAACGTTTTTCTTTTTATAAAAAGAATCTTATGCAAATAACTTGTGCATACAACTTATAGAAACAAAAAATTGAAAACAATTTATCGTAATAAATTATGAAGATAACTTCTTAAAAGAAGTTTAATGAATAACTTATCGACCAAACTTATATTTACAACTTTTTAAAAGAAACATTCTTAGAATAACTCTTGGAATAAATTTTGATTGCCAGCATAACTTTTATAAGAAAACTTTTACACAAAACTTCATCTATATAACTTATGAACATAAGTTATGAGATGTTGCAGAAAAAAGTTTTGAAAATAAATTATCAAAAAGAAGTTATTAATATAACTTAACATAATAACTTCACAACTTATATGTTTGATATATAAGTTATGTGTATATATCAAACTTGGCAGGTGAAAAAAAAGGATATCTGCATGATTGATTTGTAAAAAAAGCATCTATCTAAATTTATTTCATAATATTTCTTCATTATGTCTGATAATTTTTAACATAATTTATGATGATAACTTAACTTCATAAGTTTATGAAAATAAGTTTTAAAAGTAATTTTCAAATATAACTTATGATAATAACTTAACTACATAAGTTTATGGAAATAAGTTTTGAAAGTAATTTTTGAATATAACTTATCCAAATAACTTGTCAATATAATTTTTGAACATAAACCTACGGATATAAATTTTGATGAGAGCTTATGATACTAATTTATCAACATAAGTTACGGGGTCTTGCAAAAAAAAAAGAAACTAAGTAAAGTTATGAACATTACTTATGATTTGTGGAAACTTATGATTTGTAAAAACTTATGCAGAAAACTTATGATTTGTGAAAATAACTTACGCCAGTTATGACATTAATGTGTAAAAATAACTTATATAAACAATTATCAAATAACATATGAAGATAATTTGTGCAAATAACTTATGCATATGAAATTGTGATAAATATTTGTGTAAATAATTTAGGAAGATAACTTATAAAATTAAGTCTTGAAATGACTTTTAGAAATAACTTGTCAAAACAACTAATATGTTTAATTTATCCATATAACTTGTGAAAGTAAAATATGGAACGCATATACTAACTTATCAAAAATATTTAGGAAAATAAATTGTGAAATTAACTTACGTACGAAACAAGTTGCGCAGCGCCCGCGTACCTGGCTAATGACACTTGGCAAAATTACTTCGCAAACATCAAATCACAAACAAAATCTGCGCCAGAATTGACAGAAATGGGGCATTTCACTACTCCAGGAACCAATATTGTTATAAACGCGCAGTGGATTCGGCCCGTGCCGCTGCACCCACGGGCCGGCGCAACATTCGGCCCAAGTCCAACGGAGCAACAATCAATCAAGACACAGGCCTAACTCAACCCAAAAGACCATAGGTGAGACTGCCCTCGCCTTATATATTGTGCTCTCCATCACCAATTTCCGATGTGGGACTAAACCTAACAAATATCACAAACGATTTGTAACATGAACCGTTTGTGATGGTTTGTGATGTGACATCACAAACGGTTTGTAACACGAACTGTTTGTGATTTTTCTGCTCCCACGAAAACCCCAAAAAATAGGAAAACAATAGCAAAAAAAAAACCAACGTGGGAAGGCCATCAAGTTGCAAGTCGCGCCATTTTTTCGTGCATAAATCGCACGCTACGTGGCCGGCCGGGTTCGAACCTCTCCCTCATGCGAGACCTCCTCGACCGCTGCACCACTCTGTCGATCACCTGTGTCTAGATGCCGTTCTGACTTCTATCATGTTATACGAAACCGAGTGTAAACTGCTTGTTTGAGGCCCTAAACGATTTTAAATGGAAAAAAATTTTGACTACAAAGTTTCCTAGATTTTCGAAATTTACAACATTCATTTTGACTGTTTCTCCGTCCGAGTTCGTTTATAAAATTTGAATTTTAAATTTGAGAACATTTAAACTTAGATCTAGCTAACTAGATGACTTTAAATAAAAAAGTTGTCAACTACAAAGTTTCATGACTTGTTGAAATCTACAACTCTTATTTTGACTGTTTCTCCATCCGAGGTCGTTTGAAAAACTCAAATTTCAAATTTTGAGTACAAACATACTTTTCATTAGTAAAACAAATTCAAATTCAAAAGTTATAAACTACAAAATTATATGACTTCTGAAGATCTACGACTTTTCTATATGTCATTTTTTTATCCGATATAGTGAGAGTAACATTGTTTACAAATCTTATAGGTCTCTCTTATAGTTTTAGGAAACTCTATATGAGAGATGGATTTTATAAACAATATTCATATAAATTTGTCGAATGATGAAATGACCAAAATAAAAGTTCTACATATTGATAAGGCATACAACTTTATAGTTCAACACATTTTGATTTGAATTGATTTACTACTTTAAAATATGGTTTTAACGTGTACCATACACATCATCACAAACGGTTTTTGCTACAAACCGTTTGTAATGTGGGCATCACAAACGGTTTTTCCTACAAACGTTTATGATGTGGTCATCACAAACGGTTTGTATTGTAAGAAAAACCGTTTGTGATGATGTATCATCACAAACGGTTTTTAATACAAACCGTTTGTGATGTGGACCATCACAAACAGTTCGTAACAAAGAACCGTTTGTGATGCCCCCACATCACAAACGGTTTTAACCAACCCGTCTGTGATGCCCCACATCATAAACGGTTTTGTTATGATCTGGGGTATCACAAACGGTACGGTTTTTAAAAATGTTTGTGGTTGGCCGTTTGTGATGTTCATTTCTGTAGCAGTGTTTGCTGAGTATCTACTACTATTGACTCATTCAAACCTTCCAAAAGTTTATTCATACTGACATAGTGAATTTGGAGGTACGTGAACTTCTGAAGTCAACTTTTGATGCGCAAGGACTGGTGCAAGATAGTTTTGTTATTAATCCTCTAGAAGTTCACTTCTACCATATGTTCCAAGATGCCATTTTAGAAGTTTCAACTTGTAATAATCTAAAGAAATAATCTAGGGGTACGGTGCCGGATCCGTTGGGTACGTTGGCGGCTTGGCGCCTATAAAAAGCGCCTAATGATTCATTATGAAAGAACCAAAAACTGAGCTCCTTGCCTATATCTCCACTTCACTATATAGCTTCTCTTCTTGTTGCTCTCTCGTCCTAATTTAATTTGGTCCTCGTACTCTCAAGCTTACTAGTTCTCTCCATTCAGGAAAGACCCATACCATGTTGGCATCCACTACTGCCGCTCTGAAGGGGGCCTTGCTCGTTGCCATGTCTGTCATGCTTCTGAATTCCTCAATGGGGCAACAGCCAGCTCCGGCGCCGGCACCGACACCGCCTGTCGATTGCCCTAGTTACTGCCAATCGAGATGCACTCCGATGTGCCAGGCCGGTTCTGATGCTGAGGCCAGGTCGCCAGGAGATGCCAAAGCATTAGGCCCGAGCTCGTCTATGGCGGATGCTTTCAGAACTGCAGTAGTAGCTGCAACGGCAACTCCGCCTATGCCCGTGGTTCCTGCGGCCTGGGTGCCTGTTCCGCTAGCACCTGCGGCTGCCCCTGTGCCCGTAGTTGCTGCGAGTCATGCACTACATCTTCTTACGGTCCATACGCCATGTGCATGTCGACTCAGCCAAAGTTCTTCGTGAACTGCATGATGGGATGCACTGCCAGCTGCAACAACAGATGTGCCAACGGCTCAGTTCCATAGATGCCCGTGAGATTCTTGCCCCGTGCGTCCGTGAATATGGACGGCCCCGAGTATCATCTCTGATATATTTTACCACTGTGATTCTGTTGAGTTAATCATGTCATGTCCAATATATGTGTCAGTCAAGTATCATCTTATTATTAATAGTAACGAGTTATATTACTATTATTAATTGGACTCTTGTAACTTGCACGTTAATTCTGACGACATATAAAGATAAATCTTAAAAATACTTAAAAAAGTAAGAACATCTGATCATCGGTTCGTTAGACTCTAATCGCTCCCAACAATAATAATCATCATGTTTATTCTAGTTTCTAAAAAGTTATCCATTTCTACCTTGTGTCAACGGTTGAGTTCCATGTATGCTGTGTAAGATGTGCCTTCCATGCTTGAATGAACGGCTGAGTTTTCATAGATCTCTAATATATCTGTGCTTGTTGTGTGTTTTCCCTTGTTGGAAGAACTGTGATCCTGTTGAGTTATCATATTACCATCTCCCATATTTTAATTAGGTGCTCGTCAGTCTAGTCTGAACGTTAATTAATGTTCATATCTTATCTAATCTTATTATTACTGATTGAAAGTTTATATTAAATGTCCACATCAACTCTTACTAGAAGGGTTAGAAAAAAGAGATAAATCTAAACAATTCTTTCAAAAATAGAAACTCTATCCACATCTAATTACTAACAGCAATAATGGTTTTCTACTATGAAAACAGTTTTTACTATAAGAACATTGTGAAAAAAAAACTATGAAAAACTGAATGATCGAAATGGCGACCAGAGAGGAGGGGGAGTGAACGGAGGCCGATAAAAATTTCTCTCAAGAGAGCAAATCCGGCCTATGTCCCGCAATCACTTCCAACGCGTCCTACTCACTTGCCAAATCCATGAAGCCAGAGTGTTTCTGGGCCTAGGAATAAGTGTTAAGCAACACACTAGCAATCACACAGAGGAAACTCACAACTAAACACTCAGCTCAGCACACAGAGCCAAACCAGTCAGACCAGGTACGGTTTAGAAACTGGTCAGACATGATTTGGTCTGTAACACCCAAGTACCAAGCTGCAGCCTCAATCAAGCTCAAAACACTCCAGAACAAATACCAAGGAAGCACCTAATCAAACCACAGTCAAAGACACTGAGAATCAAAACTTAGAACTTCCAGCACCAGAACCGGTCAGACTGGTTTACCCAGATAGACTAAGGAAATCTGTACGTGAGAAGAACTCGATCTTATCCTCAACCGATCTCCTGATTCGCTCCACGGATTCATGTGAGACTTTGGGAATAGGTAAGATACATCATAACCTAGTCATGGCTCCGAAATCACGTCCCAAAATGCACCGAATCAAGAGGAATCAAAGATCCAAGGCACAAACACCCTTTTGCTCGGGTTCAACCAAAATTCACCAAATCGAAGGCTTTTCCGAGGATTGAAGAGACCAAATCACTAGAACTAGATCAGTAAAGACCCATGAGTGAATCCCCAATGAAATCCTCCAAGAAAATGGACTCGAATCCGATGAACACAAATTCCCCCAAAATTCACCGAAAAAACCCAAAAAAGACGGCAAGAAATTCTCAAATTTAGCCAAAAGAAAGTTATCTTCGAGACCTACAACTTTCTAGTTATAACTAACCAGAATAAAAATCATCATCGTAGCCTAATCTTGAGATGAACGTTAATCTGACAATCAGACAGAAATTAATTCTGATGGCAAGAAATTCTCAAATTTAGCCAAAAGAAAGTTATCTTCAGGACCTACAACTTTCTAGTTATCACAAACCAGAATAAAAATCATCATCATAGCCTAATCTTGAGATGAACGTTAATCTGACAATCTGACAGAAATTGCAGAACATGTCCACCAACATGAACATAACTGGAGCTCCAAAATGTATATGATGATGTACTTTACCAATCTGGAAAGCTTATAAAATTGCCTACAACTTTTCTGTATATCAGAAAGTCCAATTCTAACAATAGATTTGCACAAACTTGAAGTGATCAGATTCTGTACAGAATTACGTGACTGAAAAACTGTCAGAATAAAACCTCAATTTCTCCCTGACCTTAACTCCAATTGAGATGTTCTTTATGTCCGTGGAAAGATCTCAAAGTCCTCTGCAACTCATATAGAGGTTTAATATTTTTTTGAGGCCACTAAGACCACGAAAAATAGACATGAATGACGACTGTACAGATTGACCACCTGCTGAAAAACAGTAACGAGGCTAAAACCTCGACCCTAGTCTTAACGGTGATGAACTCCTCTACACGAACGACCTAAAACATCAACAAAACAGGGGAAAAATACTTTCTACAGATGGGGCATGCCTCACCTAGGGTTCCCCCTTGGAAATGACGAGGGCAACGGCGAAGACGACGTTCCCGACGACGGAATCCCGCCGCCAACGAGACGGCAGCCCCGTGGATTGCCTCCAACTACATCACAAACATGGGGAACCACGATGAACGGCGAGGAAGATTGAAATTGAGGGGAACCAGAGATGGGAGATGAAGCCCAACCAATTTTTAGGGAGGAACGGCAGCGATCGGCGACGACGAGCCCTAATCTCTTCTTACCTCCCTTTTTCTTCTTTTTCTTCGGAGTACGGGAAAGAGGGGAGTGGGGGCGCCAGAGGAAAAAACACCGTGGGGGCGGAGGGTTTTGCGACGGGGAAAAAGAAACCGGCGTTGGGTTACTGTAGCACATCGCGGTTACTGTAGCAGTCTCCCCAAAAATAGCATCAAGTCTATTTTCGCGATCCAATCAGCGAATCTGACATGTGGCTAGTAAAACAGAATGTACTCGACGAGCTCTACGCATCTGTAGCCTCAGATGGTTCATCGGAGCGATGGATCAAAAACTCATTTTTTTTAATTATCCACTCTACGTCTTCCAACATACAAAGCGTATTTAGTTATTTTATGCGTACTGGGTGTCACAATGTAGTACCTGATTGGTCAGTTGATCAACGGAGATATAGGTTCTAGCCCCGTACCTTGGCTGTGTTTAGTTCCATGTCACATCATCAAAATTCTCAAAATTCTCTCTGTAAACTTCACTATCCATCTATCACATCAAATCTCTCTCCTCATGCATGGAACACTAAACATGGGTAAATAAAAAAACTAATTACATGGTTTTTATGTACACGACGAGACGAATCTTTTGAGCCTAGTTAGGTCATGGTAGGACAATATTTACCACAAACAAACGAAAAGTGCTACAGTGTTCGATGTGATATTTTCACCAAACTTTCTCTTCTCTTTTTACAACTAAACACAGCCCTTCTCTACCCTCGTATCGTTTCTCTCTCTTCTTCTCTGTGTCATCTACTCCACCATACCACCCTTGGATAACTTAGTTTAGAGTCGGTTCACTTCTCGTTCCCCGTGGAAATCTATACCTTAGAATACTCCCGGGTGAAAGCTACATCGGTATCCGTCCGCTTGCGGAATTATCTGTAGGCCGTAAGGAGTGCTAACACCAAGCCTTTCACCTCCGGCGCCCGGACGGTCTACTCGATCTTGCCTCGTTCCTTGAGTCGGTCGTGCCCAATGTACCGGCTCCGATCATCTTCTTTTACGTTGCCTCGCTTGTTCTTGCACCATATGAACCGCACTTGATTCCATCGGCCACCGGATCCTTCGAACCAAGCCTACTAGTCTCTCCAGTCCTAGGAGGCCACTCCGGTTAAGACCTTTTCACACACGTTCTTCACCTGCACCAATGCAGACCAAGCTACATTCTACATCTGCAATACTAGAACCAAGACGAACGTTAGTCCAGTACCACGTTATCAATCACTCATCACAAAGGAAGCGACCATTCCTCGGTCCCTCGGACACACATGGTCCTCAGAAACACTATGGAAAACAATTTTTTACTATAAAAACAATTTGTCGACATGGGCTAAATCGTATTTGTAGGGGTGGTCCTCCAATCTGCCTTCATTTTTTGCAGCAAAAAATAGTGCATAGGTACGTATTAGTGAATCTTGAACTACATGCCCCTAAAAATCAATTGAGAAAACAAAAAGAAAATGACCTATTGCCCACTACAACTACATGAATTGCTGGTGTCGTCCCTAGCCACCCACTGCCTTTGCTGCCTATGCCACTTAGTCACACGCTGCCCCATGGTCAGCTTGGCAACGGGGCAGGGTGGGGTCGGCGAGGCGACCCCGTTCCTGCCCCGCCCCCCGAATTATTTCCCCTTCCCGGCCCTCTGCTAAGCTTAACGGGGAAAAACCCACCTGTCCCGTAGAGCCCCACGCGGGGATAAAACAAAGCCAACAAATTAAGCTCATCAGGATCATCTCAAGGCAAACATTCAAGATCTAAGCACTTTAAGGACTAACAAATAAGTAAGGAAGAAAATAACCACCAATGTAAGAAATAGACGTCAGAAATAGAAATAGTCAAGGCATTCAAGTGTTCAACACTCCAGAATCCACGTCCAAGCATCTGGGAACCAACCAACCACAAAGCCATAAGTTACTAATGTACTATTACAACATTGTCCAAATAAAGGTGAAATGATGGCAAATAGTATACATAAGCTGCAACATGCAGCAAGGCAACAACAAAGGTAGACTTGACTTGCTCACTTGAGTTAACCAGCCAGGAAGCTTGACTTGCTCACTTGGAGCTTGAATACTTGAGCCATGTCTTCCATTCCATTCTTCTCAGTCTATGATAGTAGACTCATTCCCCTCCATGAGACAAATCTGTTGACAAGTTATCAAACAGTAATATTAAGGTAAAGTGAGAATTAATACAAGTCATCAAGTAGTAAGTAGATAAGCAACATGTTTTGGTGTAGTTATGGTCACCACTCCAGAGACGCCCATCAGAAACGGTTTGGGGAGGGGGGGTTGTGATTACTCGATATCAAAAACCGTTTCGAACCGTTTGTGATGAAGGGTCAGCACAAACGGTTTATATCACAAACTTTTTCTGACGGCATGAAGAACCTCACAAAACACGTTTTGTAACAAAAAAACCTTTTATGTTGATAAACACATGATGAACGGTTTTGTATACAAACCGTTTGTCATGTTCCTGCCATCACAAACGGTTTGTAGCACAAATCGGTTGTGATTTATTTTTTACATTTTTATATACCCGAGTAATACGGAAAATTGACAGCACAACACAGTAATTAATATCAATATCAAGAATAGCACATATCTAGGGCTCATATTACAAACACAATTAATGCATTCAAATATAACATAACAACAATGAAACCATCTCAATCTTACAAGTTTCATGTCACCAGTTCTTACACCTTCATAATGTAAAACTCCCCATTTGCGTTGACAACTTGGTCGAAAATGAACCCCGCAAGTTATTCTTGGAGTGCAATTATCTCACTTATAAGCATCATATGAAACAAAGAAAATTATTGGTACAATTATCCGAGAACCTATGGTATGTGCAAATATGAGTGGTCCATCAATGAAAGCCTATACAGAAAACCTACAACCAAAGGTTGGACACAGTTGCCTGCAAGAAAAAAAAAGGCTGGGTACAAACTTTAGACAGATGCCCAGATCATTGGAGACTTTAGATTAAGTAGCATCTAGTACTGTACAGTTCGCATGTGCAGTATCTTTGAATATTCGTTTTTTGTTACTTTATATATATTCTCTCAGTTCTGTTCTAAAGGCACAGGTACGTGATTTTTCTCTAGATGAGTAGATGGAGAACACTTTCCAAAGATAATTCAGTCAATTAGCTCATTATATTTACCCTCCGCGGCAACTTTTAGATGTTTCGCATAGGTGAAAGTCACTTCGAATCTTATGGTCTTATCATAAATAAAAGCCGGTGCAGCGTTGGTTGACTTTTACGTGCGAGTCCACGGTGACCGCACACACTACAAGAAACTATTTATTCCGTGACATAACCATTAATGTCACGTATTACTGAAAAACTATCACAAATGTAGCATCTGTGTCGATTTAAATTTTCATGGTGAAATGAGCGTCATTAAGCGATCTGTGACGTTTTTTAACCGTCGCAAAACAGCTTGAAGCCCACTCAGCCCAACCCAAAGCCCAATCTTAGTGACGAAAATGACCGTCGCGGATTGCTGCTGACATGGACGCTATTGTAGCTGGCTACGTGGACGTTGACGTGGCTACCTACGTGGAAAATGATGTGGTCGCTTACCCTGATGACATGGACGCTGATGTGGACAATGACATGAGTGCTGATGTGGACATTGACTTTTTGGCTATGGTCCATTTATTAATGGGTCGATTTTAGACAAACGAAATTTCAGTCCAAAATTATTTCAGCAAATAAAAATTGAAGCCCATAAATATTATATCATCGGTCCATAAAAATTCTGGGCCTGAATCATTTCAGCCCACCGATTTTTTATAAGCCACATATCCCAAATATTCAGTAGCAATAATTACAGCATAATTACAAAATTAAAATAGGTACAATATCTCAAATAATATAAAAGATAAATAATAAAAACTTCTGGCTTCTGCTTGTTCCTGCTAATCTTATTTCAACCGATCAATCTCTGTAACTTCTTGTTCTTTGCCGCATTTAGATGTTAATCTGAAAAGGATGTCACAAAATATTATCAGTATAGGGATGACAGCAAAAGCAATCACAAGAAACAGCACGATGTCATACACTGAGATTTCTGGGTAAAGAGGCAATGAGTAATAAACTTAGTATAGGGAATGCCATTTTGTTTGCCGAATTCACAATGAAGCTTTCATAGAGTATTAACAGAAGAAAAACACATAAATAGGATACAGATGGTGCTAAAATCAAAGAAATTGATGACTGTATGGTAATGATAAGTATAAATACCAAAAAGGAATCATTAACATGATAGCGTCTGCACCTTGAATAAGAGGCACCCAACCCAGTAGGGGAATTAACTTCTGGAAATCCTGTGCCCACCATTCAGCTCCTACAAAAGGAAAGAAGAGCTATCAGTACCACTAACCAATTGGCCTTAAGGCCCCATGCACAATGAATTAGCAGAGGAACACAATTTATTTAAGTTTCACAATGATATAAGGAGACCATGATACAACTCCTTAGAAGCATGGGTCCTAGATATTAGTAAATTTTTAGGTAACAGAAATGCAGGAGCCTGGAGGTGCCCAGCAAACCAAAACATGCTCAGCCTGAAACTACATGTCTACATGAATAGATGGCAGGTCCACAAGATGAGACTAGACATGTGATTAGCCAACAAAACAATGCCAAGTATTACATAATTAAATTTGCAATGAGTTCATGCTTAGTGAAATACCTTCATGTCTCACACACCAAGGAAAAGAAGATGGCATGTACTCTGAACAGCAGCTACGAGCTGCTTCTGTCTGACGAACTGCAAACAAAGAAAGAGCAGAACATATCAGTTGTGATGGCAACAGGACATTCCAATTGCTGAAAATACTTCACCATACATTCTAGCCTAACATGACACCACATGCATCAGAACCAGTCTAGACATCCTTTTTGCTGCTGCTAGTACCTCTGAATCAGTACCTCGGGACTCCAGTGGTTGGTGATACCTCGGCTTGTGAGGACCTTGTGGTCACCATTGCAACAATCAGTACAGGGATGGCACAGTGAGTAACACAGATCGACCAAGTAAAAGTAATGTAGAAAAGGTTCAGATACAGGCTGTGTTTAGTTGTAAAAAGAGAAGAGAAAGTTTGGTGAAAATGTCACATCGGACACTGCAGCACTTTTTGTTTGTTTGTGGTAAACATTGTCCTATCATGACCTAACTAGACTCAAAAGATTCGTCTCGTTGTGTACATCAAAACCATGTAATTAGTTTTTTTATTTACCCACGTTTAGTGTTCCATGCACGAGGAGAGAGATTTGATGTGATAGGTGGATAGTGAAGTTTGGAGAGAGAATTTTGATAATGTGACCCGGAACTAAACACAGCCACAATCAAAACTAATAGATCGAGCACACAAGCTAGCAGATGGAGCACAAAAGATAATCCATAATAGCAGATGGAGAACACTACTAATACTACTCCTAAAGCTCGCTGCTCATCCTACTCTATTAAAAAATCAAGTGGTACTCCCTAACGAGAAGAAGATAAGCAGCGGGAATGCACCTGCGGATGGTCGCGGCGAGCCGGAGTTAAATGCTGCTTGCTAGATAGCGTAGGCGGAGCAGTCGTGGGTGGCCAGGGTCAACGACACCTCCGCGTCGCCGGCGTCAATAACGTCTCTGCGTCCCCCTCGTCGCCTGAGTCAACGACGCCTCCGCTTCCTCCGCGTCGCCGGCGCTTGGGGGCGGATCTGAGGAGGAGATGGAGATGAGGGGAGGTGGCGGCGCGGCGGCCGCGCGACGAGGCTGTGCGAAGGGCGGCGAGGCGGCATCGCGGCGGCCGCGCGAGGGAAACCGCCCGCCGGATCTAGATCCATGCCTTGGGAGGAGAGCCAGGGAGGAGTGGAGGCGGAGCCAGGAGCTAGCGAGCGAGGAGCGATGGAGAGACCGCGGGCCGGCAGGCGGCGGCAGCTCGGCGGCCGTCTCGGCGGCAGGCGACGGGAGAGGAGCGAGCAGGCGGGCGTGTATGGAGGGAGAGTGGGGAACGCGGAGGAGCTAGGGTTCCTCCAGATTAGATACCATAGAAACGTGACTGGAGCCATCGGATCGACGATGGACGGCCGCAAATTGTTGGGCCATTTGGGCCGAACAGGCCTTGTCTCATTCCTTCTCTACATTTTTCCTTTTCTTTTTCTTTTTATTGAATCATTGTGAAGTAGTACATAAAAATAATTATCTTAAATACACCAACTCATTTTTGTTGGAATATATATAACACACATTAGTAATAGGCTATATATGAGTTGTCTTATAGAAGTTTAAATAATTTTTTATCTTATTTACTATATTTTGTATATTGATTGATTTTTTGCATGATTTATTGAATTAATTCAAAATTGAACTACATGTGCATCTAATAATAAACAAAAAATTGCAAAAAAAATTATATTTAGGATCATATGTTCTATTACAGCTCATATACTAGAAATAGATGAAAATTTTAAATGTATTATAAGGATCATTCAAACTTCTACTAGCAGTGTTATTATAAAATAATGATAATAATACCTAAAATTTATCCAAAAATCTGAAAACGGTAATACATTTATTTTATTGATGTACAATCTTGACATAAATGTTTTATAAGATTTTATGCAAATTGAAGTATGCATTGTTCATAAATTAGATTGTTCTCTCACAATGTTTCATACAACTCAACTCAAACTTTGAAATTCCATACAACTCAAGTCTTATATTGCTCATATACACTTACAAATTGGACACAACCTCACATTTAGTATAATGTTAGCAAATATTATGTTAGATTACCATTTTTTCTTCAGAAAAGCTGGTTCAACTCCAATTTGAAATTCAAGTTCAAATTCATTTAAAGAAGTTTAAAGGAAACTCAATTTTTCTCCAAAATCTAGATTCGAGGAAGTGACCATGATCATCGTCCTGGCCCACGAAATAGTTATCACAATTCAAAACAAGGAGTCCAAAACTTAAGAAATTCCAATTTGAAGTTTGAAATAAAAGTTTGAATAAATGAATGTTAAAGATCCCTCTTGTTCTGTCTAAACTAGTGCTCAAATAAAAAATCATCCAATATGAAAGTTGTAGAAATATTGAATATAAGAAACTTTTGTATTGACCAAATTTTGAGTTGTTTAGAAAATTTTTGAGCTAAAGCTAGTCAAACGTGGTTTGACCACGGGTCAAACGGCTCTTCCCCTGTCCTTCTTCTTCGCTGCGCACACGCCTCCCGTCGGCCAGCCGCGCCGCGGCAGGTAGCCGGCGATGCCTGCTCGCAAAAGGCTCCAGCCAATAAGCGCCTCGTCCTCTCCCACGCCGAGGCTCCCCAGCGCTCCCGGCGCCGTCCGAGCTTGCCCCGACCATTTCCGCCGCCGCCGCCCACCTCGTCGTGGCCGGCCACACCGCTCGCCCCAGCCCGATTCAACCACACTAGGACCTCCCCCGCTCCCTAGAAGAGCTCCACGACCATCACATGGACCTCCCACGACGCCTACCGGACTTACCCATGCACCGCCGCCGCCATTCTCGCCGCCGTCCGCCGCCTCCACATGGGCAGCCTCACCTACACTTCCCCAGCCCAAACCGAGCCCACCATGGCACTCCCCGTCACCCAAGGAAGCTCCCAGACCCATCCCTCGAGCCAGTGGCGGACCCAGGGCCCGGTGCTCCACGACACCGGCTCGACCTCGCCGGCGCCCGCCCGATCTGCTCCATTGCCGGCAGCCCAACTCCGGTCACCCCGAGCCCGACCAAGTACCTCTACAGGCTCATGGTGAGCTCTTGATGCTCGTAGGCTAGATCAAGTCGACGGTCATGGCCCCACATTGCCGAAATTTGAGTGCCCGACCCGCCGGCGATGTGACATGGGCGGCCGTGTGACATGGCTCAGGCGACTGGTGGACGTGGCACATGCGGCTGGGTGACATGGCTCATGAGGCCAGCCGCCGTGGCATGGGAGGCCGGGTCACGTGGCAACTCTCTCTCTCTCTCTCCCTCCCTCCTCTCCCACTCTGCTTCTCTACCGTGCGTCTCGCCGCGCCACCGCGTCACAGCCCTGCCACCGGCGAAGCCGACGATTGCTTCGCGCCAAGGCCTCTCCCGCATCCGCATGCAACCGCCCTCTGCGCCACCGCACCGCCGGCCAATGGCCGCCTCGCAAGCCGCCGCCCGACGGCCGCAACCCGAGCTCCACCGCCGAGCCTTCCCCCGTCGCTCCCCGAGCCTCACCACCGCTCGCAGGCGCCGCCGTCTGCCACCTCCACGCGGGCAGCCGTGCTCGCTCCACCCCAACCTCAATGGACCGAACTGCTGCACTCCACATGGCTTCCAGGCTACTTCACCAAGCCTCCGTAGTCATCTATGACGCCGGCGCCACCTCGCCGGAGCCGCCCGAGCTACTCCATCGTCGGCCGCCCTCCTCCGGCCATCACTGACCCCAACTCACACCTCAATCGACTCGTGATGAGTCCCTGATACTCCCTAGCTAGACCAAGTCGTCGACCAGGGCCCACATCGCCGGCAATTTAACCTATCGAGCTGCCCGCCGGCGAGGGACCTCATTGCGAGCCTTTGAAAACTTGTAGGGCCCGTAGTGTAAAATCCAGGGTCTTGTTCGTAAAGCTAAACTTAAAGTTTTTGAGTTAAAAACAGTGAGCTTTTAAAATCAACTAAAAATCGTAGAAAATCAGAAAAATGCAAAAAAAAAATTTGGAATCTGTGCAGCAAGATCTACATTTTTCATGAAGAATGTATACTATTTTTCTGTATAGTTTTTGTTCTAAAAATCAAATAAGAGTTTATATCTTTTATACATAACTTGAACTACAGAGAAGTTATAGGGCTCATTTTTTAATATGTTGTTCCTAAGTGTATGCCTAGACCACTGTAGAAAAACTGCCCAAAAATTTGACCTTTAGCTATATATAAACAATACAAACTGAGTCGTAAATAAAAAATAAACACATTTGTTTGTCAAAATTGTGCTGGTACGTTATTAAATCAAGACGATTTTGATTTTCAATCTACGACGATTACTAAAGTTCGTCATAGAACACAAGCCCGAATTTGAGCCCAAATGGGCTATTTGCAGATCTGCGACATTTTCAGAATTCATCGCGAAAAATCCGTCACAGATTAAATAATTTCTTGTAGTGATAGAGTCATGATAGCGAATCTATACATCATGGGCCTATTGTTTTCTTGTATTTTATGGAAGTCGGTACACAGAGAAGTTTTCATGGGAAGCATAAAGAGATGCTTGTTGCGGAAATTAGAAAGTAGAACTAAAACGCAATTTATTAGAGAACCTAGCTTTCCTGTATTTTACTATATATATTTCTTCCATCCAAAAAATAAGATATTTTAGTAACTTAGGACAGATTAACACAGAGGTAATATGACTTACTTGCCTCTCTGTTTTATCTTTGTACTAATTTATTGTTGTATGGACACATGTGCCTACTGAGTAGAATAAAATGACTTGTTTTTTAGGATAATTATTTTTAATTATAGAATTACTAACATGTTGGAACGGAGGACATATAAATGATGGATGGATATTACGGAGATAATTAATTCCACGATTGCCATTTAAGCTGTTGATAGGATAAACACGGGGTTTTCATCATCTGAAGGGACATAAATCTATCAACATTTCCTTGTAATGGATCAACATTTTCTATTTTCATAAAACCTGTCCAGAACTTACCTCTTGAGATTATAATAAATGAAGTGTCACCAGTGGCGGACCCAGGGCCCGGTGACCCTGGACACTCGCCCGGGCTCGTGGGTGCCAAAGTCCACTACGCTAGGTAGTTTAGTAGCTGTCGTGACCGCTAATTCGTTCACCATCTTTCACCTCTAGGGGGTGTTCACTTCCACAAAAGACGGGTTGAAAGTTGGGTGAAAATATCACATCGAACACTGTAGCGCACTATAGTACTTTTTCTTTGTTTGTGGTAAATATTATCCTACCATTACCTAACTAGTCTCAAAAGATTCGTCTCGCACTACGTAAAAACCTCAAATAGGTAACGCGGGATTGGTAATGGACAAACGCAGCCCGTTACAAATTGCGACATCAGTAACGGGCGGAAACAACGACTGTTACCAATAAGCATTTCAGATTCAGGATCAGGCCCAGCCCCTGCACAACAACGCCCGTTACTAATAATGATTTCTGGTAACGGTCGTTGTTCGCGACCGTTACTAGTATTCCTTGTAACGTACATTAAACATAACCGTTACCAATAATACTACCATCCGTAACGGTCGCTTCATGTCCGTTACAACACGGGACTAGTAGTAACGGTAGTTGTATTAGGCACTTAAGGCCCGTTACGTAACCTTGACTAGTGGTGACGATGTTAGGTTTCGCCAGTTAACGCCCGTTACTAGCTTCGGATGCCCGTTACCCTTCTTTGACTAGAAGAGCATTGGATGCCCGTGATCCATGGAATCCTGACTGGCATCGGGAAAAGACCGGTAACTGAGCAGGCGCAGTCGTCAAAGCAACAAAAACCGAGGGTCACGCGAGAATAGTGCGCATGCGCATCTGTGCGCATCCTTATCAGATTACACCGCGAGCGCCTATGGTTTCATGCGCATTATCGATCGATATAATCCTCCAGCATTATCGTGGTTCTTCCAGTTTCACCCTCCAGATGCCTCCAGGGGCGGTTGTAGTGTAGCCATGGCGCAGTGCAGGAGCGCGCACCATTGATGCCAGAAGAAAACCAGCGAAACGGCGAGGCAGCTGATGGAGAGGAGCGGCAGCGAGAAGGAGCCCTGATGGCTGCTGTTGCTGAGGCGAAGTGCCTTGGCGGGGCGGCGGGTTTCTTCCGGTCTGGCGTTTGCTTGGCTGCTCTTCCAGCACCTGCGGCCTTTGGAGGCTGAAGTGTTCATGGCAAGAGCGCGAGCCAAGCGACGTGCCACACCATCAAAATACGATGGTCTGGTGCAGAACACCAAGGCTGTAGTGCTCGCCGCCTGCGGCATCTGTTTCATGCCGTTCGAGGCAGAGCACCTGCGGCCCTCTTCCATTCATGCAGCCTCATGAAGCCATGCAGCTTGTGTAGGATGCCACAAGAAAACCAGCGAAGCTGTGCCAAGTTTCCTAGACTGGTTTGCTTGGGCGGAGTGCCGAGCTGTTGTGGCCCGAGTACTGCCATAGCAGGCAGTACATGTCTTTGTACTTGTAAACGGCCGTTTGGCCGAGTGGAGTTTATCTATGTAAACTAGATGAATTTGTCCTGGAATTTGTAATATATATATATGTCCTGGAATTTGTAATATATATATATGTCCTGGAATTTGTAATATATATGTGTCCTGATATCAGTGCAATTTAGACTGAGTTTGCATTTCAGACTCTGTTTCAGACTCTGCAGTTTGTACTGAGATTGCATTACAGACACTATCAGTAACGGGCTTTATTCAGTTGTCCGTTATAAAATGCCTTTCAGTAACGGGCATTACCAAAGTGCCCGTTACAGATATGAAAACAGAGTCTGAAATAGGGTTATGCATTTTTATGTAAACAGAATTCGTCGTCGCCGCGCGGGCCATACACATGCATGTTGAAATATATATAACAGGACACATATTACATATATATAACAGGCATGTTCACAGACATTACATCCTAGTTAATTAGTTATTAAGTACTGCATACATATATAGTGCCAGATGGGACAAAAGAACA
>OAMR01001222.1:14014-29277 GCA_900205405.1 Echinochloa crus-galli
TCTTTTCTTCACCAAGAACTAGAGAGAGAGAGTTGGGAGACAATGAACTCGAGTTGTGTGAGAGAGAGGAGGCCAGCCATCTTTTAGATCCCGTCGGGGGCGGTCCCACCTGCGCCCGACCCCCGCGGACGGTCCGCCAGGTCATCGCGGACCGTCCGACCCTCTGGAACGAAAGGTCCAAAAGTTCCTGAGTGATTCCGGAGAAATTACGGACGGTCCGCGGACCACTGGCGGACGGTCTGCGCTACCACTGCGGACGGTCCGTGGTCCATTGGCGGACGGTCCGTGCTGCCAAATTTTCTCAGCCCGAAAAGCCAACTTTTGATACTTGTTGTGATGGATCCATAGGGTTCATTGCTTGACAAATGATGCATATTTTCAGAAGAATAATAAGATAGGCATTTTAACAAGTAACTTATGACATATGAATGCAAAACATGAGTATATGCAAACACACACGCATATGTGTAAGAAATCAAGCCACATTTGAAATGTCAATAACATTCAACTCATTCCTCAATTTACAAAACCGAGATTCATCCAATGGTTTTGTGAAGATGTCCGCCAATTGATCATCCGTGCCAACACCTTCAATTTTGATATCACCTTTGCTCACATGATCTCTAAGAAAATTGAGAAATCCACTAGATATAGACTACCATGTCGAAACCCCTTAAAGATAGTTTCTTTCTCATCAAGAGAGGTTACACAAAATCATTACTAGTGAAAGAAAATTTATATCCATTATCACAAAGTTGAGCAATAGATAAAAGATTGAAATTCAAGGAATCAACTAGCAAAACATTGGAGAGTTTATGATCTTGAGAGATAGAAATGTCACCAATGCCTTGTACACCTCCCTTGCTATCATCATCAAAGATAATATTATCAAAGTCGGAGATATCATCATTAAGACATGAGAATATTTTCCTTTCACCGGTCATATGATTTGTGCAACCACTATCAATCACCCAATGTCTTCCTCCGGCTTTATAATTTACCTACACAAGAGAATCACTTCGTACCAAAGACCAATATTTGGAGTGAACTTCAAATACCTCAATATTTTCTTTACGGCGGTTAAGTGACATTCTTTTGGTGCGGCTTGAAATCTAGCACACATGCACACACCAAACATGATATCGGGCCTAGATGCGGTAAGGTAAAGCAAACTACCAATCATAGACCTATAGAGCTTAGTGTCAACCGGTTTACCTCCCTCATCA
Organism: Echinochloa crus-galli; assembly: GCA_900205405.1. NCBI lineage: Eukaryota > Viridiplantae > Streptophyta > Magnoliopsida > Poales > Poaceae > Echinochloa > Echinochloa crus-galli. The sequence continues at coordinate 15,241 of OAMR01001222.1, forward strand.
AGATCAAGATGCCCATTTGTTGCCATGGGGGTCTTGATGGGCTTGGCATCCTCCATGCCAAATTTCTTCAAGATGTCCTTCACATATTTAGATTGGCAAACGAATGTGCCTTCCATCATTTGTTTGATTTGGAGACCAAGGAAATAGCTCAATTCACCAATCATAGACATTTCAAACTCTTTTGACATCATTTTCCCGAATTCTTAACAATAAGCTTCATTTGTTGATCCAAAGATGATATCATCAACATAATTTTGACAAATGAAGATATCATTCCCAATTTTCTTGGTGAACAAGGTAGTATTAACCTTCCCAATTTTGAAGCCCTTTGATATAAGAAAGTCCCTAAGCCTTTCATACCAAGCACGAGGAGCTTGCTTCAAACCATAAAGAGCTTTAGAGAGTTTATAAACATGGTTAGGAATTAGGATCTTCAAAACCGGGTGGTTGTTCAACATATACTAATTCACTAATTTCACCATTTAGAAAAGCACTTTTAACATCCATTTGATATAACTTTATATTATGAGAACAAGCATAAGCAAGTAGTATTCTAATTGCTTCAAGTCTAGCTACGGGAGCAAAGGTTTCATCGAAATCCAAACCTTCGACTTGTGTGTAGCCTTGAGCAACCAATCTTGCCTTGTTTCTTACCACAATGCCTTCTTCATTTTCTTTGTTGCGAAAGACCAATTTAGTTCCAATGACATTGTAATTCTTGGGTCTTTCCACCAAATCCCAAACCTTGTTACGAGTGAAATTATTCAACTCTTCTTGCATGGCCATCACCCAATCCGGATCAACAAGTGCTTCATCTACACGTTTAGGTTCAAGAGAAGACACAAAAGAATAATGTTGACAAAATGAAGCAACACGAGATCGAGTTTGAACACCCTTACTAATGTCACCCACGATTTGATCAATAGGGTGATCCTTGGCAATTTGACCATGAACTCTAGGTTGAGCAACTTGGTCTTGAGAGGATGTAGATGATGATGTAGGAGAGATGGATTGATCATTGTCTTGAGGTGAGTCATTTTCATTTCCATCTTCATTAGCATTCACTTGATCTTGAGAGGATGAAGCATTGGCTTGAATAGAGATAATGTGATCTTCATCTTCATCATCATCTTCTTCTTCTCTTGGTAGAATATCCCCAATATCCATATTACTCATAGCCTCTCTCAAACCATCACCTTTTACATCATCCAAATTGTCTTTCTCATCTTGTGACCCATTGGTCTCATCAAATTGCACATCATAGGCTTCTTCAACAAATCCCTTGGATTTATTGTAAACTCTATAGGCTTTGCTACTTGATGAATATCCAAGAAAGAAACCCTCATCACATTTACTTTGAAATTTGGATAACCGAGAGCCTTTTCTCAAGATATAGCATTTGCATCCAAATACCCTAAAATATGAAATATTTGGTTTTCTTCCAACAAGCAATTCATATGGAGTTTTGTTAAGAAAGCCATGACAATAAAGCCTATTTGATGAATGACAAGCGGTGTTAATAGCTTCGGCCCAAAATGAATCCGACACATTGTACTCGGCCAACATTGACCTTGCCATTTCAATCAATGTTCTATTCTTTCTCTCAACCAATCCATTTTGCTCCGGAGTATATGTGGTTGAGAATTCATGTTTGATTCCCTTGTCATTGCAAAATTCCTCTACACGAGTATTCTTCAATTCACTACCATTATCACTCTAAATGCACTACAGTAAACAAGTTGCAAACTCTCATCCAACCAAAGTGTTATGTCAACCACAAGAATATTTGAGCTATTGCATATGGATCTTTTTGGGCCACGACATATAGAAGCATTGGTGGAAATAGCTATTGTTAGTGATAGTGGATGATTTCTCAAGATTCACATGGGTATTCTTTCTTCATGACAAAGTGGATGTGTTTGATCCTTTCAAGAACTTTATCACTAGGGCCGAAAATGAGTTTGAAGCTCAAGTTGAAGAAAGTAGAAGTGATAATGGTAGTGAATTCAAGAATACTCGTGTAGAGGAATTTTGCAATGACAAGGGAATCAAACATGAATTCTCAACCACATATACTCCGGAGAAAAATGGATTGGTTGAGAGAAAGAATAGGACCTTGATTGAAATGGCAAGGTCAATGTTGGCCGAGTACAATGTGTCAGATTCATTTTGGGCCGAAGCTATTAACACCGCTTGTCATTCATCAAATAGGCTTTATTGTCATGGCTTTCCTCCAAGCCTCATTGCCTCATGGCAAAAAGTACTTCAAAGGTAACAATGGATGAAGAAGAAAGTGATAGTGATTGTGATGATGATAATGATGATAATGCTATTACATATGAATATCTTCTTAGTTTGGTTATAAAATCCGATGATAAATTGCGCAAGGAAAAAGAAAAGTTGAAGGATTTAGAATTGAAAAACATTTCAATTCAAAAATCCTATGAGGAGCTAAAGACTTCTCATGCTAATCTAAAGGAATCCCACAACACTCTCAACACTTCATTGGGAATCCTAAAGGGAAACCATGAGGAGCTTGAGGAAGCTCACAACTCTCTCCTTGCGCAAGAGGTCAAAGGAAAACTTGTTGCTAAACTTGATAAATGTGAAAAATGTATATCTTGCTCGACTAACACTTCTTGTAGCACAAATACAAGTTCTTGCACTAGTGGGAAAGATTCAAGTGATGCATCTCTCTTATTGTTGGAAAATGAATCATTGAAGAAAGAAGTGGAGTGCTTGTCCAAGGACCTTGCAAAATGGTTTGGAAGTCATGTCAAATTTAACCATTGTTGGACAAGTCAAAAATTCACTTTGAACAAGAATGGCATTGATTATTTACCCATGCAAGGGAAAAAGGTTTCATTCCCAAGAAGACCAATTTTGTATCATCTAGTGTGACATTGCAAGAAGAAGCTAAATTCAAGACATGTCACATTTGCAAGACAAAGGTAGATGTGAATCACAAGTGCAAGAGCAAGAAGACCGACCCATTTAGTCTCAGATTTTCCAACATGTATTTTGAATCCGAGACTCATGTTTTATATTGAATCCGGTATTACCATTAGTATTAGATCTAACTTTATCCGGTACTATCTCCATTTCAAATTATTATTAGTTGTTCTTTTTTTCCCACAACATTTGATCATTAATTTTATTAAAAAATTATGCAGGTATCATTTATTTTGTTTCTGACTTATTTTATCATCAAAGATATTTTAAGCATAACTTTTATTTCATATATTCAGACTAAATTTTGAAACAAAATAAATGGTCAAACATGGTAAGAAAAGATATCAACGAATAGTAATTTAGAACGAGGAGAGTATATACACGGAGAACCGAAGCCTCTTTCTCCTAGTAGTAGAAGCTTCGGCCTCTGCTACCCCGATACTTCAAGGAGGGAATGCATCACGTACTCCCTCCGTTCTTAAAAACCTGACATTTATGACAAGGTTTGGGTCAAACATTAGGAATATAAATCATCAATAACTTTTAAATTATTGAGTTTATAAATGTGAAAACTATATGAATAGATTTGTCTTGAAAAGTACTTTCATAAAAGTATACATATATCACTCTTTGATAAATATTTTTATAATAACAAGAGGTCAAAGTTGTCCTTTGAAGACCGTGTTGCTGTCCTAAACGTCAGTTTTTTTAAGAACGGAGGGAGTACGTGCGTGCTCGTACTCGGTGGATGCAGTTAGACAGAAAAAAAGTGAAAAGCTGTAACACCGCTCCTCTTGCCAGGTCATATGTTCAAAAGGATATGTTAGCAAAAATTAATACTACCTTTGTTTTCATTTTATTTTTCGTTTTGACAAACAATCTGAACAACTGCAAGTCAAAATTCGTGTTCATAACATGGTCAAATATAATAGACCGGAGGTAGTACCTACTTATTTTTTTTTTCTAAAAGATGAATGTGCTTGTCCTGGTTTTGAGCATGTGAGTTTGTGGTTTTTAACTGTATGGTTATTGTGCTGTCTTATTTTTGAATCGATTGTGGAAGCGCAGGTGAGATTCTCTGTTAACGCGTGCTGGTGGTCAAATTATGTTTACACAAATTGTATGCATGGTTTCAACTACGATAAACAATCAGCAAAGTTGATCGCACGTTCATTCTACTCCCAGAACTGATGAAGTGGAATGGAGGAGGAACTAGGACCGTCGATTCAGTTGAGATCATCAGCAAATGCAAAGAAGTGCAGCCCAGGCCAACAAACATAGAGGCTCAAAATGTTCGTTTTGCAGAGTACAACAAAACTGTGTAATTAGTTTTTTATTTCATCTACATTTAGTACTCAATGCATGTTATGACATTTTGATGTGACGGAGAATCTTCTTTTTGCATAGTGAATTTGGGAGGAACTTTTTGCATCTAAACAGTACTTAGCTCTGATACCACTTGTAGGATCTAGGATTACCGACTAGAGGGGGGGGGTGAATAGGCGGTTTCAAAACTTCAAGCACAACACTAGGGAAATTTAATTAGAACCACAATGAGAATTAAATCTCTAGCTATTTCTATGCCTATGTTGATGTTTTGCAACCTAGGGTGACAAGAAAGTAGATCAATACTCTATGAAATAAACTTGCTCAAGGTAAGTAAACAAACTAAATAAGCAAGCTACAAGCACAAGGAGACACAAGAACTTATCCCGTGGTATCGATGACTTGCCGGTCACCCCTAATCCACGTTGAGATGGATTCAATGTTCAACCGCTCCTCTATCAAGTCTCCACTTGATATATGAGCCGGTTAGAACCAAAGAACCGCTCCAAATCTCGATTCCACTAGAGTTCCACTAGAGTTACCCTTCACCACTCCGGTGAGGTGAGCACAAGACCACTTACACCAAATTTCCAAGGCCTCTTCACAATCTTCTTGAAGCGCTCAAGGACTCACGACCTCCAAGCCGTCTAGGAGGCGGCAACCTCCAAGAGTAAAAAATCAACCATGAGCTCAATGAAATCCTAGTGCCACAATGATCAAATCCTTGATGCAATGCACTAGAAGCTCTCAATCTCACAAAGAAATGCAACCTCAAAGCAAGTGAGTGAGAGAGAGGAGAACAAGGGCTCTAGAATGAGTGTTCAGCTTTTCAAAGTGCCAAGAGGCCCCCAAGCCCGTGGGGGGTGAGTATATATAGCCTTCTCCCCAAAACTAGCCGTTGGAGAAAATCCCGTTCTGGATCGTGCACGGCGGACCGTCCGCCAGGTCCACGCAGACTGTCCGCATTCAAATTACAACGGCTATATCGCGCAGTCAAACGTGTGTCAGAAGTGACCGTTGAGGTCCGGCGGACAGTCCGCCAAGACCCCGCGGACCGTCCGCGAGCAACACGGACCGTCCGCCGGGCAAGGCCGGACGGTCTTCCCCTCTGGAACCCCGGGAAACGTCTCTGTGTGATTTTAATTCGGACCGTCCGCGAAGAGGACGCGGACCGTCCGCCAAGCCTTGCCGCTCAGCACACCAAGTCAGCGCACGTGGCCCCACATGTCAGCACCCTGCGGACCGTCCGCTCAAAGACCATTGTGACACTAATATTTCATTGAACCAACACGATTGATCCCTCTTGATGGTACGGCTATCTAGCCTATCAACCCGGTCATATTTCATCCTCTAATCACCTCATGACCGGTCAAAAATAAAAGCCCTATCATATACCTTTGCCTTGAGCTTCCCATGATTCATAGCACACATGCTATCCACACATCAATATTTGAAGCTCGTTGCAACTCTTGGGACTAACCTATTCTCATATTCTCACATAAAATTGTTAGTCCACAAGTGTTGTCATTAATTACCAAAACACAATTAGGGGCCTAGATGCCTTCAACCCCCTCCGAATCCCTTTTGCCGTGCCGTGCCTTGCCCTCACCCCCGGCCCCCTCCAAATCCCCCCTTGCCGTGCGCCTCTTCGACCAGCAGTCCGCCAAAACCCTCGCCTCCACCAATGCCCACACGCAGCACACGCTTGCGCCTGCCCGTGCGCTCACCAAAACGCCGGCGTCGTCCTCCCTCCACCTCGAGAATCGACAGCTCGCAACCGCAACCCCCCCTCCCCCCGCCAATTCTTGCCGCCGGAGACCTTGCTCGCCCACGGTGCTGCCGCCCCGGCTTAAACCACATCGAGGTCGCGACTACCGCTATCGCCTGGATCTGGACCATGGAGGTGCCCCAACGCCGGCCCCTATTAGGAAGCAAGGAAGCCGCCGCCACTTCCCTGATTTGGACAACAACCAGATGTTGCCATTGCCTCCTGACTGACCTGAGCAACCCGTGTGCCACCGCCTGAAAGATGAGGTAAGTAGCTCCCTGCCAAGCCAAGGTAAGATCCACCTCCAACTCTACTGGTTCCTCAAACAGAGCAATGTTTCTAGTATATCTGGCCAAGATCTGTTCCACATTGGAAGTATAGTGATTTGTTTTTACTCAGTAGCTAGTGCATTTTCCTATTTTGCTCATTTCACTTGCTCCATACTGATGACAAATTAATTCATATGTGAAAAGGGAAAATTGGTTCAATAGCATCAAAAGATCAGAGTATTGAAAAATACCATTGAAAGACATCGTCCCCATAAAATACCACTGAAAGATGCAAACCTCAACTGAAAATAACATTCTGTTAGTTTTCAGCAAAAGTCTGTTAAGTTGGACAAAAATGCCCCTAAGGCCCTGTTTGGAAACTCTGTAGTGTTATTCACTGCCTTCCGATTGTAACTTGTAGCTACTCCAAAACAAAAGCACCGATGCTCTGAAAACAGGAGCCAGGGAGGATGGGCTCGATTATGTGCATCATCGAAGAGATGCTTTTCATGAAGCTGCTCGAGACAGAAGAGATCAGACTAGGACAATTTGATCTCCATACTCCGTATCATCCAAGCTCTCAAAGTTGTCTAGATTGAAGACATATAAGTGAATTTTGCATCAAATTGGAATGAAAATAGAAGGAATTTCAGATCAGCTGGCCTGGAGCAAGTAGTCTCATTCTGACACAAGTACGTAATGGAGTGCGCTGGCCTGGGGTGTCGGCCTTGGCCCTTCATTGCAGGACCCTGGCCTTGGACGCGCGGCCCTTGGGAGTGCCGTCCTGGGCACCGGCGGCCGGCCTTGGGTGCCATCCTGGGGGCTTGGGCGCCTGTCCTTGGGGGCGCCGGTCTGCTGCTGGCCGGGCCTGCCGCCGGCTTCGACGGCTCCTGGTGGGGGGACTGCGCCGCCAGTATGAGAAGCAGCTGGTGAGGGCACGGGGGGTCACGCCGCCGGTGGGGGGAGCGCCGAAGGAAGTTAGAAGGGAAGAGCGACGGGATGCAAAGGTGTAGTGAAGTGGATAAGCAGGGGCATTAACGTCATTGCAAGCCTATGCAATTTGCTAAAAAATGATGAACATAAGTTTTCTGTTAAAAAATGTAACGGAATGGTACTTTCAGTTAACGTTTGCATGTTTTGATGGTATTTTATGGAGACGCCATCTTTTAGTGGTATTTTCCGGAACTCGTAATCTTTCAGTGCTACAGAACCAATTTCCCCTATGTGATAATGTTCTAGTTGAACTAACCGTTAATTTCCTGTTGTTTGTCTCTGCATAGCCACAGCTTTGCCACCTCATCTACTGATTTGGTTATTGAAATCTTGCCAACACTCAAATTGCAGCCGAAGGTAAAAGATACCTATTTTCAGTACCACTTTACACATGAACATAGAACACCTAAAATGCCTGTGGTAGACATTCAGATTTCTTGACATCCACAGCATCTAAAATGTTGGTAGCTAACTGTAAGTAATGCACATATTTTCTACTCAAGATGCTCATGTATTTAAGTTTAGGAAAATAATGGTGACAATCATAAACAAAAGGTTGATTTAATATATGAAGTTCCATTAGTTCATCTTGTCAAACCAATCAGGACCTTAACCTCTTGGTTCTTACCTTGTTTTGTTTGTAATGCAGTCCAAAGGAAGGAAGTATGATATAGTCTTATCAAGAAACATTAAATGCAAGATAATGTTAGACTTGGATAGTGACGATGACAACGACTATGAGGGAACAACCAAGTCCAACACCGAGGTGATGTTTCTACCCTGTTAAGTTTAGCATTAGTTTGATATTTATAAAGGCAAGATCATGAGGATACAGATTTTGGTGTAACTAACTCCCTTATAAAATGTCAGATTCAAGCCATGTCTGTGTGACTTCTCACAGAGGTAAAGCGGAAGATGCTTTGAAGGGAGTACTACACACTGGATTCCAGCGAGGAATAAAGTGCAAGCTGACCCTCTAGTTTGTCTGATCTCTCGTGTACTTTGTCTGACAAAACAAGAAAAGGCTTGTATACATGGGGTTTTGGTAGGAGCAGTAGTTGTGTTCGTGACCTCACCTGAATCAGGTTGAGTGTCCTTTTGCTACTTCTGTATTTCTGTTTCAAGTAAATGGAAATGGTGTGCGCCTTGGTTCGAAAAAAAAATATGCAACCTTCAATTAATCGCTGTTGTATCTTTGCTGGTTGGTTTATGTTGTGATCAATTTGCTATCTGTTCGATCAAGCAACGAATTCATCACTTATCTGGCAAGAAAAGTGAGGAGGGAAAGGATCGAACCTGACTATTTAGCAACATATTGCATCACACAAACAATTGAGTTACTTTTTGGTATACTATTTGATTTGCAATTGGGTAATAGATTGAGTTCATTGGTCAGTGGGCGTGTCATGGAAACAAAAAGGTAATGCAGTTTAGCAAGAACAATCTGACAGTGGCCGTGACATGGAAACAAAAAGTTATGGTCTCCCCTTCTGCGGCCCTGCCCTGTTCTTCTCCCCCAAAATGTCAAAGCATCACGCGCAAAACTGCCTCCGCCTCCATCGCCCCGTCCCTTGCCGCAACTTGCTTAAGAATCAGAGCAACGACGATGGCTGGGCGCAAGCGGAGCGACGTGCATGGGCGTTTCTCTGTCTCCGGGGACCTCGGTGCCTCCATCCACATGCTCACCGGCGGCATCGCGTCCTTCTCAAATCTGCTGCCCCTCGTCCTCGGCGAAACCATCAGAAGGCTGTGGCACCGCAACCAGCTCGGTGCCGCTTGCAACCCGCCGCCTATCTACCACATTGGGCGCATCGCCAGGCCACCGCGGGCAAGGCTGATTCTCGTACAACCACTCTTTGCCCCCCATGGTGGTCGATGAGGACGTGACGCCCGAGGATTCCCCTACGCCACCAAGCAATGCAGGAGTCACCCAAGGCCCAAGCAGGGGGAAGGGAAGGAAGCATATGTGGTAAGTTTGCTACACGAAATTGGGGTTTTTGTTAGTGTGGTAGTTCTAGTGGGGTTTTTGCAATTGGGTCAATTCTCTTCTTATAATACAATGACCCAAGCACTATTTTAGTTCGCAATCTTTAAGAACTTTGATCTACGATGATTAAGTGAATTTCTGTTCATGTGAACATAGTAAGCAAACACCTAATTGATTGGAACACGTCACTGCTTTGTTTAGTGATAGTCTCAATTGCATTATTTGAATGAATGCTTCCCTGCTAGGATAGTCTCCAGGATAGTCTCCAGTGACTTTGTGACATTAAGATTGAATGCATTCTAGACAAAGAATCACTTTTGGTAGATTCACTATTGCTAGGTTCACTGATGGTAGACCAAGAATCACTTTTGCTAGATTCACTATGGTAGACCAAGACTAGTTTTGCTAGGTTCTCTAATGCTAGATAAAGACTCACTTTTGATAGGTATATCTACTGATGCTAGATAAATTTGTTTCAATTAGATAGATAATTTAATTTAAAAGGTACAGAGCATGTAATAATCTTAATATTCACTGATCAATTAGCACACACTTAATTTATTGATTCGGTGAAATAATGTTAGACTTTGTGATCTCGTGATAGGCCCGAGAGAAGGCCCCCTTGGTGGTTTACATGTGGGCCGATGATCCAAACAGTCCAAAATTGAAGAAACCATTTGCAGATGTGGTAAGTTTGCTACAGGGATTTGGGGTTTTCTAGTTACTATGCTAGTTGTAGTGGAGTTTTTGTAATTGGATCAATTCTCCTCTTATAATACAATGATCCAGGTACTATTTTGGGTGATTTAATAATTTTGGTCATTATTGTGATCTATGTTTTTCTTTTGGAATAAAGGGCCCAAAAACAAGTATTTGGTTGAGTTCGAGAAGATATTCTGTAGGATGATGATAACTAGTGAGAGGGATGACGAGGTTGCCAATGATCCAGTTCCGTCTCCTAAGGAGGTGATATTCCAAACACTACTAGAAATTTGGCCTATTGCCACAAGACACTTTGCAACAACAGAAAATTTGTTGCAATAGGTAGGTGTTATTGCCACCATTTTTAAAATCGTGGTGATATGTGGACCATATTGCCACTAATTTCTTTCGGTGGTAAAATATCCAGTTTCATTGCAAAAGATAGATGGTATTGCCACGATAAAAGTGTATCGTTGCATTAGAGTGACTATTTTGCCACAATTTTGTAGTGTGGCAATGCCCCAAAAAATGGTTGCAATAAAAATATCATTATCACCACGATGGAACTTCCGTTGCAATGTATGAATACTATTGCCACGCTTTTCTAATTATTGCCACGCTTTTTTATCTATTGCCACATTTTTCATGCACTTTGGTTGTAATTAGAGAGGATAAGAAAAATTATTAGGAAATTAAACAACACAAGTACTTGTGGTGTAGTAGTAAAGAGTTACGTGCTAGACCTAATAGGTCCTAGGTTCGATTCCAACCGGTGACAATTTAAGTTTTAATATTTAATATATTGCGGTCACAACATCAGCCATAAATTTCGTTGCAATGCACCTATTGCCACGGAGGTAATTGCAACGGTTGCCAACGAAAGTGACTTTGTTGCAATTGGTACTTATTACCACACTTTTGGCTCTATTGCCACATTTTTTCAATGTTGCCATAGACCAAAAATCTAGTAGTGAAACCTTCAAGTATAACATCACGTGTTCCTTTCGATCTTGATTCTGTTTTTGGCATTCAGATAATATGATAAAATTATGTGATGTTTTTTGGACTTTATGAGCTAAGTGCCCTCTAGGCGCTAAGCGCAGAGGCATGGGCCGTGGCGCCAGAGGAGGGCTGCCGCCGGAGGACGAGCGCGCGTGGCCACCGCCGGCGAGGAATGTGCCTGGTCGCCGGAGAGGGATAGGCAGCAGTTTGTCTGCGTCTGTCGGATCCGTAGAGAAAGGAGCGTGGTCGGCGGATCCAGCGATGAAGCAGCGCTGCGGCGGCGGCGTGTGTGGCCGGCAGTGGCAGTTTGGCACCATGTGTGACTGTGAGTGAGGCTGTCGGCGGTGGTGTACTGGTGTGTGGTTGTGATCGTGCGTGGGTGCCTGTGTTGTGTGTGTTGTGAGTAAAACGAATTCTGGTGGGCTTAGTCGTGAGCTACTGCAGGGCTTACGTGCCTCAACGTTTCTTTGTTCTTTTTCTCTTTTGCTTTTTTCATTTAACTACTAACATCTTGCATGCAAGAGGAGGCCCAGTGTTTCCTTTGGGTTAGAAAACAGTCCTAAGCTCGGTATTTGTTTGTTGGTTTCAATTGAACTAAAAAAGCAGTTATCCAAACAAAAAAAATTCCCAAAATCTATTCGGAGAGGGCTCTCCATCTGGAGCTATCGCGAGAGCCCTTCTAATCACCGTCGCTTTTCCATCGAAGGCACACCCGCACGCGTCTCATATATGGTGACGCAACTCTTATCGTTTCTCGAACGAGCGGACGGGGAGGGAGGGGCTCTTCGTTTCTATCTCCTTTTTGTTCCCATCATTCTCGATGCGGCGGAGGCCCAATGCATTCCGGGGCCGGATGCGGAGGCATCGCGGCGAGCGGATCCAGGAGCGAGAGCGCATCGGGGACGGAGGGCGTCGTCCCGGGAACAGAGGCGTTGCGGAAGCGCGTCGGTGGCGGAGGGCATCGTCCTGGGAGCGGAGGCGTTGCGGAGATCCAGGAGCGGGAGCGCCCGAGGGCAGAGGGCGTCGCCCCGGGTGTGGATCCAGGAGCGGGAGCGCACCGACGGCGGAGGGCGTCGCGGGGTAGCAGATCCAGGAGTGGGGGCGCACCACGTCTAGCATCATGATGTGGGCAGGCGATGCGCCCCTCTGCGCCTCCAGCGAGCACATCGGCTCGTACGGTGGAGCCGAAGACCGGCGAGTGGGCTAGCAGATCCGGCAAGTCAAGGTGCCATTAGTCGGGGAGGCGCGCACCACGACCAGGCAAGCGGAGGCCACCTGCAGCTCCTGCAACTTTTTTTCGAGGTGGGTGAATATCCTGTTGCAGCTCTTGCAGCTTTTTTTCGAGGTGGGTGAATATCCTGTTGCCGTTGTGCTTATATAGTTATAGCTATTCATACATCGATTTCATCTGCTATTTGAATCATGTTCGACAAATTCAGAATAGAGCTAGTTTTTGTTTCTATAGTAATTGTTCCTTAAGATTTGTTGTCGAACTAATTTAGATTTTATAGTTTATGTCATCTATTAGTCTATGTTTTAGTAATTATTCGATGTCAATTAAAACCATGACTAATTAAATAGTCCAAAAAACTAGACTATTGATTGAACCAGATAATTGTTCCTCTTATTTTTGTGCACAGTAAAGTCACTACATATATGAGTACTTTAACATCTATTAGGCCCCTTTTCTAATGTTAATTAGAAAGTAACTTGTTACTATTAATGTATCTTTTTGAAGTAGCTTATCAGTGTTTTGTATGATATAGAAAGTAACTTGTTACTGGTTCTAACCATACAAAAAAGTAATTTTAAAGTTTTTTTGCTCCTATGTGAATTGGGAAGTAAATTATGTGACTGATTCATATAGTTGGAATTTCTCTACGAGTGCTGCACAATATGCTTGCATGATTGTGTATTGTTTGTTGATTTTTTTAGTGCTCCCACTGGTATTTTCTAGCTTTTTAGGTTGTGGTTGTTTATGTGTTAAGTGCATAGTACAATCATATATAGCCTAGCCTGGTAGCTTACACTATGTGCCTACATGATTTGGTCACTTGTTCTTACTTTTATAGCCTATGTGCATATAGTATCTGATATTTTTTGTTTGTGCCTCTTGTGACAACTGTCTTGATCTGCCCCGTGCTTTTAAAGCTAGTGATTTACATTCCTTCTATACCTTTTGTTGTGCTGAAATTTCTCTTTGTGTTTAGGATAGCTGAGACTATAACTTACTTGCGACTGTTTTTCACGGTTATATCTATATCAAGTTAGCGTATATTGGGTACGGAACAACAAGTTGTACAAATATTAAACTTGTATATTCCATACCCACATCTCTTTTGTCATTTTTATAATGATATCGATATCATTGATTTGAAACACACAGAAAACAACTTGTTTTTTCATTTAAACTAAATTATGCGTTTAAATAGAACAAACTCGTATTTGGTATTAAACACATAAGAATTGACTAGTTTGCTGTCTCACATGATATATGAGCTAAAATGCACTAAATTTTGAACGGCCAGTAAGTAACTAAATCTTTATTTATACTACATAGGAAATAATTTGCGTTATCTTGAGTCACATAAAAAGTAACTAGTTATTTATTCAGATGAGACATGAAGTTACCCCCCTGTTATTCTACCATGTTGATACTGTTATCTTTTTTGCCATCAAATACTCAACATATGCTTCTCCTATTAATAAATTTTCTTGCATGATATTGTCTTTATTTGAAACGTTTCCAAAACATATATCTTCCAGATATGATTGTTGCATTATGGGAACCCTTGTTTAGAATACTCGGTAGAATAGTTTGCAAGAAATACAACCCCTTTTTAGCTCTTAAAGAATTTTTCAATTTTGATGCTGATGAGACATTGCATTTACTTGAAAAGTTTTCTGATCCACGTGGACTTTTTGTCGTACCTACTTTTATTGATCTCAGATTATGTATGCTTAAAATTGATAAAAGCTAAATAAACAGTGTTTGCGTCAGCTTTGTTGTGATCTTTTTGTCATCTGATTTAACAAAA
>OAMR01001222.1:30369-44938 GCA_900205405.1 Echinochloa crus-galli
ATCTCAGATTATGTATGCTTAAAATTGATAAAAGCTAAATAAACAGTGTTTGCGTCAGCTTTGTTGTGATCTTTTTGTCATCTGATTTAACAAAAGTTGCATACCTCCCTTTTCTATTTCTGAATTAGGAAGTAATTTTGTTACTATTTATTTTATTTAGAAAGTAACCTATCATTGATTTAATGGGATAGAATGTAACTTGTCACTGGTTGAAACACAATGGAAGTAACTTATCTTGAAATCTGGAATTTGATACATCCATAGCCACCATCATGAATTTGAAGTTACTATAGCTAGTATGTTAGTTATGTTGTAATTTTACAGCCTTAAGCCTTGAACTGATAATCATTGTTCTGTGTTGGTTATAGTGTCATCTGTCCTACTTAGTTCTGTATGAATAGTATGCCTTCATAATGGTACTTGTTTTGTGATGGTTGCTTTATCTGTGATGCTTGTGGCCTTCTATAAATTCGTTTACCTGATGGTGAAATTATTAAGGTTCACTTGACCTGTAATTCCCGGCATGGTCTCAATTTCTGGTGCACCAATATATTGAGGTGAAATAAGCTCATCCTTGCAACTGCACAAATAACTTTGTCATAGTGCACCTGATTTTAGAAAGTAACTTTTTGATATTCCACATTACTAAGAAAGTAACTTTACAGTTTTTGCATGGTAAAGGAAAGTAATTTATCCATACATAAAGTTAGTAGCTACAAAATACAGTGCAGAAAATATGACTATGATGTCTGTTATGCAAGAAGTAACTAGTTTATTTACTTTATATGCAAAGTAGCTGAGTAGTATATACGCTAATGCCACTGTGCAATATGGAATTTCTTAGTTTCAACTCTATAATTTTTTCTAAGCTGAGGACTGCATTTAAAGCTTCCTACAATATGTTAGGTAGGGGTTGGGATATAGAGGTGGTTGACTTTTGAGAGCTGGAAACAATATTTGTGGTACTAGCCTGATTATATTTTTGCTATTCACTAATTTACTTCCTAATATGCTTTTCTGAAGGCTAAAAAAGTATCTATTTTCTGACAGAGATGGACAAATGTTATGTGTATGCAGCACTCAATTTTTTTCTCGTTGAAGATGCAAGCAGGCAAAAAACAAACATGGTCACATACCGTTACAAGATATGCGTCTAGGACATGAAATACTCATGATATGTGTTAACCTCCTGGATCTAGAAATTATTCCTGTTCAGTTTTTGTAAGAATTTTTATGAAAAGTATGTCATAGATGGATGTTGCTGCTGACAGTATACTGATTCTTGAGACTATGTTCTTCTCAATAGTAATTTTAGTTGTTTTGTTCTTTTTGTCTGGATTCATGGCTGCATGTGTCGTCGGCTCTGTAGCACAGACGTCTTGTAACCTCATCAGCACATAGACGGTGGCACCTTGGAGTTATGATCTGCAGGATTTATCTGTTGTTATCTTTGTTTTGGGTTAAATCTGCTTTTTCCATTTCGGGAATGGGCCTTCGTTGTTTTTTCAAGAGTGTATTTCCCGCGTTTCTTCTAGTGGTGATTAGTTACCGCTGCACGCACGCACGCATTTTGTTGACGTGCGTCCGCGTGAGCAGGCGCGCTCGCATTAGGTAGTAGTTACTTTCCTTTTTTTTTGGCTTATATGGAATTCTAGTATTACTATATTAGGGGGCTCTCCAGAGAGGGCTCTCCATCGTGTCCAAAAAATTTCCACCACCCTTTATATACATATACGGGCCTAATTCACATGTCATACACAATGTATACTGGGTCACATGTATGAATTACACGCTTGGCATATGAGCAAATCAGTGCAATGACGATAGTTAGCCATATCATCCGGTACACACCTCAATGCATTCCGATAATATTAATAAACCTTGACAAGCTATGCTGATAGTAGCAAAATATCTGATAATATATATCAACACGGTATTCATCCTTGACAATGCACAAGCCTTTTCGCTAGTACGATACACAGCAACAAAAATAACGATAACAAACTAGAAGACACAAAAGACAACGGGTGAACGTGACATAAGGATAAAAAAAGGGGTTCCTGTCCATATCATCTACCTAAAGAGCAAAAATATAATTTGCCAGCACCACAAAAATATAAATTAACAGTAAACACCTGCATCCAACATTTTAGCATCATAATTCACAAGTCTAATTTTTCCACTGTCAGTTTAAAACAAACTTGTGCTATATGCAAATGCAAAGAGCAAGGTTGCACACCATGTTTAGCAGGCTTTCTTGGCACCATTCTATGACAAGAGTTGTCAATGGAATCAGTTCAAACAAAACCAAATATAAGTCTCGTTCCAACATTGCAGATTTCATACCAGCACAGGGTTAAAAGATACTAACCTACTTCATGTCCATTTTATTCTAACTTTCTATACAGGGAGCATGTTAAACCCTCATTCTTCCACACTTTTAAGAGAACAAATGATTATATCATGACATACCATGATTGTGTAGGGCCATCATCATGTTATGGCCGATGTTAAATCAATATTGATGCTCAACATCACATGCTCACGCCAACATCTCAAAACAATGCAACATTTATGTGCTACCATTCTAACATTATGGACACTCTACACTTCAAGTTGATTAAATTAACATATTACAACATATATTAGCATGCAACGCATAGGATTATGACCGATGCTAGGATAATGACGTCTGTCAAATGCATCCAAAATATTTCTAAATGGAAATTTCACCATGGGATTAGGGTAAACTATGATACAAATTCACATTAAGATCAATTTGCCTTAGAGCTAAAAAGATAAAAAAAAGAAACAAATAAAGACGGTAGAGTGCATCCAATATGGAGTGCAAGTGTGCAGTAACATCATCCAACAACAAATTTAGTAAAATGAAATGATTCCTTAAATACAGTAATTGTCCTCCTTGTGTAAATATTTCACAAGCCAAATTAAAAACTGTAGGGATAGACTCATTCTACTAACCAGGCACAGAACACACAAAAACACCTAGGACCAATAATGTCAGACTATGAGCAAATTTCAAGCCAAAAAGACATAATCACCACGGATTTGAACATAGGAGCACCAAGTCATTCCATTGCAAGAAAAAAAGAAACACGGCATTTACAGACTATTTATGCGTATCTTTTAGAATAGTGTCTATCTATTTCCGCAATGTCCCTTTCTTGTTTCTTATTCACATCAACTTTACTGTTTATTTCATCTGTACTCTAATGTTTTCACACATTCAAATGAAAAAAAAAGATTCTACCTAAAAAGTTTAGCACTGATTGATTTCCTATTAAAGATGATACTTGATTACATAAATGAGCGTGAAAGCACCACAAGTATATACATGGTATTTTTGCCTTTCTAAATCTAGGTTAACATTTTAATGTCACAGAAACTTGATAAATGTTCTACTGTATATTCAGCTGAATGCCGATAAATGAACATTCCATAACTTACATTCGGAGTAATGTGGGATTATTTTAATTTAATAGCTTAACAACATAAGCACAAATTCAGGAATATAACTACTACTCAAAAGAAGATATACGGATCTGATATTTCAACAAAAGATATCTCATCTTCTGAATCACAACTAGGCCTAATCACAACCATAAGATATACAAGTGGTACACAGTACTTAATAAAAAACGTTCACCAACTATAACAAATAGATCCACTTCCACTTAGTAGGAATTGGAATCCCTCGAAATAACTGAATCAAAGTGCTGAGAAAAGTTCCGTTTAGTACCATTGCAAAATGGCAATCCTCATCCAACAATTCAGAGTTGATGATATCATACAACATACTACGATGCACCATTAACATAATTAAAAGAGGGGTTCGCTAGCTCTATCAAACACATCACGCAGATCTAGCGAGATCTTGCAAGGGATCTGGTCTAATTAAACCAGTACGATTTATCAGGCTCACCAGAGGTAGCCGGGGATCTTGATGCGGATGAAGAGCATGGCCATGGCGTAGGCGATGACGACGGCTACTGCGCCAGCGCCGCCGAAGGAGACGCGGAGGCTCCGGGGCCTGGTGCGGTCGACGGCGAGGTCGAGGAGGATGATGCCGATGCCACCGAGGACGAACATGAACGGGCCTAATTCACATGTCATACACAATGTATACTGGGTCACATGTATGAATTACACGCTTGGCATATGAGCAAATCAGTGCAATGACGGCCTGGGCGGCCGCCGCCGCGGCGGCGCTGCCGGCGGCGTGGTCCGATCTAGGCGGCATCGCGCGTCGACCAAAGGGTGAGGAAAGACGAGCCTGGTGGGGTTCGGCAGTGTTGGGGCTTTTGGGATCTTCAGCGGTTTTGGTTTGGGCCGAGCCCAGTTTTTACTGTTCGAGTTTTGTTTACTAGGCCTTACTGGGTGTTAGACGGACACGGACCGACCCCGGTCCGGGCGCCGCTCCCCGTATCCATCGCTTCGCGAGGGACGCCCAGTCTCCGCTCCTCCTCCACGTCCTCTCTTTCAGGCGCTGCCCTCCGACGCCCTTCTGTCGTCCCGTCCAAGCCTCCAAAGGCTGCCCCGTTCTGGCAACGCGCCGTCCAGACTCCGCCCCTCCGACGGACATCGATCTGCAACGGCGCCTTGTTCTCCTTCCTCGTCGGCAGATGTGAGTTCTTTCTACTCGGCAAGATGTGAGTTCTTCCCCTCCTCTTCTATCGCCCCGCGTCAGGAGCGGTTCCAAACAGCAACCGGAAGAGGGAGGCGGGACTGCCCCTCGTGGGAAGGGATTCGAAAGTCACATAAAAATCTCCATGCGAGGGAATCTGCCCCTCGTGCTGCCAAAGGACGCCATAGTGGTAGTTGGTTAAGCCCTCGTTTAGATAAAAGGTTCTCAAAAAGCAACTTCCAAATACACTATACAAAAAGAAGATTCTCCGTCACATCAAAATATCATAACATACATGGAGTACTAAATATAGATAAAATCAAAAACTAATTACACAGTTTTGTTGTGCTCTACGAGACGAACATTTTGAGCCTAATTAATTAATTTTTAGACAATTTTTCGCACAAACAAACGAAATACTACAGTGTCCGGCTGACGCGCGTCAGACCTGCGCGTCAGCCGACAGTGCCGATTCGGGGGTGCAAAATCTGCATCTAAACAAGGCCTAAGCTTCTGATTAGTTTGGATTGGGAAAAAAGTTTTAAAAGTCGATTTGTTGGTCTTATTCGGTCTCGCTGCCATGCTTAATTATTAGATAGAAGAGTTTTGGTCGAAAAGAAGGTAGTTTGGTGCGGCTTTGGTTCGGACTTTGACCCATTAGCAGGTTACTTGCAACGTTCTTCTGGCCCGCAGGGCCCAGACCTTGGTTTTTTTTTACTCCCTCCGTCCCAAAATAAATGCAATTCTAGGACCACGCACGGAAACCAATACTTAGGTGTAAAATTACGAAAATACCCATTGTCTTTTATAAGAATCATCTAGATATTAGCTCGTCTTTTATACGAGAAACTTCCGGATACTCTATGTCTTTTGTGATAAGTGGGTCAAAATAGCATTCTTTGTGGGACAATTTTTGAACCCTAGAATTGCATTCTTTCCGGGACGGAGGGAGTAGAAAAGAACTCAAATCCAGCCCATAACAGGTAACAGCCCATGAGCCCGCCGCCCCCAAACCCATTCGCTTACCCCGTGTCGTCTCCAAACAGAGCCGCCGCCGCTTGCTTGGTCACCGACCGTCTACCGGAGCAACGGTTGGGGAGACAGGCCGCCCCGCGCCTCGCCTCCAGCTCTTTGCCGCCGCTGGTCCCCTCCTGCCGCCCCGTCGCGCTTCCTCTCTCGGTCTAGTAGAGCGAGGTGCACGCCCCTGCGGATGCGATTGGCTTCTTCTCTCGTCGGTGAGTAATCCCACCTTTGCTTGGATGGATTCCCGTTGTCGCAAGGAGCTGGGGTTTCTTACTATTTTTTCCTGTGTCAAATCGAATCCCCCTTTATGTCCATTGAGTTAGTAGAAAATTTCATTTCCGCATGGTGCCCTGGTGCATCAATCTATCCGCCCATTTTTCTATTAGATAATTAATTACGGGACCATTAAGGGCACAGTATTGATGGATCTCAGTGGGATTGGGGGTTTAACTTAAACCCCAGGCAGGACCTTTGCCCTGTGTGGAGGGTGATGGACGCTGAAACGGTTTAACAATCCTAGATGGCATTTTTCAATGCGCAAAAACAACCACGTTTAAGCTTAGACTAGACATGGTATTACTTATTTAGGCATCCTGGGAAAATTGCGAGTTGAGTATGGATATATTAGAGACAATGTTGGATATGGTTTTTGCTGAGGGGTACAACATAAACGAATTGGGCATTGCCCCAACTTTCCTAGAATTTTTGTCTGTTTTCATATAGTGTTGTATCCATTGTTGTCGTCGAGTGCTTTTTCTGCGGTTTAGTTAGTTATATGTAACTGTCAGTTGCCCTTCGACCAGAGCTATGCAGTTACTCTCACGTGATGCTCCTGCTCTACTGCTTGCCACCCGTCTAAATGTAACTACCATTAAAGGGTCTTTGCATTGGGCTATATCATTTGGAAGTTTTGTATTTAATTGAATTTTTCATTAGATTCCAAAAGTTCCTTCGAGATATCTGAATCCCAACTCTACATGCCCCAAGGATTTTTATTTCCTTTTTTCTTGCTAGTTTCTGTGTTTGCCACCACTGCTGTTTCCTAAACTTGTACTATTTCTTTCAGTGACATTCAAATTTCAAGATAGTGTGCTGTAGAACACAAATTCGCACAGATGATTGATGATGAGGCCAACTTCGACAACATCCTTGATGCCTCAGAAGTAGTGCAGACCGCTGCAAAGTTCCGTCCCAAGCAACGGGTCAAACCTCGAAAAACAATTCTGTCATCCAGATCTGCAGTGTCTAATCGTGCTGTAGAAACTGGAGATGGAAAACTTGGAGCCTTGAATCAAATAAATTCTTCTAAAGAACTCACCAGCCAAGAAAGATCATCCTTGACGTGCCCTGGTAGTGAAACAGTTGATAATGTAGCTGGTTCGCAAGGTACTCTTGAGACACCACCGGAAGATGTGCTCACAGTTCCATTGGGGACTCTGGCTGATACTTTTACTTCAAATAAGATTTCTCAAGATGATGAGCACAATGCTGACTTGTCTAAACTAGCTACACATCAAGAAAGCTTGGTGATTTCAGATATACATGTGTCACCTGCCAGTTCATGTGGCAAGACTATTGATGATATAGATGAATTTGAGGAACTGTTTGGTGCACAGGCTAAAGAGGCAAGGGTTGCAAAGTTCCCGCCAAAGCTACAGACGAAGCTCCATAAAGCAGCCATATCTCAAAAGACTAACCAAAAGGTGGAACTTTCAACTGTAGATGTGACTACACAAAATGAAAGGGGTGATAATATTAAGACAAGACTCCATTATGATCAGCTACAGGATCCTACTAATGATAATATCACTGTGGCTACTCCGATGGTTGGAATTTATGCTGAGAACAATGATATGTCGATAAAATCTAAAGATCAAGTGACCACCGCTCCAGCCACATGTTCACCAAAGGTCAGTGCCATATTTTGAACATTCCATTAATTAATGCGTTGGTATTTCATATGGTAATCAGTAGCTAAATATTATCCTTATCAACTTGTTATTGATATTTTAGGATGTGGATGCAACCATTGATTTAGATTACCACAATGAACTAATTAATTCTCCTATTGATGGTACTCAGTCGATGGTTGGAGAAGTATCAGGTACACTTGCTTTTACTACTTGGACTTCTTATTTACTGTATATGGCACCTTTGTTCTTTGCATCTGAGAGTTACATTGCAAGGCTAAAAAAACTCATTAAGTATAAATGAGATTGATGTTATGTTTGTTATGGACTTCTGCTTATTGTTGCCTTAGTACTGACTGTAAACTCCAATGCATAGATGATCAGGTCAATGGCCGCTAGTGCCTTTTTAGATACATAATTTTGTATTTATGTTGTTTTTAAGACGTAAGTTTGTTTGCTCAAAAAGCAACAGTTTTTTTCTTGAACACGCAGGAGAGCTGCGTATCTTTATATTAAGAAGGAAAAGGAGAGGGTGAAAAATACCTCGAGACCAAATACAAAGGCTGTTCTCTTAGTCAAAAAACCCAGAGACACAAACCAACACTCACACCGACTGCTAGCTACTCAACACAACATACAGGGCGACTACTAGACCTCAAAAAGCAACAGTTTTTCCAGAAGTCTTAACCCCCTAAATCTAAAACAAGATATCCTACCCCCTAAAACTTGTGAGTTTGTGACTCTAGACCACATAAACCTAAAGTTTTTGTTGATGTGGTTTTGCTAGGTTGGAGTGTGATATAGGGTGGTTTTGCCCAGTTGGGCTGACATATGATCTATCAAGTGCTGATTCTCCAAAGAAATGTTTAAG
Source organism: Echinochloa crus-galli (assembly GCA_900205405.1). Lineage (NCBI taxonomy): Eukaryota > Viridiplantae > Streptophyta > Magnoliopsida > Poales > Poaceae > Echinochloa > Echinochloa crus-galli. The sequence goes on from OAMR01001222.1 coordinate 38,819, forward strand.
AAACTTTATGAAACAGCAAGGATCCATTAGCCAACAACCTCTACTGTAGTTCCTTAATCTGTCATTTCATAAACAAACAGATGCCACAAACAAGTGAACGGGGTCTGGTGCCAATGTTGCGGCATCCTCATTGCTGGAGGAAAGCTGCAATCTTGTGCATGCTTTGACATGAAGAATCAAATATGCGTTTTGATTTCTCAGGTTCTAGTAGAGCTGTTGACCAGCACCTACCCACCTAAATGGTTATTAAGAGAGCTACGTGGCTAGTCATGATTGTGTCAACTAGCACCTTGGGCAGCATTGGTTCAATCTTATACCAGTGGGGTAGGGGCAGTCTGTGGACCTATTATGTATGCCATGTATAGTGCTCGACTACATCAAATTATATTTTAATATATTTTGAAACGGATTACCAGTTGATTTTATTCTCTTTTCACAGTATGCTTAATCTAAGGAAGCATTAGACAAAGCATCATATATTTCTTTAGTATCAATTGAAGCTTTTCTTAATGGCTTTTCGAATTTGACCGATATTAACTCTGTTATCTGCATAAGAATAAGATTCATTCATATCAGCTGTTCATAATGAATTGTTAACTGTATGTAACAATTTATCTTCGTTTGAGTAATCTCTTTGGTAATTATTCTTATGAAGAGCAAACACATTTATTTTATAGCTGAAGATACTTGTAAGTCTCAACCTAATGTTGGAAGAGAAAAGGGGAAAGGAAAATCTGTATCTTTTTCTCTGTCAGATGTTTCTGGGGTTGTTACTCCTAGAGATACCAATTCTCAAATGGGTAACTTCAGCGATTCCTGTAATGATAAACTGACTGATGAAAATTTAAGTAACTTGTCTCAGCAGACGTCTGAAAAGGTTAGTGTATTGGATTCTGCATAGAAGATATAACTATCTATATTTGCATGACTATTCCGAGGTTTCTCCTAACTCTGTTTTTTATTAACTTTTCCTCCAGAATTCTATTACTGAGGAACAACATTCATATGATCAGGAACATAATGAGGGGGAACCATTACATCATGCTGTTGAACAACAACCTAAATCGGTTGGTGGAGAAACCGGATCATCTATGAAACTACGGAGCAGGAAAAAGCCACAGAAAGTCGGGACACCTAAGCAAACAGATGACTGTTTTGATGAAGACTGTGTTGAAGCTTCATTAGCTGAAGATATTGATAGTGGTGATGATTACACTGCCGGTACTAAGCGGAAGGTTCGGAAAAAGTCAAGAGATGGTGTAGAAGAATCACGGCAGCAAAATGTCCATAAAGATAAGAGCCAGGTATCTTCACGGGGCCGCAAGAGAACCTTGAAAGATACATTGACAGAAGAACCTGAGAAAAAGCTTACTCATAGAATTCGTCAGAGGAGAGCGAAAGGTTGGTGGCTAAAATATTGAAGCATCAGTTTTGCCTAATGTGAATTTTCACTCTTATATGTTGGGTCTTTGTTGTTTAAGAGGTCAAGAGTTTACTGGAAAAACCTAGTGAGGAGATAAATCCCATGAAGCTAAGTGCAGCACATCTCAGGTTGTTACAAGAGGCCAGAGAGCGTGTTAATGTGAGTTTTGTGGCAAGTTTAGTAGTTATATTTGTTATACATTTTGTGGTAATTCTAATGATTTTGTTTGGCTTCTTCAGGCAAAAGAGAATCCATCTGGGCCATCCTCTAATACAAGGTACACTATTTTTTTCCCCATTTTTTTGAATGCTATGCATGACATCATATAAGCTGTGTCGAGAGTGTTGAGCTCTCATTCTGGGTGCCTGTATCCTTTGGATATCCTTTGGAAACATCGTAATAAATGTGTCTTCAACGGGGCTTGCCCTTGCATCCTAGAAGTCCAGAGAAATCCCTAAAATGAGCTCACTTCTGGTGCTGGAGGCCTTTGGAGTCTAGGTCTAGGATATTTTGATGGCCTAAGTTGTTGATCAGATCGAGTTGTCTATTCTGTAACTGGAGACTGTGTTTAACGTTCACTGCAACCTGTTCAAGCCTCATCTATTGAGGTGATGGCGATTGCTAAGGGTCTGGAACTCTGGATGTTCTCTCCTTTTTAATACTACACATATATGCTGCGTGCTCGAGGAAAAAAAAAGGATAGCATGTAAGTTAAATATACCTTGGGCATTTGGATGGGCACATAAACAAGCACAGTGCCTCTACCACTTACTTTTCATCCAGATATTGCATCTAGCAACCTGTACCACTTGCTACTTTTCATCCAGATATTGCATCTAGCAAAATGACTCTACAACAGCACATTGTATCATAAATGTTAGCTTGTTACTATTACTATATATTGACTTCCAAATTTCATCGAGCTATTTATTTTTTCATGGACACATTTTTTTTTAATTTCAGATAAGTTATTGTTTGCAACAATGATATTAATGCTGCTCTTGTTGGTTATAGAATCACTGTCTTCATTCTTCAATATTTTTTGGACTTCATTAAAGCTTATATCACACTCTATTAGTGCTATGTATTCCATTCCCTCCTTAATCTGTCATTTCATAAACAAACAGATGCCACAAACAAGTGAATGGGGTCTGGTGCCAATGTTGCGGCATCCTCATTGCTGGAGGAAAGCTGCAATCTTGTGCATGCTTTGACATGAAGAATCAAATATGCGTTTTGATTTCTCAGGTTCTAGTAGAGCTGTTGACCAGCACCTACCCACCTAAATGGTTATTAAGAGAGCTACGTGGCTAGTCATGATTGTGTCAACTAGCACCTTGGGCAGCATTGGTTCAATCTTATACCAGTGGGGTAGGGGCAGTCTGTGGACCTATTATGTATGCCATGTATAGTGCTCGACTACATCAAATTATATTTTAATATATTTTGAAACGGATTACCAGTTGATTTTATTCTCTTTTCACAGTATGCTTAATCTAAGGAAGCATGAGACAAAGCATCATATATTTCTTTAGTATCAATTGAAGCTTTTCTTAATGGCTTTTCGAATTTGACCGATATTAACTCTGTTATCTGCATAAGATCCATTCATATCAGTTGTTCATAATGAATTGTTAACTGTATGTAACAATTTATGTTCGTTTGAGTAATCTCTTTGGTAATTATTCTTATGAAGAGCAAACGCATTTATTTTATAGCTGAAGATACTTGTAAGTCTCAACCTAATGTTGGAAGAGAAAAGGGGAAAGGAAAATCTGTATCTTTTTCTCTGTCAGATGTTTCTGGGGTTGTTACTCCTAGAGATACCAATTCTCAAATGGGTAACTTCAGCGATTCCTGTAATGATAAACTGACTGATGAAAATTTAAGTAACTTGTCTCAGCAGACGTCTGAAAAGGTTAGTGTATTGGATTCTGCATAGAAGATATAACTATCTATATTTGCATGACTATTCCGAGGTTTCTCCTAACTCTGTTTTTTATTAACTTTTCCTCCAGAATTCTATTACTGAGGAACAACATTCATATGATCAGGAACATAATGAGGGGGAACCATTACATCATGCTGTTGAACAACAACCTAAATCGGTTGGTGGAGAAACCGGATCATCTATGAAACTACGGAGCAGGAAAAAGCCACAGAAAGTCGGGACACCTAAGCAAACAGATGACTGTTTTGATGAAGACTGTGTTGAAGCTTCATTAGCTGAAGATATTGATAGTGGTGATGATTACACTGCCGGTACTAAGCGGAAGGTTCGGAAAAAGTCAAGAGATGGTGTAGAAGAATCACGGCAGCAAAAGGTCCAGAAAGATAAGAGCCAGGTATCTTCACGGGGCCGCAAGAGAACCTTGAAAGATACATTGACAGAAGAACCTGAGAAAAAGCTTACTCATAGAATTCGTCAGAGGAGAGCGAAAGGTTGGTGGCTAAAATATTGAAGCATCAGTTTTGCCTAATGTGAATTTTCACTCTTATATGTTGGGTCTTTGTTGTTTAAGAGGTCAAGAGTTTACTGGAAAAACCTCGTGAGGAGATAGATCACATGAAGCTAAGTGCAGCACATCTCAGGTTGTTACAAGAGGCCAGAGAGCGTGTTAATGTGAGTTTTGTGGCAAGTTTAGTAGTTATATTTGTTATACATTTTGTGGTAATTCTAATGATTTTGTTTGGCTTCTTCAGGCAAAAGAGAATCCATCTGGGCCATCCTCTAATACAAGGTACACTATTTTTTTCCCCATTTCTTTGAATGCTATGCATGATATCATATAAGCTGTGTTGAGAGTGTTGAGCTCTCATTCTGGGTGCCTCTATCCTTTGGAAACATCGTAATAAATGTGTCTTCAACGGGGCTTGCCCTTGCATCCTAGAAGTCCAGAGAAATCCCTAAAATGAGCTCACTTCTGGTGCTAGAGGCCTTTGGAGTCTAGGTCTAGGATATTTTGATGGCCTAAGTTGTTGATCAGATCAAGTTGTGTCTATTCTGTAACTGGAGACTGTGTTTAACGTTCACTGCAACCTGTTCAAGCCTCATCTATTGAGGTGATGGCGGTTGCTAAGGGTCTGGAACTCTGGATGTTCTCTCCTCTTTACTGCTACACATATATGCTGTGTGCTCGAGGAAAAAAAAGGATAGCATGTAAGTTAAATATACCTTGGGCATTTGGATGGGCACATAAACTAGCACAGTGCCTCTACCACTTACTACTTTTCATCTAGATATTGCATCTGTTGGATAAGCCTTGTACTGTTGGTCTTTGTGGGGCTGGTTTGTTTGTGGGGCTGCTGCTGGTCCTTGGCTAGGACAGCGGTTAGCATCTCTGTACTATGGTCTTTGTGGGGCTGCAACATCTCTCTCTTGTGATCTGCAGCACATGGTGGTCTTGCTGCCCCCTAAGGACAACATCTTGGAATTGTTGTAGGACAGCACATGCTGGTGGTTTTTGCTGCCCTCTTAGGACAGCACATGCTGGTGGTTTTTGCTGCCCTCTTAGGACAGCACATGCTGGTGGTTTTTGCTGCCCTCTTAGGACAGCACATGCTGGTGGTTTTTGCTGCCCTCTTAGGACAGCACATGCTGGTGGTTTTTGCTGCCCTCTTAGGACAGCACATGCTGGTGGTTTTTGCTGCCCTCTTAGGACAGCACATGCTGGTGGTTTTTGCTGCCCTCTTAGGACAGCACATGCTGGTGGTTTTTGCTGCCCTCTTAGGACAGCACATGCTGGTGGTTTTTGCTGCCCTCTTAGGACAGCACATGCTGGTGGTTTTTGCTGCCCTCTTAGGACAGCACATGCTGGTGGTTTTTGCTGCCCTCTTAGGACAGCACATGCTGGTGGTTTTTGCTGCCCTCTTAGGACAGCACATGCTGGTGGTTTTTGCTGCCCTCTTAGGACAGCACATGCTGGTGGTTTTTGCTGCCCTCTTAGGACAGCACATGCTGGTGGTTTTTGCTGCCCTCTTAGGACAGCACATGCTGGTGGTTTTTGCTGCCCTCTTAGGACAGCATCTTAGACTAGCATATTAGAATATGCCGGGCTGGTTGGCAGCCTATAAGTATGTATCCCCAGCCCTTTGGGTTGGCATGGCATTGTGAAGAGAAAACTAAAAAATTGACCCAACTCTCCTAGTGTCATCCTTTCGATGAGAGTAACCGTTCAGCTACTAACAACTAGTATCAGAGCTGTTCTTTCTTGCAGCCTGAACATCTCTTGTTCAACTCCCTCTCCAGCCCATCAGCAGCCTCAATCGGTGGCAGCAACACCAGCTGCCCCTGTCCACTCTCCTCCCTCCTCCGTGCAGGCGAGCAGCAGCTCGTCTGAAGGAGGTTCCTCCCAGTGCAGCAGCAGCCCCCCTGCAGCGCGCCATGTCCGCAGGGCATTCTCAGCACTCGGTCGCCTCGAGCGTGCAGCGCCGGCAGCTGGCCGAGCTCGTGCAGCAGAGGAGCGTGAGCGAGCGGTGGCAGTCTTCTCTTCTTCCTCGGCAAGAGTCTCGTGAGCTGGCAGTCGGTCAAGCAGCAGGTGGTTGCCATGTCCAGCTGCAAGGCTGAGTACATAGCGGCCTCCACCGCTTCAACACAGGCGCTCTGGCTCGCTCGACTGCTTGGTGATCTTCTCGGCAGAGACACTGGAGCGGTGGAGCTTAGGGTGGACAGCAAGTCCGCCCTCGCCCTGGCGAAG
>OAMR01001222.1:57955-78112 GCA_900205405.1 Echinochloa crus-galli
AGATAACCCTCTTGCAATTGTTGCAGCCCAGCCGCCCAGTTTTTATGCTGCTCTACTGATAGTTTGGGCACACTGCTTCTCTGCTACGCCTTCAGTGCCTCATTTGTTGGACTCTCAGATTTTAGCACCTCAGACCGAAGTTCTGTTCCAAGCTGATCCTGCTGAAGATTCCTCAGTGGCAATGTTGGTTGATATGGACAGTTCTTATCAGGTACCTGTCAAGAAGTGTCTGGAGCCTCTCCTTGATGTTGTCTCTAGCACAAGCACCAGGAAGGCTTCTCTGCCTAAGATTGTCTTTAAGAAGAACCCCAAGAAAGCCCTGGTCACTATAGCTAGCCGCAGGAGTCCCAGACTCAATAGCACAACAGACTATAAACATGTCCAGCTCGACAAGACTCCAAGGAAAATGAGGAAGCTAATATCCCCTGTTGTTCCATGTCTTGATGCTCCACAAAGCCTTCTGGTGAAATTCCTGCTCCAGTTCCTCTTCAAGTTCTGCAAGGCTCTTGCCATCCCATTCCTTGCAAAATTGTCATTGGTACATCCATTCCCAAGGCTAATATTTTCAGGTTTGAGAATTTTTGGCCTCAACATCCCAGTTTCTTTGAGGCTGTGCAGCAAGGATGGGAAAGGCCTGTTAGAGGTGACAGAAATACTGTTGCTGTGTTAGCTAGAAAGCTTAAGAATGTGAGGTACAGCTTGAAGAATTGGAGTAAAAACCTTTCTCAGTTATCAATGAATATTAAGCTTTGCAACAAAGTAATATTCTTTTTGGACTCCTTAGAGGACTGCGGAACTCTATTTATCCCAGAGTGGAATCTGAGATATCATCAAACGACACCTGCAGATCCTTCTGCACTACAAGAGTATTTATTGGAAGAAAAGATTCACACTGAACATAATCAAATATGGCGATGAGTGCACAAAGTTTTTTCATGCTATGGCAACAGTGAATTTCAGGAGGAATACCATCAATCAATTGAAAGATGATAATGGCAATATGATTCAAGATCATGAAGGAAAGGCTGCTCTTTTATATCATGCTTACAAGAACAGGATGGGCATCTCCACCCAACCTTAAATGGTTTTTGATCTTTCTAGGCTGGTCACAGTCACAGTCGATCTCAATGCCTTGATTGCTCCCATCCTGCAAGAGGAAATTGATAGAATAATTAAATTAATCCCTGTGGACAAGGCACCATGTCCAGATGGGTTTAATGGTTTGTTTATAAAGAAATGTTGGAACATAGAACTGATTTCTATAAGCTGTGCCATGATTTCTTTGATGGCAACATAGAACTGGAAAGTATGAATGGGTCATTTATTACTCTGGTGCCAAAGATCAATAATCCAGAAATTGTGAATGATTTTCGACCCATCTATCTTCTGAACAGTAGTATTAAGTTGATTACCAAAATACTGGCTGAGAGATTGCGGGCAATCATTTTACAACTCTTACATGCCAATCAGTATGGCTTCATCAAATCCAGAACCATCCAGGATTGCATTGCTTGGTGTTTTGAGTATATTCACCAATGCCATCAAAGCAAGAAGGAAATTATTATTCTCAAACTTGATTTTGCAAAAGCAATTGACACAATTGAGCATGGTGCCATCATTGAGATGATGAGAGCCTTGGGTTTTCCAGACAAATGGCTTCATTGGATTAACCTCATTTTCTCTTCTGGCACTTCATCCATTTTACTCAATGGAGTCCCTGGTAAACAATTCAAATGCAAGAGGGGGGTTCGACAAGGTGACCCCCTCTCACCCCTTTTGTTTGTCGTGGCAGCAGAACTTCTCTAATACTTGATAAATGACTCCAAACGGAATGGCTATCTAACCTTGGCGATACCCTATGGCTCCAATGATTTTCCAATAGTCCAATATGCTAACGATACAATTCTGATCATGAAAGCTGATATTTCAGAGGTTCTTCACCTGAAAGCTTTACTAGCTGACTTTGCAGTCTCCACTGGGCTTCAGGTCAACTATCACAAGTCCTCGATGGTCTCCATCAATGTCTCAGATGGGGTTATGCAAGACCTTGAGGTTGCCTTTGGCTGTCAGATTGCAACCATGCCTTTCACTTACCTTGGTTTGCCCATGGGTACAACAAAGCCTAGGATGGAAGATCTCACCCCTTTGATGGATAGAGTTGAAAGACGCCTTAATGCTTGCTCCAACTTTCTCTCATATTCAGGTCACCTAGAGATGATTAACTCTGTTATAACCCCAACTGTCACATATGCAATGTGCTCGATAAAGTTACCCATAGGCGTCATAGAAAACATAGACAGAATCAGGAAACAATGTCTGTGGAGAGGGAATGATGCAACCAAAAAAGGTGGCAACTTAGCAGCATGGTCAATGGTACAAAAACCAAAACATAAGGGAGGACTCGGGGTCCTAAACCTCAGACTGCAGAATGAAGCCCTGCTCTTGAAGCAATTACATAAATTCTATAATCACGAGAATATTCCTTGGGTGCATCTTATCTGGAATAGATACTATACATCAAAGGTTCCCCACCTATCTTCTGAGACTGGTTCCTTCTGGTGGAAAGGTCTGCTCAGGCTCCACATTTTGTTTAAGGGGATTGCTACGTGCACTATTGGCAATGGAGCGTCAGTATCTTTCTGGGAGGATCTGTGGGCTGGACAAGTGCTATCTCAATCCTTCCCAAGATTATACTCATTTGCTCTCAATGGAAACATATCTGTACAAGGGACCATGCTGGCTGAGGATCTTGAATCTCTCTTCTATTTGCCTCTCTCTCCGGAGGCCATGGATGAGCTCATTGGTCTTCAGGACATCTTGAATACCATCCCATATAATCCTGATGAAACAGATACATGGAGTTTTTTTGTGGGGATCACCTAGTTATTCTTCCAGCAATTACTACAAGGCGGTTTTCAATAATTTCCTGGCCCCTCCTATTTACAAGAAGATGTGGCAATCCAAATGTACTCCACGTATCAAGTTCTTTATGTGGCTTGTGATGGTTGATCGGCTAAACACCAGAAGCATGCTCTTGCAAAGGAACTATAATGTTCAGCCCAATGCTAATTGTGTGATGTGTTCACTTGATATAGAAGAGGATATCGATCATCTCTTTTTCAGCTGCCCCTTTGCTGTGTCCTGCTGGCAGAAACAGAATATCCAATGGAATGGCTTTTCAAATATACCTGATAGAGTCCTGGAGACTGAACAGCACTCATCACGATCTTTCTTCATGGAAATCATCATAATAGCTCTCTGGGAAATCTGGAACCTTAGAAATGCTAGAATCTTTGATGGGGGTGTTCCTTCGCTTAGACTTTGGGTTCGTAAATTTAGAGATCAGGGATACCTCCAACTCGTGAGGGGGGTTAGGGAGGATCAACGTGCTACTTTTATTCATTTTTTGGAGACAATCTCTTAGGTTGTATTTCTGATCCTTGTACATATTTCTTTTAATTAATATAGCACTGTGGGGATCTCCCCCACAGTCTTTTCCGTCAAAAAAAATAACATTTTGCCTATCACTATGACCTTGTGTGTGTGTGACACTACTTCGCAAAGATGGCTTTCAGCAACAAATCTCTGAACACTGTTTCCTCCATCTGATCTCTCAAAATAATCTTTGGTATTATTCTCTTCTCTTTACTTTCAGTTTTAGGGCTACTGGCAGGATGCAAATGCTAGATTGAATCTGTCTATTTCTTTATACAACCCTGATGATCAGACTAATGCAATGTTATTACTGTTCAAATAGATGGACCATAAGTTCAGGACTATTCACTTATTCAGATGATCAGACTCTTCTGCTCACGACAAGAAAAATCAAATGCAACAACAGGTCTGTCCAACTCCAACAATGGCAATAACAGAGCAGAGAAACAACTGAATAGGGATATGCAGGTGTTTTGGGATGGAACATTGAATGGCATATGCAAGAACCTACTGCATGTAATCTGCATTTTCAGATTTTCTTTATTTATATTTTTACAACATTAATGATTTATGACTTGTTGACACCTTTATCTTTGGAACACAACTTTAGCTTGATTTCATGTTATGTCCCTATGGCCGGGACAGGGATAATGTCGCTGGTGCGACGTTGTTGAAGGAGATGAGAGAATAGAGAACAGGGATGAGAGATTAGATTGGTTTTTCTGCTTTGCTTTATTTCTCAACGAGGCTATCCTTTATATATAGCCTGATTACAAAGAGGAGTCCTAACACAATATCTCAACTACCAAAACTAACCAATCTGACGCCTAACCTTTCTAAATAAAAGACTCCAACACCAATACTACTCCTAATACCACCATATCAGCCACGCCGACTCCTCCTTTGATATGTAATTCCGACCATAACATCTCTCCCCTCCTTCGGAAACAGCTCGTCCTCGAGCTGATGATCTGGATAGGTGCGCTTAAAATCTTCCACATCTTCCCAACTGGCATCTGAAGGTGGACTATTGGCCCAACGAACCAACACCTGCCAACGCCCTCTAGCGAGCCGACTGCGAAGCACTTCAGCAGGAACCGGAAGAACCCTGCCATTAAGCAGCGGCGGCAAGCTGGGGGCTGCTTCTGGTGGTGTACCATGAAAAGGTTTAAGTACCCCCACATGAAACACATTATGAATCCGGGCTCCAGGAGGCAACTCAACACGATAGGCAACATCACCAATGCGCTCCAACACCTTGTAAGGGCCATAGAATCTGGGCGCCAACTTCCCTTTGGTCTGAGCGGGCAACGAAGCCACGGGCCGGTGTAGCAGCTTCACCCATACCCAATCACCAACACCAAATGCCATGTCAGTGTGTTTATCATCATAGTAGAGCTTGGCATACTCCTGTGCTTGCAACAAACGTTCCCGAGCCTCTGACAGAAAAACATCCCGCTCACTCATCATTTGCTCTACAGCAGGTGCACGAACATCCCCTGGTGCTTATACTCCTCCAAAGTTACCAACTCTTGGCGCAACTCCTCCCAAAACCGAAACATGGGTACTGATAAAGCAGCAAGCACGGCAGAATCAGCGTCCCGGCGCGAGAGGGCATCAGCAACTGTATTGGTACTCCCGGACTTGTATTCCACCGTAAAATCAAAACCCATAAGCTTGCTGATCCAGCGATGTTGCGGAATTGTTGAGAGACGCTGATCTAGCAGAAATTTGAGGCTGTAGTGATCGGTCTTTACCACAAACGTGCGCCCCCAAAGGTACGGCCGCCAATGCTTGACCGCCTGTGCCAATGCAATGAGTTCGCGCTCATAAGCAGCCAGCCCGGCGTGTCGAGGGGCCATTGCCTTACTGAAGAAAGCGAGCGGACCACGATCTTGATGCAACACAGCGCCCATACCTGATCCTGATGCATCACATTCTACCACGAATGGTTTATTGAAATCCGGAAGCTGCAGCACTGGCGAAGTAGAGAGTGCTGTCTTGAGTGCTGAGAACGCCCGATCTGCCTCCTCTGACCACTGAAAACCCTCCTTCGTGAGCAGCTTTGTCAGAGGTGCCGCGATGGCCCCATAATTCTTGATGAACCGCCGATAATATCCAGCGAGCCCCAGGAACCCCCGCAGTGCTCGTGGCGACCCCGGACGTGGCCAATCACCCACCGCCTGCACCTTCTGATGATCCATGGCAACTCCTGTGCTGGACACCACATGGCCGAGATAGGACACTGAAGATACTCCAAACTCACACTTAGACTTCTTGAGACGGAGCTGATGGTGCTGCATTATTTCCAGGACAAGGCGCACATGCTGAAGGTGCTCAGCCCATGACGCGCTGTAGATTAGGATATCATCAAAAAATACAAGAACGAAACGTCGCAAATACAGGCCGAGGATGTCGTTCATCAGAGCTTGGAACGTTGCCGGCGCATTTGTGAGACCGAACGGCATCACAAGAAACTCATAATGGCCTTGATGAGTCCTGAACGCGGTCTTGGCAATGTCGTCAACGTGCATCCTGACTTGATGATACCCGGAGCGCAGATCCAGCTTGGTGAAATACCGTGCGCCATGTAATTCATCCAGAAGCTCCTCAACGACTGGAATGGGAAACTTGTCTTTGATCGTGATAGCATTAAGAGCTCGATAATCAACGCAGAAACGCCAAGATCCGTCCGGCTTTTTCACAAGAAGAGCAGGCGAGGAGAATGCCGACGTACTAAGCCTGATAATGCCTTGGCGCAACATCTCTGCACATTGCCGCTCCAACTCATCTTTCTGTAGCTGAGGATACCGGTACGGCCGCACAACCACTGGCTTGGCATCAGGCAGTAAATGAATGTGGTGATCTTGTGCTCTTGCTGGTGGCAAGCCTGTTGGCGGCATAAAGAGTGCGCCAAATTCTTCTAAAAGCTGCACCAGGAGATCCTCGGCCTGATCAAGCGCACAAGCCGTGGAGGTATGCCCCGGCTCTCCAATCCATGTAACCTGGCGGGATCCCTGTCACTGACTATGGAAGAAGGCAGCCCATGAAGCCGAACAATTTCATCAAAGAATGCACGCGCCACCGATGTTGCTGTATAGGGATGGCCCAGAGGAATAAAATGAGCAGCTTTGGACAAACGATCAATGACCGTAAGAATCACAGTTTTGTTGTTGACCCGTGGCAATCCCTCCACAAAGTCCATGGCCAGATCACTCCAAATTAATTGAGGCACGGGCAGGGGCTGCAGCAAACCTGACGGATGGAGGTGGCTGGTCTTGTTTTGCTGGCAAACAACACAGTCACGAACAAAAGCTTGCATCAAGGCCTTGTCACCAGGAACACGGAAACTCGTACGCAAGCGATGCAATGAACGCTGAACACCCTCGTGCCCCATCTCATGCGCATAGGCCAATATCTGAGGAAGCGATGGTGCACCAGCCGGCACCCACACACGACGATCAACCGTGACTAAGCCATCACGCACCACCCAAGACGGCCCCTTCTTCCCAGCCTCCACTTCTGTCTGGAGCCGCTTATACTCCTCCAAAGTTACCAACTCTTGGCGCAACTCCTCCCAAAACCGAAACATGGGTACTGATAAAGCAGCAAGCACGGCAGAATCAGCGTCCCGGCGCGAGAGGGCATCAGCAACTGTATTGGTACTCCCGGACTTGTATTCCACCGTAAAATCAAAACCCATAAGCTTGCTGATCCAGCGATGTTGCGGAATTGTTGAGAGACGCTGATCTAGCAGAAATTTGAGGCTGTAGTGATCGGTCTTTACCACAAACGTGCGCCCCCAAAGGTACGGCCGCCAATGCTTGACCGCCTGTGCCAATGCAATGAGTTCGCGCTCATAAGCAGCCAGCCCGGCGTGTCGAGGGGCCATTGCCTTACTCCTCTGACGAACTTTTCATCACAGTTGAAGCACAGCCCTTGGCGCCGGCATTCTTGCATCTCGGCCGGTGAAAGACGCCTGATCGGCCTTGATGGCGGTGCGGTGGCTGCTGGTGGGGAGCTTGTGGCCGCTGGCGGAGGGCGCTGCGGCCCGACGGCCCGTGACGCACCGGCACGCCAATAGCTGGGGCGTTGTGTCTTCTTCTCAAAAGCCCTAGCCAACGAAATAGCCTGATCTAAAGACCCGGGGTCTTGCAGCTCCACGTCAATCCTCAAATCATCAACCAATCCGGACGTGAACATCTGCCGTTCCTGTTTTTCAGTAAGGGGATCCGCGCGGTTGAGAAGAGCTAGGAACTTGCGCTGATATTCATCCACCGAACCAACTTGACGCAGAAGCCGGAGCTCGCCAAGCGGGTTGCTGCGGATTGGGGGCCCAAAACTTCGATTACAGAGCTCCCAAAATTCTTCCCATGGCGGCACACCTTTGCTGCGAACCAAGTGCGCATACCAATGATATGCATCCCCGTCAAGATGGAATGCTGCCAGCGACACCTGACGCGCCGCCTCTGTCTGCTGCATGCTGAAGTACTGCTCGCATCTACTAAGCCACGGAAGCGGGTCTTCTTTGCCATCAAACCGAGGAAAATCGAACTTGAAATAACGAGGAACCAGCCCATCAAGCGCCCCTGGTGTGGCCGATGAACCAGCAGCACGAGAATCACGGTTAGCACGAGGGCGGATCACTTCGTCCATGGGCTTCTTGGGCAGGAGATCCTGGCCGTGGATCAATTTGCCGTTTGTCTGCAAAACCCCAGCGCCGGCGAGGAGCGGCGGCGACGGCGGATCCGCAGGCTTTGGCTCTTCAGACGGCCCGTCAGACTTGGCGGCCGAGTCTGCCGATGTTTCGCCCACCACGCCCTTCTCCTTTTCTAAGCGCAACAGACGATCGTCGATGCCCTGCAGGGCCTTGGTCATCTCAGCCAGAGTCGAGGTCATGGCCTTCATATCGTCGGAGACTGCCTTAGCTGCCGCGGTTGATTCCTGGCGCATCCTGTCTTCAAGCTCCTGCATGAGCCGCTTGAGATCGTCGCCCACAGATCCCGACATCGTGAAACAAGGAATCTGATACCAGTTGTTATGTCCCTATGGCCGGGACAGGGATAATGTCGCTGGTGCGACGTTGTTGAAGGAGATGAGAGAATAGAGAACAGGGATGAGAGATTAGATTGGTTTTTCTGCTTACTTTATTTCTCAACGAGGCTATCTTTATATATAGCCTTATTACAAAGAGGAGTCCTAACACAATATCTCAACTACCAAAACTAACCAATCTGACGCCTAACCTTTCTAAATAAAAGACTCCAACACCAATACTACTCCTAATACCACCATATCAGCCACGCCGACTCCTCCTTTGATATGTAATTCCGACCATAACATTTCATCAGTTAAATACAGGTAAAGAGGTAAAATGAAATTTTCTGCAGGCAAAGACAAATGCACAGAGTCATAACTATATAAGCTATCTTCCATGCAAAATGGTGAAAGAACATGCAAATGTATTTCTATTTTAATTAATATTTTTCAAAAATAAATCAGAAATTGACATGGAAAAATGACATATCATTAATCAAGTACATATCATGTTATATCCCAAGAAAAAATACAGACCAATAAATTATTAAATGTAAGAATATCAGTTTGGAATACCTTCACAATATCTCCAATTCAAGCATTCTTATCAATGGTTGTGTTGACGACCAAAATTGGCACAGCGGTGCAAACCGGTCAGACCGGTTTTGGAAACATTATCAAAATACAAATTGGACTTCACCATTGCGTAGCTCTCGTCGAGACGATCAAGATGCATATGTGGAACGCCTAATTTGGACTCCGGATGAGAGAGTTATGGCTTCGGGAAGACTCTGCACCTGGGAAAACCGGTCAGCCCGGTTTCCCAATCCGGTCTGACCGGTTTGGATCTGTAATTTGAGTAGGATTAGGACTCTATTTTGTCCCATATTATAACCGACTCAAACGGGGTAAGACCATCCCACCCTATAAATATAAAGGGCCAAGGCCGATTGAGTATCATCCAATCGATCAAATACAACTTATCTTTTCTATGTTTTGCATTACTTTTATCTCCAAACCTAGCTCTTCCAACCCCCGTATCTGCTGTTCTTCTCTCGTCTCGACGACGTTTGAGGACGTTCTAGGTGGCCTGCCGACCCTAGAACAACCCTAGACTCTCAAGCTCCGACGGGTCCCTCCCGAGCTCGAGGTTCTAGGTTTTCACCGTCGCCCTATCAAAAGCGGTCTGACCGGTTTCGTAAACCGATCTGACCGGTTTCGTTCAAGGCACCGGCGACTTCGTTGGCGCGATCTCGTGTCAACAGGTTGCTCTTCTGATGTGCAAATTCTTCCAAATAGCAATAGGAATGCCACCCTTTTCAGCCAGGAGTTCCTTGGTAGCTTCAATCTGGGGAAAAAGAACACCGGAGTTTGAGTTCTCTTATTGCTCTGAGCAGCAGCATACGTATGTATATATTATTATATTTTACCTCATAGTACTCAGCACCCATTAGTGATGTGTCCTCTACAGACACATCTTGCAGTTCTACAAGCATAAAAATCAAGTTTTGCATCATAAAAAATGGAAAAATCAAGTTTTCCAAGGACTGCAAAATTAATGAACCTTTTCAGTGTTAAGCTTAATAATTCACTATGGCATCATGAACAAATTCACTATGGCATCATGAATGATCAAAGTTTTGGTATTGTAGTCAAAACCTACATCCAGATCATTTTTAAATAGCTCATCAGTATAATATGAAACCTTCATTATGTTCACATAATAGCAGCAATGCACAAAGACACAAGTAGATGAAATTTCAGCAAGCAGAGCAGCAGAAGCTTGCAAGATCAGCTTGATTATCAAAACAGAGTACATTGAATTTTCAGGCAGAAAAATTACAAATATAATGTGATACAATAATAAAAATGTAAAATAAGAAAGTACTTTTGTGTGATTCACACTGTGCTGAATCAACAAACATTTGACAAACAAAGCATTCGACGAAAATTTACAGAATACGAGAGACATTAATATCCAGACTCAAGCATAATATTAAGATGGCAAGTGCATTATTGCATTCACCTTGGTCCCCAACGACCAAAATACCATCTCAGAAAGACTACCATCCATCACTATAATGATACAAAGAATGAAACAGGCATCCACATAAGCACAATTAAGCATTGCCAGTTGATCAACATGCTAGAAAGATCTAGATAAAGGAGAACACAGCTATTAAGTGCTCCAAAACTTTCTGTAGAACTACTAAACATTGAAAGTTCATGCAATAGTTAGGCACTTTAGCAGCCATGAATTGGTAACCTATTACAAGCACCAACTGCCCATATCAGCAAATGAAATTTTGAAGAAAAACATGGTAAACCATTCTAGGACAACCTTGAACATAAATGTTACTCATTGACATAACCATCCTTGCGCCCCTCAAATCCAGGGCGCATAAGTTTTTTCTCACGCTTCTCAATCTTGCGCATCTTCTTCTGGTGTGCCCGCTCCCGGATGTTCTCTGTCCTTTTCCTCTGCTTCTCCTTCCTCTGATTGTCCACAGTTTTCTGCCTCTCCTTCCACTGAGCATCATGTTTCTGCTGCCGCTTTTCCACCTTCTTCAAGCTCTCCTTAATCAACTTGGGGTCATCATGCACCTTCTCCCCAGCAGCCCGTCTTCTTGCGGTATCCCACGCGATCTTGTTCGCCTTCTCAGGATCCTGCTTTGCCTCCTGCAACCGCTTAGCCTGCTCCAGCTCCTTCTTCTTGTTCTTAATTCTCCTCTCCTTCCTCCGCCTTGCTTCCTTTGGGTCAACAACCACGTTCGCATACATGATATCTGGCTTCTCCTCCACCTTCTTGCCTCACCGCCGCGGGCAACTACGCCGCCGCCCTCTGCGCGCTCTCCTCCCTGTCGGCAGCGGCGGAGCGTGCAGGTGGTGGACGAGGGCGCGGTCCGTGATGGCGCGATGACGGTCGGCGATGTGGCGGCGGCGGCTCCGCGGAAGCAGTCGTCCTCGCCCCACGGTGGTAGTTGTGCCATCCTCACGCTTCCTCTTCTTGCCATCACCCTTCCACTTCTTCTCATTTTTGCCCTTTGCCTTCTTGCCCTTCGCCTTCTTGGGCTTATTCAAGAACTCAGGCCTGGTGCACCTGTTGCCACGAAGCTCCAGCATGTGACGACGAAGCCGCTCTTGCAGCTCCTCGTAGGTCACCGATCGATCCTCGGACACCACTGCCGCTGACGCAATCGGCATCTCATCCCCGTCTTCCTCATCCCCCTCTACCTCATCACCATCTTCATCCTCGGAGCTTGCCTCATCCCCAGATTCCTCGCCCTCTTCTCCTGACTTCCCCTCCTCATCGTTGCCATCTCCTTCCTCCGCCGCCTGGTCAGCGACAGACTTCTTGAGGAGGTCCAGGGTAGAGGCCGGCGCCACGGATGGATCGAGGCGTGCGCGGCGAGCCGCCTTGACGTTGGCGCGGGACTGGGCCTTCATAGCCGCCTTGGCGCGCTCCCGCCCACCGCCAAATCCGCCGCCGCGCTCTGCTCCCTTCGCTTGGGACACCGACGCCGCGGCCGCGGGGGTCACGGAGCTCGCGGCGCCCAAGAGGCAGCGGACTATCTGTGGGTCGGTGGACTGGAGGACGGGGCTACTCCGCAAGTGCTCCCGCGGCGCCGCGGCTGCGATCCAACAGCTTATGTATCCAACTCGCTATCCCATCCGACTCGCTATCCAACAGCTTATGCGAGGGGGAAGAGTCGGACAGCTTATGTATCCCATCCGACTCGCTATCCAACAGCTTATGCGAGGGGGAAGAGTCGGATAGCGAGTCGGATGGGATAGCGAGTTGGATACATAAGCTGTTGGATCGCAGCCGCGGCGCCGCGGGAGCACTTGCGGAGTAGCCCTGCCCTCTAGTCCACCGACCCACAGATGGTCCGCCGCCACTTGGGCACCGTGAGCTCCGCGACCCCCGCGGCCGCGGCGTCGGAGTCCCAAGCGAAGGGAGCGGAGCGCGGCGGCAGATTTGGCTGTGGGCGGGAGCGCGAAGCAGTCGAGCGGAGCGGAGGGCACCGCCGCCGTCCTCGCCATCCAGGCCGACGGCGCCACGCGCTAGCGCCTCATCGCCGGAAGGGAGGTAGAAGCGCGGAGGGATGAGCTGCACGAGGGCGTCGAAGAAGCGGGTGTGCCCGTCGACGCCGCCGCAGTCGGCAGCGGACAGGAGGTCCGCGGGCATGGTGGCTGCGAGGGTTTCGTCGCCGGCCGTTGCGGCGGAGGCGGCGGCGGGTTTCCTGCCCATCGCCTTAGGGGTTTGGACTTTGGACAGGATTTCGACGACGTTTTTTTTTTCGCGGAAAGGCGAGGGGATTGTGTGCGTGGACGTTTGTCACGTTATCTTAGGGCAGTCCCAACCCATGATGTCCATAGGTAGTGTCCATGATGCCATGTTAGCAAGACACTACTTTAGACATGTATTCTTCAACCCATGATTTCTTAGTGCGGGTCTTCAATAAATTCATCATCTCTCTTCTCCACCAATCGTATTTATTTTTTATCTATAATGAAGACACTATCATCTCCCAACCCAATTTTGGTAGTGTCATGTGCATAGGTTCTCGTGTAGAAACTGGGTCTCATGTAAGACCCGGTGTCTTGTTCTTTTCCCTCTCTCTCCTATTTAATACAGCGCCACATAAGCTAATAGTCCTATGTGTCACCTAATTTAATGCTATGGACATCATCCTAGTTGGAGGGTTGGGACTGCCCTCATGAGCTCCTTGGTGGGGCTACGAGGCGATGACAATTAACTGGGCCTTAAGCGAGATGCTCCTGCAAAAGCCTTAACTACGCTATTAATAACTTGGCTAAACAATGCTATTTGGCTTAGCCGCGAAATCTGTTTAGCACCGCTAATCTTATTTTCAGCTTATACATGTTGAGGATGCTTCATTTTCTCAGCACTGGAGGCTCAAAAGCCCATTAGTTGGTAAGCAACTATGATAGCAGTAAAAATCCTAATGTAATCTTTAGTTAATTTTGAAGTGGTAGACACAAATAGATAGTTCTCCTATAACCCCTTGACATACATAAACTTCAAAACAATTTAGATCCATCTTTTCTATACATGATTAACTGAAAATTCTCATACTTTTGTTAAATAAAATAGCTTTCGTTATAGCCCGTTATAGTTTATTATAGTTTTTGGAAAAGGTCACCGCCAAATAGGTTAGCTCGCTATTTAAAACATTTGAAACTGCAGAATTATATATATGCTTCAGTTAAATGTTTAGGGCAATAGTCATCAATATTACAAGGCGATTAGTCCTGCAAATGCTTATGTAAACATCAAAGCAAAACTTAGCTGACCTCAATTTGAGAACTTATCGGACAATTGAGTTTTATACGGAACACTTTGGGCGCTTTGTTGCATACTCTCCTCATACTTAAAAAAACTTACATTAGGATAGTCATACGGTCTCCAAAGCATACTTTAACTTCTTATTTTATAAAAATATTTATCAAAAATTGAAATATGTATATTTTTATAAAAATATTTTTCAAACAAATCTACTCATAGCTCTATAGTTTTCATATTTCTAAACTTAATAACTTAAAAGTTATTCATGATTTATGTTCAAAAAATGTTTGACCAAAACCTTTTCTAGAATATTTTTTTTTGTTTTTTTTGTACGGGCGGTGTATGTCGAATTCTTGTCATCGCATCTTTCCTCCACGTGACAACAAGGATCACGCACGAACTTTTGCTATTGCTGCGGTTATCCTCGGCGCGTGGGCATGCTCGATCCAATCCTCTCCTCCCGGTCGTATTACACACCCTGGCCTTTATGGGTTTAGGTGCTCTGGCGAAGATCCCAGAGTAACAAGATGCTACTCCATGAGCAAGAGTGTTCTCGAGGAGGCCACTAGAGCTGTCGCGGCTATCATATGTTCATTGAGGATAAATTTCGAAAAGAGTTAAGTTGACTGTTGTAGAGCCCTGCACCCGGTGCCATGCTGCTTTAGGATGGCAGACATCATAAGTTATCTCACAATGTATACTCATTATTCGATTATTTGACAACTCAGTGTTAGATTTAAGGAAATGATATAGCTCACTTGTGTGAAACAGAGCTCTTATTGATTGTTTCTTCTCCGATCTGCACTCCATTCCCCCTTTCTTGGTTCTCTGACTCCAGTGACTGGCGTTCCTAGAGGGGAGGCCGGCGGCAGGAGGGGTACGGTAGGAAGGCAGCGGTGCGCGGGAGCTCCATACTTTGTACTCGCGCAGCTGGGTATCAACCATTCCATGTTAAGTTGCCTTTAGAATCCGACGTGGATTTGAGATGGCAGCAATGTGCAATGCATAATGTTCAGCGATGCTCATTTTAAAACATCAGCTCCTCGGCGACGCCGGTTGACATCGTCTCTCTCTTTCTGGAAGAGATGCAGGAATTGAACCCAAATTTATTAGAGCATCTCCAAGAGCCTAGCTATCCTCTTAGCTAAATTTGAAGTTTTCCAGCCCTGTAAAAAAATAGAGCCTTCTAGATGGCGGTGAAACCAACGGACTCTCTAAACCTGGACTCTCCATATTTTAAACATCAGTAGGCCCCACCTGTCATACACATCTCCTTCTTCTTCTCACCACCTCCTCTTTCTCCCCACCGGCCCACCTCCGTCCCCAATCCCCTTCGCCGCTGGGCCGCCACGCCCCTCCCCGCCTCCCCCACTGCACACGCCCACCGCCGCCACCATCTGCTCCCTCACCGCCGCGGGCAACTACGCCGCCGCCCTCTGCGCGCTCTCCTCCCTGTCGGCAGCGGCGGAGCGTGCAGGTGGTGGACGAGGGCGCGGTCCGTGATGGCGCGATGACGGTCGGCGATGTGGCGGCGGCGGCTCCGCGGAAGCAGTCGTCCTCGCCCCACGGTGGTAGGCAGGGCACTCCTGGCGCTAGCGCGTGCCGTCGGCCTGGATGGCGAGGGCGGCGGCGGTGCCCTCCGCTCCGCTCGACTGCTTCGCGCTCCCGCCCACCGCCAAATCCGCCGCCGCGCTCTGCTCCCTTCGCTTGGGACACCGACGCCGCGGCCGCGGGGGTCACGGAGCTCGCGGCGCCCAAGAGGCAGCGGACTATCTGTGGGTCGGTGGACTGGAGGACGGGGCTACTCCGCAAGTGCTCCCGCGGCGCCGCGGCTGCGATCCAACAGCTTATGTATCCAACTCGCTATCCCATCCGACTCGCTATCCGACTCTTCCCCCTCGCATAAGCTGTTGGATAGCGAGTCGGATGGGATACATAAGCTGTCCGACTCTTCCCCCTCGCATAAGCTGTTGGATAGCGAGTCGGATGGGATACATAAGCTGTCCGACTCTTCCCCCTCGCATAAGCTGTTGGATAGCGAGTCGGATGGGATACATAAGCTGTCCGACTCTTCCCCCTCGCATAAGCTGTTGGATAGCGAGTCGGATGGGATACATAAGCTGTCCGACTCTTCCCCCTCGCATAAGCTGTTGGATAGCGAGTCGGATGGGATACATAAGCTGTCCGACTCTTCCCCCTCGCATAAGCTGTTGGATAGCGAGTCGGATGGGATACATAAGCTGTCCGACTCTTCCCCCTCGCATAAGCTGTTGGATAGCGAGTCGGATGGGATACATAAGCTGTCCGACTCTTCCCCCTCGCATAAGCTGTTGGATAGCGAGTCGGATGGGATACAGAGTGCCCTGCCTACCACCACGGGGCGAGGGACGACTGCTTCCCGTGGAGCCGCCGCCGCCACGTCGTCGGCCATCGCCGTGCCATCACGGACCGCGCCCTCGTCCACCACCTGCACGCTCCGCCGCTGCCGAATGGGAGGAGAGCACGCAGAGGGCGGCGGCGTACTTGCCCGCGGCGGTGAGGGAGCAGATGGTGGCGGCGGTGGGCGTGTGCGGTGGGGCAGGCGGGGAGGGGCGTGGCGGCCCAGCGGCGAAGGGGATTGCGGACGGAGGTGGGCCGGTGGGGAGAAAGAGGTGGTGGGGAGAAGAAGAAGGAGATGTGTATGACAGGTGGGGCCTACTGATGTTTAAAATATGGAGAGTCCAGGTTTAGAGAGTCCGTTGGTTTCCCCACCATCTAAAAGGCTCTCTATTGTTTTACAGGGCTGGAAAAACTTCAAATTTAGCTAAGAGGATAGCTAGGCTCTTGGAGATGCTCTTACAATCAAACTTATGATTTGGTCCATGACCTGGCTCACTTATGATTATGTCATAGTTTTCACTTGTATTAACCTTTTCTTAAAGTAAATCATGGATATATTGTTAAATGTTGACCATAGACTTGGTGGCTCTAACTTACTCTGTACGTGGTGTAGAACTCACGTGTCTCAAGATGCATTCAAAAGCCCGGAGTTCATGTATCACACGATATCTACACACTTCGTTTTTGCCTAGATGTACTTTGCATAATTTCTTGCATGGTCGATTTGTGTAGCCGTGAAGGTTTGCCGAGGAAGCCTGATGAGATGAGCTGGCTACTCTTCTTGTTAAGGTCCTTTTATTAAATTAAAAACTATTTAGAAAATTTCAGAAAGGCCATGCCAAACTTCTATTGGGCCGGCCCATTATAGAATGACTTCTATTGGCCCGTTCGGTCGTTGCGGTTCCTCCCTCTTCCTCTCCGGATTCCTCGTTTCCACTCCAAGTCCCGGTCGGCTGCGACAGTGCGATTCCTCCCGCACATTCCAAGTAGAATTCGAGTTGGAAACCAAAACGAAAATTGGAGAGAGTGATGGATGATGCATACTCATAATAGATCTAAAGATAGATAGATAAAGGTGGGACGCTGGAGAGGAGTAGAGATCCGATCGAGCAAGGAGGGAAACGTCGTCGTCCTGGTGCCCTTCTCTGCAGCGCGCGGCTCATGTCGCAGCGCAACGGGCAGCGATGTCACCCGCAAATCCTTGCCCTAACGTGTAAGCCTCCTCTGTTCCGTCATGTTTCGCAGCCGCTGTGTTCCTTCAGTTCCTGAAGAGAAAGATCATCCTTTTTGTGTTCTGTTTCTTTTGAGAATCCCATGTATGGATTTGTTCTTCTTTTCTTTTGAGAACCCATGACCATGCTTGTTGGCTTACACATGGATCGATTGCTTCAGCGAATAAACGGAAGGGTTCGCCCTGTCAACAAGATGATGATTCCTTTTCGAAAGAAAATGGTGATGGTGATTCTCAAGCTTGCGAAACAGTGATATGCCCTGTCCCAGACCTTCCAGAGGTATGTGGCATGAAATTTTAGATGATGGTTGGCTTATGTTGCAGGCATACTATCACTATAATGACTCTTTTAACTTAATTTTTTCCGGAATATGCTAGCTGAATATTATCTGTAAACAGAGAACAGATCCCCAACTGCTACAGGCTCATCAGCAGTGTCTTTTCCAGATTAAAAAAAACACTCACATAGTGTTTGTTCTTAAACATATTTATTGTGTTCATGTTTGTCTAGGCACTCAGGTTCGCTATTTGTAAGTCACATAATTTTTTCCTGTTTCTTTGCTGCTTTAACCTATTTATAACATGCTATTGGTTGACACAATAAAACATCATGCTGTCATTTTGGTTGACACAATTGCACAGCAACAAATACCGTTGCATACTCAGTGCTCTAATACCTTATGTATCGTCTTTTCTTTCTTAGCGAACAATATGTGATAACATTGTTAGGGATTTTTTTTTGTAGGCGATGCTCAATTTACTTACCAATGATACATTCGATTTCACTCTCTACCTAAGCAATGCAGCAAGCCTTGCATGAATCATGTGGTTCTACTGCTTCTTTCTCTGGTTCAGTTAACCATTTGGCTTTACAATCCCAATGTTGACCATGCAGGATATCTGGCATCATATCCATTCTCTAATGCCGCTGCGTGATGCTGCCCGTGCTGCTTGCCTATCTCATGCCTTTCTACGTTTCTGGAGGTGTTATCCCAACCTCACCTTCAATCAGCCTGATTTCAGCCGCACAATTAACTCTAGAGTAAAATGCACTGGCGGTACAACAACTTGGCAGCAAGTGTCATCCAGGTCCATCTACTTAGAAAATGACCACTGTTCATTGAGGATAAATTTCGAAAAGAGTTAAGTTGACTGTTGTAGAGCCCTGCACCCGGTGCCATGCTGCTTTAGGATGGCAGACATCATAAGTTATCTCACAATGTATACTCATTATTCGATTATTTGACAACTCAGTGTTAGATTTAAGGAAATGATATAGCTCACTTGTGTGAAACAGAGCTCTTATTGATTGTTTCTTCTCCGATCTGCACTCCATTCCCCCTTTCTTGGTTCTCTGACTCCAGTGACTGGCGTTCCTAGAGGGGAGGCCGGCGGCAGGAGGGGTACGGTAGGAAGGCAGCGGTGCGCGGGAGCTCCATACTTTGTACTCGCGCAGCTGGGTATCAACCATTCCATGTTAAGTTGCCTTTAGAATCCGACGTGGATTTGAGATGGCAGCAATGTGCAATGCATAATGTTCAGCGATGCTCATTTTAAAACATCAGCTCCTCGGCGACGCCGGTTGACATCGTCTCTCTCTTTCTGGAAGAGATGCAGGAATTGAACCCAAATTTATTAGAGCATCTCCAAGAGCCTAGCTATCCTCTTAGCTAAATTTGAAGTTTTCCAGCCCTGTAAAAAAATAGAGCCTTCTAGATGGCGGTGAAACCAACGGACTCTCTAAACCTGGACTCTCCATATTTTAAACATCAGTAGGCCCCACCTGTCATACACATCTCCTTCTTCTTCTCACCACCTCCTCTTTCTCCCCACCGGCCCACCTCCGTCCCCAATCCCCTTCGCCGCTGGGCCGCCACGCCCCTCCCCGCCTCCCCCACTGCACACGCCCACCGCCGCCACCATCTGCTCCCTCACCGCCGCGGGCAACTACGCCGCCGCCCTCTGCGCGCTCTCCTCCCTGTCGTATGAATATGAGGATTTTTTATTACCAATGGGTATTTGCCGCCTTCTTATGAACGTGTGTTCAAGAAGGTCACAGATCAGGTTGTCAAGGGAGCGCTAACCAAGATTCAGGATGCACATCAATTTCATTATCAGGGAAGAGAAGTGGCTGATCAAGTTTATTTGCAGAAGCTGGACTTGCTGACAGAACTTGCTAGGAACATTGTTCTCTTGCTGAAATGTCTAATAGCTGTGTGTGTGATTGGTATATGCATTGTGTTGTATGGAAAGTCCAACATGGGTTGAACTTTATGTAATGATCTGTATGTATGCACTTTCATGAATGAATGAAAATGTCTCCACTGACTTTGGAGTGTGCATTGAATCTGAATTTGCAAAGATCCAGAGACAGCATATGCACAAACAGAGAGACCATATATGTGTATGACATAACTAAATCTGAAATAAGAGTACCAGCACAAACAGACACACAGAAAGTACCCATAAGCATCCAGAATATTATAGTGAGATTGAAATTCATAGCATCCAACATAGTTATGGTGCTAAAATACAAAATAAACACCTATCTGTTGCACACAGCATCCAACATAGTTCATAAGCATGCAGTATATACAAAAGTCTGAATGTTTGCTGTCATTCACAAAATAAACCGAAACAGCTATTCGTCATTGAACTTGTGCAAGTTTTTCTGATTGAATAAGTCGGTCTTGGACCGGGTCTGATTTTTCTTGTAGATGTATGTAGCAGTGAACTTGCTGAAATCGAAAGTTTTAAGCAAACT
>OAMR01001222.1:80828-112304 GCA_900205405.1 Echinochloa crus-galli
TGTATTTGATCGATTTGTTCAGAACTCCTCTCCATTAAGTAGCCCGAACCCAACAAAGAATCCACCATGATGAACCTCCACCGTGAACTCATCAGGACGGTCACCTATTGAATCAACAAACATCCACATTATTCAAAGGTCAGAACCCCCACAAAACCCCACAAAACCCCAACCAGAACCCTATAGAACCCTAATTCGGACCGAGAAAATCCTCAAATCGTCAACTTTTACCACCAAGTGTCAATCTTGTACCATCCTACAGAGACTACATCAACCAATCTATCTCCGATTACATGAGTTTAGGTCGGATTGACTCACCGTACGATGGCGCAGGGTCGTTCTTCCTCCGCAATCTCGGCGCCATCGTCCACCGCCGTGGCGGACGACTTCAGCACCGCCGTGGGTTTGCGCTCCTTGTCCTTCAATCGCCTCCTCCAGATTGGATTGGCCGGCGAATCCCTCCATCTCGACGAGATGAGCGGTGGCAAAGTCGAACAGGGGAGAGGAAGGGGAAGGGAAAGGGACGACGGATGCGAGGTGCGCTCAGCGTGGCACGCCATGTCGGCTAGCGGGTCCGTCCTGTGCCCGATAGGACGCGTGTCGACCCCAGAGCCAAGATTCCGTAGCTAGGTGGTCATTTTCTAAGTAGATGGACCTGGATGACACTTGCTGCCAAGTTGTTGTACCGCCAGTGCATTTTACTCTTAACTCTATCATAAGGAACCACTCAGGCATTGGTGTGAAAATATTGAAGCTTGGATCCTTTGTTTCCTCTGATCGCAAGCTTAATAGTTGGCTTCAGATTGCTGTCAAACCAGGGATTGAAGAACTCACACTTAGGCGATGTTATACTATGTTCGGGAAAATGTACAAGTTTCCCTGCTCGCTTTTATCAGATGGTGTTAGGAACTCAATTCGGTATCTTGAACTTGCCTTTTGTACCTTCTGCCCCACAGCTGAACTTGGTCCCTTACGAAGCCTAACAAGTCTGCATCTTTCAAATGTGCGTATTACGGGGGATGAGTTAGAGTGCCTTCTTTCGAACTCTCTTGCTATAGAGGAGTTGGAACTCGTTTCTTGCATGGGGATAATTTGCCTGAGGATACCTTGTGAACTTCAGCGCTTCAGCCGCCTGAGAATTTATGCATGTGTGCTGAAATTGATAGAGAGCAAAGCGCCAAATCTCTCCACTTTAGCATTTTGCGGAATGCCAAAACTATCACTTGGAGAAGCTGTGCAAATGAAGAACTTAAGCATGCACCATTCAAATTTTTTCTTTTATGCTCGTACTGAGTGCCATCCATCATGCCAAATCTTGATACTCTTAAGTTATTTTCCAGTGATGAGGTATACTCTTCAAAGTTTGTGTTGTAGATGATTAGTAATATATGCATGTTGTAGAAGTCATAGCTTGTGCAATTTTATTCTGAGACATGGCATATTTGTTTATGCAGGTGGTTAATGCACCAATGCTGCCAACCAAATTCCTCTGCCTCAAGCGCATGACCATTTGTTTGAGTTTAGGACCCTTTCCTTGGTCCTTTGACTATTTTTCTCTGGTTTCTTTCCTTGATGCGTCTCCTTCCTTGGAGACTTTAAGCTTGGATGTAAGATGATGTTCGTTTTTTTAAAACATTAAGACGTTGTTAGTTCTATCATGCAGAGATGTTTATCGCTCTGTTGGGCCAATTAATTATATTTCTTTTTTCATGTTTATTAGGTAACAAAGGAACCTATGAAACAAGAATCAATTTTTAGACATTCCAAACATTTGAGGCAGATGGCTGAAGACCAGCATTGCTACCTCAAGAATGTGAAGATCACAGGGTTTAGCTCTGCCAAAAGCTTGGTTGAGCTGGTCTGTTATATCCTCAAGAACGCAGTGTCACTTGAGTGTCTTACATTGGACACCCTTTGTGACCAAAGATCTGGGTGCTGCTACATGGGCAACGATGTTCAGAAGGTTCTGAAGGAAGCCCGTAGAGCGCTTGGGGCTATCAGAACATACATCGAGGATAAAGTTCCTGCTAGAGTTAAGTTGACTGTTCTGGAACCTTGTAGCCTATGCCATAAATTGTAATCACAGATGAACCAAAGAATTATTCAGGGGACGATTGAGTCATGCAACTCTAAACCTGAATGGCATGAATGGCATGTTCATTTTGTCAGCCAAGAGCAACCAGAGTAAGTGACTGATGCCGTCCAATAGGCATCTAATGGTCCACCCCAAATATAGCTGATCTAGCGCAAAGTATCATCTCCTCCAATTATTAGTTGTTAAACAGTGCTTCTTAATCATTTCCCTAATGTAATGACCAAGCCATCTGTATTTAGGCTATGGTCCAGGTAGTTGTAGTTGGGCTTCTAGACCTACAAGTACCAGTATCTGAGTTGCTCCTCCTCAGAAAATCATGTATCATGATTCAGGAACTTGTTTGTCTATTCGAGGGGGTTGCTCTTGCCTTTGGGGGTTGTATCATGGGCTGCTCTCGCCTTTGGGGGTTGTATCTTAATTTGCCTCTTTTCTGAACTATTCCCCTTTAACATCGTTTATTCCTCGCAGATTGCAAGATCAATATCATGCTGCTAGAGATGCATGGCAACAAAGCCAGGGTAAACTATACCCTGTGGGTCCGTACGATTGGTGAGCACATCCATAGTAGTTTGCATAGTGGAATTTTTCAATTCAAAGACAATAGCATATAGAGCAAATGATAAAATAACAACAAAAACTGCACAGAAACAAAACTACATACCATGTTCGTTGTATCGTTGTATGCGGACAGGTGCTTCCATGAGTCATTAAGGAAACTGATTCATTTCTTGACTACAATGGATTCCAAATTATCCAAGGTGGTGGATTTCGAAAGATCGTCCTCCTAAGTTGATTTGGAAAGAATCAGACAAGGACCATCTTGAGCAACAAGTATGAAGAAAATAATCGACAGGCCACAAGTTGATTGAAAGTATTGTGTGAGGTTCTTAGGAATATTAATCAAATAAAAATGTATAAAAACAAAAGTCAACACCGGCACCTCTGACCATGCAGCAATTTGTCCAAGAAAAGAAATTTGCTGATCTGATATTTCTGAACTGTTCGGATCGAATGAAAAGCATGCACCAGGCATTCTTTGCAATTTCGTGTTGCAGCTCTGATTTGGCCATTTCTTTTTCTGAGTTTTCTTATACAAATATTGGCTAGGAGTTCACATGCATGGCCCTCTTGTAGATCACTGATAGAGGGGGGAAAAAGCTCTTGTGTGTACCTCCATTGCTTGCTGTTGCATATGGAAGCTGAGAAATGGTATTTGTTTTCACAGGCTGGTATAGACAATTATGAAAATAGTCATACAAGAGATATTCTGGTTCCCACAGACGTATAGTTACATACATATTTATCTCTCTGTTGGTAGATAAGATGCTGGAGCGTCCTCACATGGGTGGACTGATAGTGGAAGCAATGCTCAAATGAAGACGCGTGAGATGCCTATCAACAATTCTCTGAGTAATTTTCAGAGGAAAATATCCAAACTTTTTGTTTTTTTTTGTAAATAGCAGTTGAACTGTTGAAAATTGAAATCCTGATTTATATCACCTTTTGGATGTAAGAGAAATTCAGCTAGGAGGGAGCAAGATCATCATTAACAATCAGGGCTGTAATTTTTATTTATCTTTCTCTTGTCATATGCCAAAGCATGTGTATAAGCCAATTTTCAGGGAGAATACTCTCATTATATACAATTGATGACTATGGATAACGAGCAAATCTTCAGAAAATATTTCAGGAAATCACAAGAGTCTTTGCTTTTTTGACATGGTTTCACTCTTCCAATATATAGTTTTTCTTTAAAGAGACGCATCCAATATGATGCTGTGTTGTTCTACACTTGTTCTGTTCATGCATCAGGACTGCCCATTCTTTCAAGTCACAGTTACATCAGATTTATCATGGTTACACCCTTCGCATTGTGATTTTTGTATCAGGTATGATTCTGGAACCTACAATCTTCAAACTTTCGTGTTGGCATTAATTATGGGTGGTTTTTGAAATGTTCCGCTAGACCTCCTAGCGAAACTTCTCTGTGAAAAAGGGCGCTGGAGAGGTCTGATCTGATCTCATCCAACGACCGTGTTAGTTGGGGATAAATGGAAAGATAAAAACAGGTGCCAGGGACTTCTTTGATGGAAATTATATCAACAGGCCTGAATGTCTGAATGTGAATGAGGATGGCCATTTAGTTTAGATCAACAGTTTGGTCATTAACTCTGCCAATCCATCTGGCACTGCATCTTTCTCTGCCTTGTGCTCATTTTAACTGAAACTAGCAAATATGCCCGTGCGTTGCCACGGGTAAAGGGATTTCGTGACCAAAGACGCATGGAAGTCATGCATGCTGAAGATTCTACATGCAATGAGGAGTACAACGAAAGAGAGATCCTCAGTATACGGTGCACTTGGAATCGACATTGTCAATAAATTGCTTAAGCAAATTCTATATATGGTCTGCTTCCCACCTCGCTCACGCCTGCTAGCTTAATCCTTAATTTCAGTTTGAAGTGGATTTTTAAGTTCGTGCGTTTTACGCTTACCATAGAAACGGTGAGCTGCTTTTAATTTCAACGCGAAGCCTCAGAACATGCAGCCTCGCGTCCGCGTCGGCGTATCCGCGCGACTATGTGCTGGGCGCAGCAGGGCGAGGGAGACTCGCTCGGCATAGCCGAACGGCTACCTTGTCTTGTCCCTGTCAGGTGAGACCGTCGCCCACCGGTGCGTGTGCGTACCGGGCTACCGGCCACCCAGACCTCTTCACGACTTCCACAAGCTGCTGCTCCCTCCGTGGAGCTGATCGATCTTTTTTTTTTCCGCTAGGCGCAAGCTATGTCGCAAGCGTACGTGGACTCAGCGGCCACGGCCACCGCTTGCTGCATGCGTTGCCGCCGGATCTCATCACGGCTGGTGTCCCCAGCCGGCTCCTCCGCGGCGTGCCAGCTGCACCTCCTATCCGGCGTGGCGGACCGACGGCTGATCGACGAGGCCCATGAGTCAGTGAATTTGCGAGTGCCGCGCTAATCTTTCTTTGGTTCGATTCATTGCGTCAGCGGATACACAAATTCGATTTTTGTGGGTGGATTCTGGATGTACTTTGTGCAAGAAGAAAGATATCGCTATGATTTATTCCATGCTTCTTTGCCGCGATCGACGCAGGTCCGTAGAGCTCGATTTGTTCTTTTGTGGTGCTTAAATATCTGTACATGGTTCAATTTACATGTCATCACAGAATTGAATCCGTTTCTCCCTTTTGCTTGTGGCGCAGACGGATTGAAACTCGAGCGGTTGTTGGCTGTCTCATCATATGAAAGGAACAATACTATCTTTTTTCAGCAACTTGTTCGTAGGTTTGCTTGAGCGTTAGCTTGCAGTTGGCATACCTGATGAGTGATGACGCTACCATTTTGCCAATTTAAGTTATTAGGGTATTTGTGTTTACCAAACTGTTGGACATATTCTGTATTCTAGATGAAGCATAGCTTATTTTTTAATCATGTTTTAGGCAACATTTAATTTTCTTATTTATTGCCACCAGCATTTGTTGAAACCTGCAAGTGCCTATGATAACTTCACTGTAACTGTCCTCTATGGTACATTTCCAACTTATTGCCTTATCTACTGAAGTTATATGACTCCAATCAAAGAATGTTAAAACCATAAAGAGGGTTGTTCTGAACTTCTGATCCATATTGCACAGAAATTTAATATGGAATTTCGATTAAAGTGTTGCCAGCAAAATTTGCTGCTTCATTGTTCTTTCAACATGTGAATTTGCCAAAAATGGACGTTATGTTCATATCTTTGTGTAAACCAGCCTTAGTTTAGAATTAGTCAATGGATAAATAGTCCAATGAAGTTTAACCATAAGTATTTTGCAATGAGGGATTCATGCTTTCTTGAGTGCCAATTTTTATCATATTGCTACATAGAATTGGATCTTATTTTGAAATATATGTGCATGTCTTACACTCCTGCACCATATTTCTCCACGAAATTTCTAGTTATAACCTTCGCGCTGCCTGTAAGTCCATCAAAACAACTGAGCAAGCCAATTTCGTTTCTGCTATCTGAATACCCCTATTTGCAATGTGTCTATGAAGCCAACTGGAACTAGCAATTGATGAAGGGTGAAGACTGAATGCCATATTGACTAGCAGATGTCATGTGATAATTGGTACACTAGTTCTGAAATTGTAGTAATATAGCCTCTTTTTGTTATATTAGTTACTCTATGAGTGCAGTTACTCTCTCTGTCAAATGAGTGCCTCTATCTATGAATTAGTTTGTGCTTGCTAAATTTATCTGGACTTGCCTTAAAAAAGCTCTGGGGTGGGAGAGTTAAGTCTGCAAGACTTCCTAGAAAACTGGCTGCCTATAAGTGATGGCAAATATGGTCTTAAATTTTTTGCTCTAGCAATGGTTCTGTGATCTTTGTAGACCACCCGTAATAAAGATGACTATCGACATCGAGGGGGCGTTCCCTAAAGACCCGACTGACGTTTTGTTCAAAATCTATGCATGCTTGCAGAAGTGGTGGATGAGGTTGGGGCGTACTGAGATGGATCAGTTGGACGTGTTGACGAAGCTAATACAAGCCTGGACGGGAGCTTTTCTGGATGAAAGGAGGAACAGCTATGAATCACCGATACGGCTGGAAGCCAGCCGTTCCCGTATCCGATACGCACGATACGGCGATACGTCTCGATACTGCACCGATACGCCCCGATACGCGTATCCGATTTATTCTATGTAAAAATAAATAATTTAATTCGCGATACGCGTCCGATACTCGGCGATACGTCCATCCGATACGTTGGGCTGTAACATCTTATTTTGAAGCCCAGGTGAAGCCCATCAACACCGGCCCATCCAAAAACCTAGCTACTTAATTATGGAGTCTTTCTGCCCGCTCACTCCCCGGGAACTTTCTGCCTTGTATCCCTAAGTTATGTAATGCGTTATGTAATGCACTGTCGTTATGTTTGTCTTTTAATTATGAAATCTGAACTACTTGATATGTATGACTGGTTGTAATTTATCTTGCCTGGACATGTTACTTTATGCTGTCACTTTTCTGCATATTCATGTTATTTTTATTTTTATATACTAGACGTATCGGCGTATCCTTGTTTTTGAAGATTTGCCGTATCGGCGTATCGCCGTACCCGTATCGCCGTACCCGTATCGCGTATCGGTGAAACATAGAGGAACAGACCCCTGAAAAGTTTTCATCTGATTTTGTCATCAGAGCCTTCTGTTTTTTTTAGATAATGGATAAAGCGATTATCCGGTCTTGACCCGAAGAGGCTACGGCCCAAACTTACAAGACTGCAGCACCTACGTCTGCGCACTCAAACATTCAAACCAACTTAAAACACACACCATAAAGTATAAAAGAGAATTAGTTCGCAATTCTATTGCTAAATCTCCAACCATGGTGTGCAAAAACATGCATAGCCAACGTCTCTGCTGCCTGGCAGACGTCCTTTATTGCTTGCCTATCTTCTTCAAGCCGATGGAGTTGTGTCCAAAAGCGGAGCCAATATGTGCCCAGAAATAGTACCTGCAAGAAAGTTTTATGTGTTGAATTGTTAAAAACCAAATCATTCCTACTCAGCCATAATGCCCAACATAAAGCAGAAGCACCCGCTAGCATTTGGTTTTTCATCTTTTTATTTAAACCTACTAGCCAGCCATTAAACAAATAATGAAAGCTATGTGGTTTTGGCCTATTTAGAACAATCTGTGCTATTCTCCAAAGAAAGTTGGCCATTGGACAATCAAAAAATAAATGTTGGATTGTCTCTTCTCTAGAGCAGAACGAGCATAACTTACTACCATTCCAATTCCTTCTAGCTAAATTGTCCTTGGTCAAGGTAACGCCTCTTTTTAGATACCACATGAAAATTTTTATTTTCAATGGTATCTTCAGTCTCCATATTTGCTTGTTACCTTGTACATTTCCATTATTAATAAGAGCGGAGTACATAGACTTAATAGAAAATAAACCCGTTTGAGTCAAGCTCCACCTAAATATATCCTTATTGTCATTTAGCTGCACGTGGCTGATTCTGCCTACCAGCTCGTGCCATAGATTCAAATTCTGACCTACTAATGCTCTTCGGAAAGATACATTAAGAGGAATCCTAGAAAAGACCGAGGCCACCGTGTCACTTTTCTTCCTGGTGATATGGTATAGAGACGGGTACTGTTGTCGTAAAGTAAAATTACCCAACCACTTGTCCTCCCAAAACCTGATTTGTTTGCCATCATTTAAATGGAAGGCCCCAAAGTTGATAAAGGTTTCTTTGACCTTCATCAGACCCATCCAAAAGTGAGAATCTCCTGGTTTTCTCTGTACTTGTGTAACAGTATGCGTTCGTAAATACTTGTTTCTAAGCAATTGTTGCCACAAGCCATCACCATTAATCAAATTATACCACCATTTGCTCAACAGACACTCGTTCTGTACTTCCAGATTTTTTATTCCTAGTCCTCCCATCTCTTTGGGTTGACATAAGATCTCCCATCTTGCCAACCTATATTTTCTTTTATGACCATCCGATTGCCAGAAAAATCTAGACCTATAATAATCTAGCTTTTCGAGAACCCCTTTTGGTATCTCAAAAAAGGAAAGCATAAACACTGCCAGACTAGTTAGAACAGAATTGATTAATACCAATCTTCCACCAACAGACATATGCTTCCCTTTCCAACTGGCCAATTTCCTTTCAAATTTCTCCTCTATTCTTTTCCAGTCCGAATTACTAAGTTTCTTGTAATGCATTGGAATGCCCAGATATCTAAAAGGGTAAGATCCTGTTTGACAACCAAACAAACTAGCATATTGTTGGTCCCATTCCTTAGCCTCGCCAAAGCAAAACAGCTCACTCTTGTGGAAATTGATTTTAAGACCCGATAATTGCTCAAAAGCACACAACAACAACTTCATATTTGTGGCTTTGGCAATATCATGATCCATAAATAAGATAGTGTCATCCGCATACTGTAAGATGGACAATCCTCCATCAACTAAATGCGGGACCACCCCTGAAATTTGTCCCTCTACTTTGGCTCTATTAATAATAATGGCTAGCATGTCAACAACAATATTAAACAGTAACGGAGACAACGGATCACCCTGTCGCAAACCTTTCCATGTTTGGAAGTTCGTACCGACTTGATCATTTATTTTGATACCCACATGCCCTTTCTGAGTAAAGGCTTCTATCCACCTTCTCCATTGTTGCGTGAAACCTTTCATCCTCAAAGTTTGTTGTACAAAAGACCACTTGACTTTATCGTAGGCTTTCTCAAAGTCAATCTTAAAAATAACACCGTTCAATTTCTTCCTATGCATCTCATGTATCGTCTCATGTAAAACTACGACACCTTCCATAATATTTCTCCCTGGCAAGAAAGCTGACTGTGTGGGACTAATAACTTTTTGAGCCACTGTCGAGATCCTGTTCGTTGCTACCTTTGTAAAAATCTTGAAGCTCACATTAAGCAAACATATGGGTCTGTATTGCTGAATTTTAATGGCTTCCTTACATTTCGGTAGCAAAATTATCGTTCCGAAGTTCAAGCTGTATATAGGCAAGTCCCCAGTATGGAATTCATGAAAGAGAAGCATTAAATCATCTTTTATGAAATCCCAAGCTGCTTGATAGAATTCTATTGGGAAACCATCAGGCCCAGGGGCTTTGTTATGTTCCATCTGGAATACGGCCTCTTTTACCTCTTGTTCTGAGAACGCCGAGGTAAGAGCTTCATTTTCAGCTACAGATACTTGGGGGATATCATCTATTCTAGTCTCATCCAGGTGGAAATCATTGTCCTCCGGAGGACCAAATAGGCCTTTATAATACGTAGTGATATACTCTTTCAACTGAGCATCACCTGTAATTACTCTGTCCCCATCTTGTAACTGATAAATTCTCGTTTTACGGTATTTACCATTTGCCACCAATTGGAAGTACCTTGTATTAGCATCTCCCTCAAGCAGCTGTTTCACTTTTGCCCGTTGGTACCATTTAATTTCCTCCTCCCTTAATAAAGCTGCTAGTCTATTTTGTAGACAGTGCTTCAAATTCATCTCCTGAGGAGAATATTCTTTTGATTTGATGATTTGTGTTCTTGATTCTGATGCATACACTAAATAGGCATTTTTGAGACAATTCTGCAGAGGGATTTTGCTGCTACATGCTCCCCACGGAGCTCCGATGGGGATCGGGGATTTGACGGGGCCGGGGACTGGGCTAGTTTTTTCCCGATTAGCAATTCGGGGTCGGGGCGGGGCTTCGAGTTCGGGGGTCGGGGCGGGGGGGTCTTGACCCGAAGAGGCTACGGCCCAAACTTACAAGACTGCAGCACCTACGTCTGCGCACTCAAACATTCAAACCAACTTAAAACACACACCATAAAGTTTAAAAGAGAATTAGTTCGCAATCCTATTGCTAAATCTCCAACCATGGTGTGCAAAAACATGCATAGCCAACGTCTCTGCTGCCTGGCAGACGTCCTTTATTGCTTGCCTATCTTCTTCAAGCCGATGGAGTTGTGCCCAAAAGCGGAGCCAATATGTGCCCCGAAATAGTACCTGCAAGAAAGTTTTATGTGTTGAATTGTTAAAAACCAAATCATTCCTACTCAGCCATAATGCCCAACATAAAGCAGAAGCACCCGCTAGCATTTGGTTTTTCATCTTTTTATTTAAACCTACTAGCCAGCCATTAAACAAATAATGAAAGCTATGTGGTTTTGGCCTATTTAGAACAATCTGTGCTATTCTCCAAAGAAAGTTGGCCATTGGACAATCAAAAAATAAATGTTGGATTGTCTCTTCTCTAGAGCAGAACGAGCATAACTTACTACCATTCCAATTCCTTCTAGCTAAATTGTCCTTGGTCAAGGTAACGCCTCTTTTTAGATACCACATGAAAATTTTTATTTTCAATGGTATCTTCAGTCTCCATATTTTGCTGTTACCTTGTACATTTCCATTATTAATAAGAGCGGAGTACATAGACTTAACAGAAAATAAACCCGTTTGAGTCAAGCTCCACCTAAATATATCCTTATTGTCATTTAGCTGCACGTGGCTGATTCTGCCTACCAGCTCGTGCCATAGATTCAAATTCTGACCTACTAATGCTCTTCGGAAAGATACATTAAGAGGAATCCTAGAAAAGACCGAGGCCACCGTGTCACTTTTCTTCCTGGTGATATGGTATAGAGACGGGTACTGTTGTCGTAAAGTAAAATTACCCAACCACTTGTCCTCCCAAAACCTGATTTGTTTGCCATCATTTAAATGGAAGGCCCCAAAGTTGATAAAGGTTTCTTTGACCTTCATCAGACCCATCCAGAAGTGAGAATCTCCTGGTTTTCTCTGTACTTGTGTAACAGTATGCGATCGTAAATACTTGTTTCTAAGCAATTGTTGCCACAAGCCATCACCATTAATCAAATTATACCACCATTTGCTCAACAGACACTCGTTCTGTACTTCCAGATTTTTTATTCCTAGTCCTCCCATCTCTTTGGGTTGACATAAGATCTCCCATCTTGCCAACCTATATTTTCTTTTATGACCATCCGATTGCCAGAAAAATCTAGACCTATAATAATCTAGCTTTTCGAGAACCCCTTTTGGTATCTCAAAAAAGGAAAGCATAAACACTGCCAGACTAGTTAGAACAGAATTGATTAATACCAATCTTCCACCAACAGACATATGCTTCCCTTTCCAACTGGCCAATTTCCTTTCAAATTTCTCCTCTATTCTTTTCCAGTCCGAATTACTAAGTTTCTTGTATGCATTGGAATGCCCAGATATCTAAAAGGGTAAGATCCTGTTTGACAACCAAACAAACTAGCATATTGTTGGTCCCATTCCTTAGCCTCGCCAAAGCAAAACAGCTCACTCTGTGGAAATTGATTTTAAGACCCGATAATTGCTCAAAAGCACACAACAACAACTTCATATTTGTGGCTTTGGCAATATCATGATCCATAAATAAGATAGTGTCATCCGCATACTGTAAGATGGACAATCCTCCATCAACTAAATGCGGGACCACCCCTGAAATTTGTCCCTCTACTTTGGCTCTATTAATAATAATGGCTAGCATGTCAACAACAATATTAAACAGTAACGGAGACAACGGATCACCCTGTCGCAAACCTTTCCATGTTTGGAAGTTCGTACCGACTTTGATCATTTATTTTGATACCCACATGCCCTTTCTGAGTAAAGGCTTCTATCCACCTTCTCCATTGTTGCGTGAAACCTTTCATCCTCAAAGTTTGTTGTACAAAAGACCACTTGACTTTATCGTAGGCTTTCTCAAAGTCAATCTTAAAAATAACACCGTTCAATTTCTTCCTATGCATCTCATGTATCGTCTCATGTAAAACTACGACACCTTCCATAATATTTCTCCCTGGCAAGAAAGCTGACTGTGTGGGACTAATAACTTTTTGAGCCACTGTCGAGATCCTGTTCGTTGCTACCTTTGTAAAAATCTTGAAGCTCACATTAAGCAAACATATGGGTCTGTATTGCTGAATTTTAATGGCTTCCTTACATTTCGGTAGCAAAATTATCGTTCCGAAGTTCAAGCTGTATATAGGCAAGTCCCCAGTATGGAATTCATGAAAGAGAGCATTAAATCATCTTTTATGAAATCCCAAGCTGCTTGATAGAATTCTATTGGGAAACCATCAGGCCCAGGGGCTTTGTTATGTTCCATCTGGAATACGGCCTCTTTTACCTCTTGTTCTGAGAACGCCGAGGTAAGAGCTTCATTTTCAGCTACAGATACTTGGGGGATATCATCTATTCTAGTCTCATCCAGGTGGAATCATTGTCCTCCGGAGGACCAATAGGCCTTTATAATACGTAGTGATATTACTCTTTCAACTGAGCATCACCTGTAATTACTCTGTCCCCATCTTGTAACTGATAAATTCTCGTTTTACGGTATTTACCATTTGCCACCAATTGGAAGTACCTTGTATTAGCATCTCCCTCAAGCAGCTGTTTCACTTTTGCCGTTGGTACCATTTAATTTCCTCCTCCCTTAATAAAGCTGCTAGTCTATTTTGTAGACAGTGCTTCAAATTCATCTCCTGAGGAGATAGGAGGCATGTTTCAGCTTTTTTATCAATCAAATCTCCAATTTATCTAGTAATTGCTTCTTCTCTTTTCGGTAATGCCCACTTGTATTTTTTGCCCAACCCCTTAGATGTTGACGAAGCTTTCGTATTTTTGATTGCCATCTTGCCATAGGTGTATCCCCCTCGTTTACATTAACCCATATCTCCTTGACCATGTCCATAAATCCATCCCGAAGTAACCAACCTAGCTCAAATTTGAAAGCAGGTTGGGAATTATCAGGGAGAGTAGACACACCAGTATTTAGAAGTAATGGAGTATGGTCCGAGATATCTCTGCTGAGTGCAATAATAGTGGACAATGGAAATTTTTGTTCCCACTCTGTCGACATTAACACCCTGTCTAGTTTCTCATACGTCGGATTCTGCAGGGAATTCGCCCAAGTATATTGTCTACCCGACATCATTAGCTCTCTTAAGTCCAGGTCATCGATTACGGCATTGAACAAAAAGGGCCAACGATAATCGAAGTTGTCATTATTTTTCTCCTCCATGCTTCGTAGAATATTAAAATCCCCTCCTATGAGAAGAGGGAGACTCTCATGACTACAAAGCCGAGCTAACTCAGTTAAAAAACTCTCTTTATACTCATTTTGTGCAGGGCCATACACTACTATAAGTGCCCACTTGAAGCTATCATTCTTGTTGCACAAGTGGAATTTCACATAATAGTCCCCCTCATCTATCGCTCCAATATGGAAAACGTCCAGGTCGATACCCAACAAAATTCCACCAGAGCGTCCCTTTGGTTCTTTGCAGTGCCAAATATAGTTCTTCCCACCACATAGATTTCGCAGGAAAGGATCGGAAAAGCTCCTCCTTCCTGTTTCTGATATGGCTATGAAACTCAAACTTTGTTCTTTTGTCAAATCGGAAAGGAACCTATGTTTCTTCAGGTCCTTAAACCCGTTACAATTCCAAAAGACTCCCTCCATAGCTACGTTGTTACTGATTTATCTTTGCTGTGTTTTTTCTTTTTGGATGACAGTGTTTTTTTCCTTGGCAACTCAGTGGTAAGATCACATAGATCACCACTGGAATCCATCACCTCATCCGTTAAATCTCCACACAAATGGCCTAGAATAAAATTATCAATCTCTTCTTCCTCTGCTAAAGATTTCTCCTCTTTATCAAAGATATCAGTAACCCGATCACAACTAGAATTTTCTAACATTCTTTTCTCTTCTATGGTCTTAATACGATCAATAGAATTTTTGATGCTATGTTTACTGTTACCTAAGATAATACCAATATCGCCAAAACTACTAGCAATTGCATTATCAGTGTAAAGTAAAAAGGAGTTACAAGTTTTTGTACCTTCGGTCGGCAAACTTGGAGTAGATGGTCCAGCCTTGCGCTTCACCGCAGCCTCCATGGCATCTTCATCAGTAGAGCCCGCACGTCGTTTGCTACGACGAAGGTTAGGCTCCATAGCCTCCGGGATAGCTGCCATATCAAGCGCCTGATCTCCTACCTCCACCACCTCGTCGCCATCCTCTGTCACAACCTCCCCACCGACCTCAGCACCATCAAATTCCAGCGCCATCTCCACCTCCTGTGCAGCAGCCACTGTCTCCCCTCCCCCCACCTGTCCCTACCCCCCAAATGATCTCATATTCCCTGAGATCATCCGGCAAGCCAGTAAACTGCACCCAAATATTGGTGAGATCAAATTTCCACGAGCCGCTGCCACACTCCTCAATTGTTAGTGTCGTGTTGGGAAACTTAGTATGCAGTACCCCCCACTCCACCATCCGCTGCAGCTCCTCTCTGGTCGGAAACACCGCTTTGAAAGCGTTTTCCCCTATCTCCTGCACCATCCATCTCCACTGTCCCGGGATCAATCTTTCAAGCTCAGATGTGACATTGATAGCAGTCAGTGAACTCCCGCTAACACGAATTATTCCCGTCTTCGTCTCCGTCTTGGGTTTATGGCTGTTAGGCGTCGGAATATAAAAGAAACTGAGCCCATCAACCGCATACTCACAGGCTACAGCAAATGACTTATCTGCACGGAATCTCGGACAACGAGGCTTTGCATGATCCGGCTTGTTGCATATCTCACAATATAACTCTGCCGTACACTCAGATACAACATGACCCTTCGTGAAACATCTGTAGCAGTATGGTTGCTTACCAGCCTTTGCTGCACCCATCGCAGATGATTCAGGGACCTCAGCACTGCCCGTTGCCTTTCCACTCGCCTTTGCCCCATCCTGCAACTTCTTCTCTGGCTTGTCAGCAACATCTGACCCGGCCTTCAGTTCATTCACCTCCTGCCCAGCTGCTCCCCCGCCTTGCATCAACGCGAAGGCCTGCTGCAGCAGCGCCGCAGCCTGTGCTGCTTGAGTCGAGGCCAGCACTGGAAGTGGCACCTGTGCCGTCTGCGCCGGAGCATCCGCTGCCTGAGACTCGTTCGCCATCGGCGCCGTCTGTTGTCCGTGGCCACGGCCGCGATCAGCCAAGCCACGGCCAGCAGCATTGTTGCGACCACCAAAACGACCTGCCCAGCGATTCCCATATCCGGCGCCAAACCTGCCTCCGCCGCGGCCTCCAAAACCACCACCACGGCTAGTGTTTAGGCCTGGGTGGAAGGGTCCAGGGAAACCTCCTCGGCCAAAGAAACCTCCCTGCCCGCTCGCTCTTCCTCCTCCCCGGTTAGGTCCACCCCGGCCACGGTGCTCCATCTCCACTGCAGTCGCTGCGACGGCGGCGTAAGAATTCGCAGCAACAGCGGCGACGGCAGTCGTATGAGGAGCTCTGCTAGGGTACGCCCTTCTCGTTCCTGTTTTGGCAAACAAAGCAACAAGGCCCGCAGTAGGCCTGAACGGCACTGCAGGGTCCAGATGCATTGTAATCAGGCCCGAGTTCGAGGCTGGGCCGACCCGTCGCAATGGTCCTTTCGGCCCAGCTTGAGCAGACATTTGTTTGAATTTTGAACCAGCCGCCTCCCTATGATCTCGCCCCAAAGAACTCCGATCGGATCTCGGGCTGCCCACCTCCATGCTTGGCCGGAGCCTCGCCGGAGTGGAAGAGTGAGACTGGGATGACGACGCTGAATACCTATTCGAACCTGTGAAAGAACATTGCCTCACCTTTGCATTTGCTATGGCGTCTCCAATGGTCCTCGGCGGCGAACGTCGAGGTTTTGGAAGTGGCCCACTCCATGGCTCGCCGGCGAGCTTGCTGCTGATGACCGAATCAACAATCCTCCGCGCCAATGTTCCTTCCCCCCTTTCTTCCTTGCGCTGCCCGTGGACTCCAATTCCTCCTCCGCCTGGTAAATTTGCGACAATGTGAACCCTGCACATTGCGCCCGCCCAATCAATTCAGGCGTGGCAATGGATGAGGCCGACGCCGGAGTTTCATAGACGCCCTCCTCCACATCGTCCTCAACATCCTCCTCCGAAGAAGAATCTCCCAGAGCCCAAAACCTTGAGCTCCTGTCCACCTCAACTCCATGGATCCTCTTCACCGGCGTCGCCGCCAGTGCCACCGTCTCCGTCAACCGGTGAAGACATTCCCTCGCCACAATCTCCTCCTCCTCCCGGCTGGCTTGCGCCGCCGACGGATTGACCGCCGGCGCCAACGTCAGTCGCCGTAGTCGGCTCCTAACCATAGCCAGGCCAACTCATTTCCAGAAAAAAAAAGCCTGCTTAGCTGGTTCTTTTTTGTTATCCTTTCTGTCTCTGCTATAGTTGGTCATATGGAGGAGATTTCGGCTTTTTCTGGTTTCGTTCTTAGGTAGTAGATGTCTCTATGCTCCAATTGTAAACTGAAATCCCCAGCGTGTGGTTGCATGGTTGTATCAAACTTTAATACTACAATTGGAGCAGCTTTCTATAAAAGCAGGGATGCTCCTTTGTCTAAAAAAAATCTATGAATTAGTTCTGAAACTACTGTTTGTTTCTGTTGGTATCCGTTTGATTGCTTGTAATAATCAGTATCAATAAATAGTCTTAATGTAGAGTGATATTTCTCATATTTGCCTATTCTAAAGGAATATGCTTAGTTGTGCATGTGTTGCTATCGCAGGTTTAATGACTCTGTTAGTCTCTGTTATATGTATTTATCCTTGTAGGATTTGCATTTGCTTTTCTGAAAGATATATGTCTCAATACTAGTAAAACGGTTGCTGTTTTCTATGTCTCTCTTTTACACCCCTTTTGTCGTACCTGATAACGCTACCATTTCGCTAATTGAAGTTATTGGGGTATTTTTTTACCAAACTGTTGGACATATTTTGTATTCTAGATGTAT
This sequence comes from Echinochloa crus-galli, assembly GCA_900205405.1. Classification (NCBI taxonomy): domain Eukaryota; kingdom Viridiplantae; phylum Streptophyta; class Magnoliopsida; order Poales; family Poaceae; genus Echinochloa; species Echinochloa crus-galli. The sequence continues at coordinate 98,320 of OAMR01001222.1, forward strand.
ACATAACTAATTTGTTCTGAAACTACTGTTTGTTTCTGTTGGTATTCCTTTGATTGCTTGTAATAATCAATATCAATAAATAGTCTTAATGTAGAGTGATATTTCTCATATTTGCCTATTCTAAATTGTTGGACATATTCTGTATTCTATATGAATACATAGCTTCTTTTTTTATCATATTTTAGGTAACATTTAATTTTCTCATTTGTTGTCACCATCGTTTGTTGAGACATGCAAGTGTCCACGATAATTTCACTGTAACTATCCTCTATGGTACATTTCCAAGTTATTGCCTTATCTACTGAAGTTATATGACTCCGATCAAAGAATGTTAAAATCACAAACAGGGTTGTTCTGAACTTCTGATCCCTATTGCACAGAAATTTAATATGAAATTTTAATGGAAGTGTTGCGGTGTTGCCAGCAAATTTTGCTGCTTCATTGTTCTTTCAACATGTGAATTCGCCATATTGCACCTTATGTTCATATCTGTGTAAACCAGTCTTAGTTTAGAATCAGTCAACGGACAAGTAGTCCAGTGAAGTTTAAACATAAGTATAGAATGGTGTGAGGATATTTTGCAATGAGGGATTCATGCTTTCTTAAGTGCCAATTTTTATCATATGGCTACATATAATTGGATCTTATATGAGTAATGAACTTTTAGGATAGAGATCATTTTGAATATACGTGCATGTCCTACACCATATTTCGTTATCAAAAGAACTGAGCAAGCAGATTTCGTTTCTGCTATCTGGATACCCTATTTGCAATGTGTCTATGAAGCCAACTAGAACTGACAATTGATGAAGGGTGAAGACTGAAGGCCATATTGACTGTGTATAACAAGGGAAAATTGTGTTGTTAAAATTATTTTATTGGCCATAGAAATAGAAGCTGATATTCCACTTGTACAAAACCTGACCCTCCTGCACAATTCAATGACTGCAGATACTGTACAGTTGAGTACACAACAACTAGTAGTTGTTACAAGTTTCTAAAGGAGTGTACTCTAGGCCCTCAGCTGTTTAAATCTGTATATAAAAAACAATGACCTTCTACTGCTCACTACTCTGCCTTGGGTAGACCTTGAAACTATACTCCTGCATATGCTCTTTGGCACAGTATTCAGAGCCATTTGTGGGGCACAAGCTCAAGAAACAAACTAAGTTGACTTCGAATTAAATTAAATCAAATGAGTACAATTCCTCAAGTACAATAGCTTGAGCAAGAAACACATCATGGTTCATCTGAAGTTAAATTAAAAATAATCATACATGCTGCAAGTGATCATTACAACTTATGGCATCGGTTACAAGGCTCTACAACAGTCAACTTAACTCTGGCGGGAACTTTATCTACGATGTATGTTCTGACAGCCACAAGCGCTCTACGGACTTCCCTCAGGCTGTTGCCCATGGTGCTGCACTGTCTAGATATGCTGTCAGAACACCTCCTAGTAGAACCATAATTGGTGTCCAATGTAAGAAACTCGAGTGACACTGCATTCTTGAGGATGTAAGAGGTCAGCTCAACCAAGCCCTTCACACAGCTGAACCCTGTGATCTTCACACTCTTCAGGTAGCGATGCTGGTCTTCAGCCATCTCCCTCAAATCCGAGGAATGTCCAAAAACTGATTCATGCGCCATAGGTTTCTTTGATACCTATAAGAGATGGAAAAAGAAATATAATTTATCAGCCCCAAAGAGTGATCAGCCATCATTGCAAGAATTGAACGAATGAGATCTTACATCCAAGCTCAAAGTCTCTAAAGAAGGAGACGCGTCAAGGAAAGAAACCAGAGAAAAACAGTCATAGGACGAATGAAAGGGTCTCAAACAAATGGTCAGGTGCTTAAGGCAGATGAATTTAGTAGGCAGCATTGGTGTATTGAGCACCTACATAAACAAACACACCATGCATGAGATAGTTTTGGTTTTCCACACCTATGTGCGAGAGTTGAATCTTTCTAGGGGGTTTTCTGTAAAATTTTTTGCAAAACCGCTCACCAAAACCGCCCCAGGGGGCTATGTGCACCGGTTTCTGAAGTTTGAGGGGCTGGTTACCCGGTTTTGTAGTTTGGGGGTGAAGTGTCCTATGGTGGATAGTTTGGGGGGTATGTAGACTTCTTCCAAAAAACAACAAATTCATACAGTACATGGGTTTGCAAAACAGATCGGTTGGGGGACCTAATAACCTACTCGAACAGAATACAAAAAGGATGTTTTTTTCTCTTCATGAACTGAAGGAACACAGCGGCTGCGAAACATGACGGAACAGAGGAGGCTTACCCTCCGGGGCAAGGATTTGCGGGTGGCGCCGCTGCCCGTCGCGCTGCGACATGAGCCGCGCGCTGCAGAAAAACACCACACCCAGATCTTTACTACTACCCTAGCTTTGTCCATCTATCTTTGTATCTGCATATATGCATCGTCTCCCACTCTGTTTTCGTTTCGGTTCCCAACTTCAATTTCTATCTAAGAATTCGCGCGCCGTCGCAGCCGAGCAGGACTTGGCATTGGGTGGGGGGTGGAAGAGGAACGGACGGCCGCCGGACGGGGAACAATGAGGAATTCGAGCGGAAAAAAGAGAAAAAGGAGGGAGGGAGGAACCCTACGGGCTAAGCCTAGGATGGGCCGATCTAATGGAAGTTTGCTCCGGCCCACCAAGTCCATGGTTAAGGTTATCCATGCAGCTCGATCGTAAGCATGACAACACGGACCCACCCTGTGCTCAAACAAACAAAAAAAGGCACGGACCCACCCAGTCATAAGCTCGATCGTAAGCAGGATAGCATGGTCATTTGGGGTAGACGCTACGCTAGAACCAATATAATCGATCACCACTCTGGAAAACTCAAGTGGTTTGTGTAGGCCAACATTGACCTACGGATGCAAATCCCGGCCGGCCCATATGGATTCCAAGTTGATATGCTCCGAATCGACCGTGTTGTAATAAACAGAAGGTACAGTCAGAGTTGACGTACTAGTGTTGATTGCAATTAGGAAGTCGCTTGCCACTGGCCCACTGTCATTTACCAAGTCTAACCACATAGATACATAGCAAAGATTGATAGACAAACAAAGACAGTCATTTGGGTGATTATACGACATGCTACCGTATATATGATATAAATACAACAGTAATTAACACATGTCTAACATATATTTGGTAATTAAATGAAACACAAGTGGCATGGAAGGGATACAAATCAAGAAATAATCTACGGTCAACTATATTAAAGATATTTAACTTAAAATGTGAATCTAAATATTAGATTAGATAGAAAATGCTTTGGAAAAAACCACAACTCACATCATTGTATGGTTTTATTAAAATAATATAAATAAATAAAATACAGATAACTCCAAATAGAACACCAATAGATAGATTATATTTTTAGAAAAAATTTTGGTGCTAATTTCATATTTTCTTATTTAATATGAATTAGTTATCAATTTTAGGGATTAAATGTGATTTCTATTAATATACAACTATCCGAATCAAATATCCGGCTGGAGTATCCGGATTATCCTACCGGATATCCTATATCCGACGGATAATGATCTTCCTATATTTGAATCCGATATCCGAATTAAGTATCCGCATCCGTATCCGATATCCGAAAAAACATCCGGATATCCGAAAAATATATCTGAATCACTATCCGAGCTCCTTCGGTCGGTCGGTCGGTCGATTGGAAAATATCCATACCATTTCCATCCCTACATCCATCCAATGCATGGCTTTCGGTGGCGTTGAACATGAGCGGCACATAGAACTCCCAAGCAATTGATTTATCAGTACAGTACAATATTACAAGAACATTTTCCACCTATGTTCTTCCTTTGGATCTCACTTAGCAAGCCACAGATTGAGCAACTAGGATGAATGCTGTCGCACCCGTGGATATTGTAGTGATTGTGGCTTGTGCTAGCACTACCTAAACTTGTAATAATAAAACTGACAATATAACAATTTGCGGATGGGATACTCTGTTTTGTTGCATTACCAAAATAAGTGGTACAATAAAGTAATAATTATATATGGCCGAACAAGAAGGATCAAGCACAAACAAGCTACGCGATATCTCAATGCAGTTTGTCGTCGCTCGATAAACTTCAGCCACTTGCTGTAACTTTATCTTAAAAAGAGGCTGCAACAGGATGTAAGCCGCTGTTTAACGTTTTTAAACAGTAGAGCATAGCAACTCGGAAGCCATGTTGGAAGAACTGAGACGAACAAATATAAAGATGAGCTTGACCTTTCTCAGTCATGTTTAGTGCCATGAATTAACTGAACTGTCTTGACTTTTGCGATGTGATCTGTGTTTTGGAGTTATTATTAGGTTTTGGCCGCTTTGTCTAGGTAGCGAAGTACCTATCAATTCCTTGGCGGCTTTTTTAGTCTTTGTTTAAGTACTTTACTGCAAACTGGAATATGATCCAAAGAAGACATCATGAGCATCAGTTTAATCATATAGGACCACCTATTATGCGCTGCTGGTATGTGACGACTACCGAAGACTATGTCAAATCATATGGTCCTTTAAAACAAAACCCATTGAGCCTAAAAATGTACTCCCTTTATCCCAAAAACAAGATACTACAGAAATTTTAGGATATTAACAGGATGTAAGAATTAGCTTGGCCCATGAAGAAATTATATGTTTAATTATTGCAAAGGATGAAGGGCTAGATCACTTTCAAAGGTTCTTCGTGTCATGTCCGGGCTCCACTGGCCAAAGAAGGGCCAAATTAGAGGCCATAGACCGACACCCCACGTCGGCCGACGTGGCATGGCCCCAATTTGGCACATCTTTGTCTAGTGACAAGAAGCACAACTCCACCCATTCGTGGCCATTGATTTTATGTCGGTTCAATCCAAGGAATGAGATGAAGCCACGTGTATCAACCATGGATTGAAGGGCCCACTACTGGGATGACATTGTCACACCCGGTTTTAGGACTGACGTCACAAGTGAATATCCATAACCATGACATAACGAAAGAGTATTAAAGTATAATTATTACAATATCAGAGTTGACACAAAAGTCATAGCGGAAGAATAAAACGAGTGTTTAACTAAAACGTAGCAAAATAAACTCCATCAACATAGGCAGATGACTATGATACTTGCCTAGAAAATCCCCAAACTCAGTAGTATAGTCCTCAATATTCTCCTAATATGAGTAATAATCTGGGTATTGTAGATGCAATATAAATAAACAAGCATGTGAGCACATGACGTACTCAGCAAAGTTTGGAAATAATTGACATACAAGGGTTTATAAAGTGGATGGCTGAAGGGATAACCACATTAAAACTTTTAGTTGGTAAAATTTTATTAAGCAACTAATTACCAGAAAGTTTAAGTATATACCAAACCACAATTAATGAAACATCATAAACCCATAATTACATTCAAGTAACCATAATTTAGATCATATTCAAGTAGATTAATCATGTAATGTTGGACTTTAATTTGGCACATCTTTGTCTAATCACAAGAAGCACAACTCCGCCCATTCGTGGCCATTGATTTTATGTCGGTTCAATCCAAGGAATGAGATGAAGCCACGTGTATCAACCATGGATTGAAGGGCCCACAACTGGGATGACGTTGTCACACCCGGTTTTAGGACTGTCGTCACAAGTGAATATCCATAATCATGACATAACGAAAGAGTATTAATGTATAATTATTACAATATCAGAGTTGACACAAAAGACATAGCGGAAGAATAAAACGAGCGTTTAACTAAAACGTAGCAAAATAAACTCCATCAACACAGGCAGATGACTTGGGGACTCGCCTAGAAATCCCCAAACTCAGTAGTATAATCCTCAATATTCTCCTAATATGTCCAACAATCTGGGTATTATAGATGCAATATAAATAAACAAGCACGTGACCACATGCCGTACTTAGCAAAGTTTGGAAATAATTGACATGCAAGGCTTTATAAAGTGGATGGCTGAAGGGATAACCACATTAACACTTTTAGTTGGTAAAATTTTATTAAGCAATTAATTACCAGAAAGTTTAATTATATACCAAACCACAATTAATGAAACATCATAAACACATAATTACATTCAAGTAACCATAATTTAGATCATATTGAAGTAGATTAAGCATGTAATGTGGGACTTTAAGACCGGCAATCCACAAGGGGAAACCCAAGTGGTAGATTTGTAGGCGGGGGATTGTGAAATTAGTAAGCTCGATGGTAAGACAAGGCATAGAGTTTAGACAAGTTCAAGTTACCTAGAGGTATAATACGCTATGTCCTCTAGGGTGATCGTATTGGTGGTGTTCAATAGAGCTTCAAGAAGCTATGGTGAATTTTTGTATTACAATGGGAGGATTGATTCCTCTTGTGTATTGTGTCCCTCAGAGGTTGAGCAAGTCCATCTTATATGGGCCCACAACCTATGGTTTACAAGTCGGTTTGAATCTAAACCTTCTGGATTACATTTAGGAAACTAATTTTATAAGATTACAACATAAATCCGTAGATATCGGGGTATATCCTGCCCGTTGGGTCGCACACCATGCTGATTACATACTTGGAAGTTAATTGAATGATCCTATGGGTTGTAAACTAGTGGGTTGTAAGTGGTTGTTAAAGAAGAAGCTTAGGCCTGAATGTACTACTGAGAAGTATAAAGGCCGGCCAGTGGCCAAAGATTACACATAGAAAGAAGGTGAAGTTTATTTTGATTCTTATTCACCTGAGGCTAGAATGAACACTATTCAAGCAGTACTTTGCATGGCTGCCCCATGTGGTCTTCATCAGATGGATGTAAAGACAAACTTTCTTGAATAGAGGATTGGGAAAGGAGATCTATATGGACCAGCCTAAAGAATTTATAAGAAAGAGTCAGGAGGGCAAAGTGTGTGATTTGTTGAAGTCTCTATATGGCCTGAAACAAGAACCTAAGCAATGCCATTTGAAGTTTGACAAAACATTAACCTCGAAGGACTTTGTCATTAATGAGTCTGATAGATGTGTGTACTATCACTATGGTGGGGTGAATGAGTCATACTATGCTCGTTTGTGGACAGCATATTGATATTTGCCACAAATATTGATGCAATGAATAAGGTCAAGTATTTTCGGCTGGAGTTCAACTTAATGGTCCTCGCTAAAACACCGGTATATTAAATAGTAGTGAGAAACATGAAAATGGGCTTGACCCATGAATCTCAAAGGCCCAATGTGGACATGAGAAAGTTGCGGAAGGGGTGCACATCTCTAGTCCCACCTTCCTAGTCAAAGTTGAGGATGTCCAACATAAATATAGATGTTCCCTTCACTCCACAAAGTAAAGGAGTGGGGAGAGAAAGAAAGACCACACGCTCCCTCGGCCTTCCTCACCGCGCTGGGCCGGGGCAAAGGGCTCGTCTGTGCAGCACCTTCATGAATGGTCCGTGGAAATGAAAGGACCTAAGATGGACTAGAGGGGGGGGGGGGGAATAGTCCAACCTGCAGCTTTTTCAAAACTTAAAGGTTAAATGTGTAATGTCCGGAAACTCCGTAGATTTGTCCGGAAACTCCGCACTTGTGCGGAGATTCCGCAAAAATCTCCGGAAACTCCGGACTTTTGCTGAAACAGGAATCAATTAACTTAAACTTGCTTCAAATGTGAAACCTTCGAAATAGGTTACTCCTTAGATGCTGATCTACAAGGATAAACACTCAAACCTAGCTCAAACCTTTGTGGGAAGAAGATCGGTAGCAAACTCTAAGATATAAGAGCACAAACCCTAAAGATCATGCAAGAACTCAATCCAAGTGCAAAGAAAGTAAATCAAAGACAAGGACACAAGGATTTATTTCCCGGAGTTCAACTCTCACAAAGAAAGCCTACGTCTCCGTTGAGGTGCCCACAAAGGGCGGGTTTGTCCACTAAACCACTTCCTCTCCCTAGGATTCAAAAACCCTAGAGCTTATACTTACTTCACGGGGTAATACAAACTTCTTGGGGCTGCCACAACGAGGTTGGAGCTCCCAAGCAATGCCTAGCCGTCTAGGAGCAATGCTCCAAGAGTAATGAACCCGAAATCCAAGGCTTGACGAAGAACGAAGTGCTCAAAGGATGGGAAATCAACTTGTGTGCACTCAACCTTGCTCTCTCTTCAATCTCACTTCAATCCCCTCACCAAATCATACTTGGGAAGTCAAGAGGGGAGCAAAGTGGAGCTTTGAATGCTAGAGAGGTGTTTTGTTCAGAGATAGGTTGAGAGAGGGTGAATGAGAGGGGGTGAGGGGGTATAAATACCCCTTCACCACAAACTAGCCGTTGTGCTGTCAAAGTGTGGAGTTTCCGCACATTTGTCCGGAGTTTCCGGATATGCGGTAACTCCGGAAAAAGTTCCGGTAACTCCGCACATTTGCTGGTTTTGGATTTTGGATGCATGTGTTGGTGGTTTTCTCTCATATATCCTATGGCATATGAGCACTCCAACTTCAACCAAGCCAATGAACTTCGAATCCCCCTTAATAGTACGGCTTTTCCTATTGACTCAAGAATAAAGACATCAAAATGAATCAAAACACTTGAGTCCTCGTGTTGTCCCTTATTTCCTCTTTTGGTGCTTCGCTCCTTATTTACGTTGTATCACCGTCTACACACAATTCTTCATAGCACATTAGTCTTCCAAGTGACTTGTCATAAATCAACCAAAACTAAGGAGGTCAAATGTACTTTCAATCTCCCCCTTTTTGGTGATTGATGACAACACACTTGGAACTTACATACAGCATAAACAATATCTGAATGAATGAATTGTGTAGATATGACTTGCCTTTATTACCTTTGGAGAATGCGCATTTGAGCTTTGGAGTTCCATTTTCATCACATGGTTTTAAACAAATAACGAGAGCCAAGAAATGCACATGACATGATGAGCACAAAACAAATAACCAAAGGAAGAAGTTCAGTCAGAGTGTCCGGAGTTTCCGCATAAATGTTCGGAGTTACCGCACAAGTGCGGAGTTTCTGCACAATTTTGCGGAGAGTCCGCACAGGTGCTGTGTTTCCGCTCATTTTTGCGGAGTGTCCGCACATTCTGACTGAGAAACTCACAATCATCACAGAAACATTTTAAGCACACTAACATCATGTCCTTGATTGAAAATAAACGAGTTCAACACACAATCATTCAAACCAAATTGTTCTCAAGCCACATTAAGTCTCCAAGATCACAAAGTGCTAATTAAGTCCTATTACAAACCAAGTTCGATACATAAATAGCGTAAGATAACTTTCACTCCCCCTTTGGCAGCAAGCACCAAAAAGGAAATGAATGAGCCATGAAACAACATCTACTCATCATCTTCACCGTCGTCGTCCTCCGCGGTAGTGCCGTCATCCTCATCATCGTCATCGTACTCGCGATAGGCAAGCGACTCCTCTTCCTCGGTCTCCTCTTCCTCATCAAAATCATCACGGCGGCGAGAGCGGCGAGAAGGACGAGTGGAACTGTCGGGCATGGAAGGATCAAGAGTAGTAGCACGAGGAGCTCTAGCTTCTTCCTCATCATCAGCTGCATCCCACTCCGCAAAGGGGTTTTGGAAGTCGGGAAGCTCACGGTAGGGATCCGTCGGTAAGCCCAAGGAGCTCTTAATCTCAATGATATCACACCGGTTTTCATTCACTTCACTTGCCATATTCTTGCACAAGCACCAAATGGCCTTGAGTGCCTTCTTGATCATGGATGGCTTGGAATGCTCACTAGAACGATAGCCGGACGGAGGAGGATGATGACTAGTTGAAGCATGAGTGCGCACCAGCTGCCTTGCGGGTCTAGGTGGAGGCTTGTTATTGGACCTATATCTCTTGTGCAAAGGCTCATGAACAACATCCTTGGGAAAGATCTTCTTTGTCACTCTCTCAATCATGTACAAGATGTAAGGGGCATATGGCAAATGCTTCCTTGAGTCATTCATAGCCCGCCTTAGCTCATTCCAAATATAGTCAAAGATGCAAAAAGGTTGACCTCCAGGAGCAAGGCGGTTGAGAAGGTTGAGAGCATAGAAATGCAAAGAGTTGGCATCACCTCCTTTTGGATCAATGGTCTCCCTGAAGATAGCATTGAGATGATAAGAAGGGAACCAAATTTGATGCTTTGCCTTCATGAGCCATCAACACAGGATTGAAGAACATGAAGGTTGCATCACTTGTTTTGATGCGAAGCTCGTTGTGAATGCAAGTGCGCGCTTCATCTTGTGTACCAAGACCAAGAATCTTAGAGAAGGTCATATAGTCCACACCATACTTCTCCCCCTCGGTCGTCCAATAGATGGCCACCTTCTTGGCGTCATAGTAGTAGGAGCTATGAAATTGGCAAAGAATCTCTTGATTCCAATCATACTTGAAACCCATTAGCTCCCTAAGCCCAAAATCCCTACAAGCATTGACAACTTGTGGATAAACCCCATCATCTCCTTCTTCAAAGAATTTCCAATCAATCCATTTCATTGGCACAATTGGGGGCTTATTGGGCTTCTTCATGCACACGGAGAAGTAGAAGTCTTGATGAAAATCATTCCAAAACCTTAATCAATTCCCATCATCTTGTCATATCTATATGCTTCCTCCTTTCTTTTCTCTTCTACTGCCAATTTGTTCCCGCTATAGTTCCTTGGCATAAGAGGTGTGACGCCAAACGGAACTATTGGGGCCTTGATCCTTGGAACCCTTGGATAAGCCACTTGATCACTGTCAAAAGAGGCTTCGAGGCGAGGTGGAGTTTGTGGACAAACTGGCTTGACATTCCTTGATCCACGCCTTTCCCTTTGTCAACACGAGCTTGAGAGCGAGTTGTGCGAGCAGGGACCACTTCCTCATCACTTTCACTAGGCAATTGGTTGATAGGATCATGCCTTGCCTTTTGCCTTGCTTGCTCACGTTGAGGACGCCTAGGGTTGAGATTGGGATTGGGAGCACCTATCTTCTTTCTTGCCATAGCTGCGCATAAGATGTGTATAAGAGACAGTAGCCAAAGGTGCATATATTTGACAAGAAAAAACATGTAAATGTTAGTGCTCAGGCTAGGAAAGTCCGGAGACTCCGCAGAATTCTCCGGAAACTCCGCACATGTGCGGAGTTTCCGGACAAAGTCCGGAGTTTCCGCACTTTCGCGGTCTGAACCCTAAAATCGTCATATCTCAACTTGTGACCATGAGAATCCGACCAAAACTAGGATCCTAGGTCTATAGCATCTAAAACAACTTATCCATCATGGGGAAACCAAAGGATCAAGCTACATTGAGAGATCGGGCAAAAGATGACCTAGGGTACCTTGGAGTGAGAAGAACACAAACTTGAATCCAAATCCAAGATCCCTAGGGGGCAATGCGTCCTTGGGGAAGTCTTCCTTGAGGATTGGGGGATCAAGATTCCTTGGTTGAGCCTTCAAATCGCCATGGGGACGTCGAGTATGGAGGAGAGGAGGAAGAGAGGGGCTGGCGGCGGTGAAAAAGAATGAAGGGTTAACTTCCTCGGGGTAAAAACAGGTATATATAGTCGGCGTCCAGAAGTCCGGAGTTTCCGCTCCTTTCTTCGGAGTTTCCGCACCTCCGGAGTTACCGCACTTCACCAGAGTTTCCACAGTTCTCCGGAGTTGCCGCACAAAAATGCGGAGTTTCCGCTCCCCCTGAATCCATCATGTATTTCACTTGGTGTATCTCAAAAGGTGTATAGTACTAAGGATTTTTGGTTTCCTAGGGGCTTGAGAAATCCATCAACTCAAGATCAGCCAACAATCAAACAATGATAACAATGATCTTGAGTCTTTAGATGAAATTTCAACATTTTTCAAAAACAAATGCACACAAATAACTTTTAGAACATTTTGTTTTGAAAGACATCTATCTAGTGATCACTCAATGTTGTGTGCAAAGCCTCAAGCCACGTTACGAGAATCCAAGATGTTTAGTTCACTCCTCAAAGCACAAAATCTTGACTCATCTAGTGGTTTAGTGAAGATATCGGCAAGTTGCCTCTCGGTGTTTACATGCCGTAAAGCAATATCTCCCTTAACCTCATGATCCCGTAAGAAGTGATGGAGAATGTCTATGTGCTTTGTTCGGGAGTGTTGCACGGGGTTATTAGCTATCTTGATTGCACTCTCATTATCACACAAGAGTGGAATATTACTAAACTCACACCCGAAGTCACTCAAGGTTTGCCTCATCCAAAGTAGTTGGGCACGACATGAGCCGGCCGCCACATACTCGGCTTCGGCGGTTTACAAGGCAACCGAGTTTTGCTTCTTTGAGCTCCATGACACCAAGGACCGACCAAGAAATTGGCAAGTCCCCGATGTACTCTTTCGGTCCACTTTACAACCGGCATAATCGGAATCCGAATAGCCAAGTAGACTAAAATATGAGCCTTTGGGATACCATAAGCCAAGGTTAGGAGGGTGCACTAAATACCTAAGAATTCTCTTAACGGCCATCAAGTGACAATCTTTCGGTTTAGCTTGAAACATTGCACACATGCACACACTAAGCATGATATCGGGCCTAGATGCACAAAGATAAAGGAGAGAGCCAATTATGGAGTGATATACCTTTTGATCCACGGCCTTACCTTCCTCATTGAGATCGAGATGTCCACTAGTTGGCATGGGAGTCTTGATGGGTTTAGCCTTTTCCATGTCAAACTTCTTGAGCATATCCTGTCTCTTATACACATCTCATCTCAGTGAAGTTCTGCTTGAGTTGCTTGATTTGGAATCCAAGAAAGAACTTCAACTCACCCATCATGGACATCTCAAATCTTTTTGTCATAATCCTACTAAATTCTTCACACCACACATTGTTAGTAGAACCAAATATAATGTCGTCGACATAAATTTGGCACACAAAAATATCCTTGTCTTGCTTGCGTGTGAAAAGAGTAGGATCGGCTTTGCCTATTTCAAAGTCTTTCCTTAAGAAAGTCCTTGAGGCATTCATATCATGCTCTTGGGGCTTGCTTGAGCCCATAGAGCGCCTTTTGGAGCTTATACACATGGTGTGGATAGTGTGGATCTTCAAAGCCCGGTGGTTGCTCAACATATACCAATTCGGAAATTGGTCCATTGAGAAATGCACTCTTCACATCCATTTGACGTAGCTTGAAATCATGGTGAGTAGCATAGGCAAGTAAAATACGAATTGACTCAAGCCTAGCTACAGGAGCATTGGTCTCACCAAAATCCAAACCTTCTATTTGAGTGAAGCCTTGAGCAACCAACCTTGCCTTGTTTCTTGTAACTACTCCATACTTCATTCCTCTTGAAGTTGTTTAGTTCTTCTTGCATCGCCATCACCCAATCCGGGTCTTCAAGAGCTTCTTCTACCTTGAGAGGTTCTAAAGAGGAGACAAACGAGTAATGCTCACAAAAATTTGCTAATCGAGAACGAGTAGTTACTCCACTTTGGATGCTCCCAAGTATGTTGTCAACGGGATGGTCTCTTTGGACGCTTTGATGGACTCTTGGATGTGGTGTTTGAGCTTGTTGTTGAATTTGATCATTCTCGTTATCTTCTTTTCGATCTTGAGCAGAATTTGGTGCATAATCATCAGGGGGTCTGGAGTTTCCGGACATTTGTCCGGAGTTTCCGGATTGTCCGGAATTTCTGAACAATTGTTCGGAGTTTCCGGACTCTTCAGCAGCGGTTTGTGTAGATGAGTTTTCAGCTGCACCAACTCCTTGAATTTGAGTCTCCTTTTCTTGTGGCCTGATCTCCCCAATGGCTAGCTTCTCAATGGCTTGATGTGGAGCTTCCTCATCTACATCATTTAAATCTATTTGCTCCACTTGAGAGCCATTAGTCTCATCAAAACTCACATCACACGCAATTTCAACACAACCGGAAGTCTTGTTGAAAACGCGATAGCCATGAGCATTAGAAGCATAGCCAAGTAGAAAGCCTTCATCACATTTAGGTGCAAATTTAGAGTTTTTGGGCTTCTTGTT